>CM022300.1:593370986-593813603 GCA_011799875.1 Thinopyrum elongatum
CTTCTTCTTCTTCTTCTTCTTCTTCTTCTTCTTCTTCTAGTTTTCTTCTTCTTCTCCAAAATGAAGTTAGCTCTAAGTTATATCAAAAATGGCATAATATGCTTAGTTCACTCAAAAATGGCACAATTAGCTAGGTTAGCTCCATTTTACCTAAGTATGCTTACTTCTTCTTCTTCTTCATTTTCTTCTTCATCTTCTGATTCTAGTCTTCTTCTTCTAACTTTCTTGTTTCCATTTTGCAGATTTAATTCACTATATGGAAGCTTGCATGGATGCATGGAGTGCTTGTTTCCCTTATCTTATTTTCGTTTGTTATATGGATGCATGGAACAATGTGTTGGATGAACATTGTGATATGTAATATGTTATATATGGATGGAACTATGTTTCTTATGTATATATGTATGTTGTCATGGATGGAGATAGATATGTATATGTATATCTGTGTGTGCCTGTGAAAAATATATATATATATATATGTATATCTGGGTTTGAAACCCTGTCAAATTAAATGGATAAAAATAAAAACGGGGGATACATAGCCTCTTTGCCGTCTGCTAGCGGACGGCAAAGACCTTTGCCATCCGCTAGCAGACGGCAAAGAGGACACGTGGCAGCTACCTGTAAAACCTGGGAGCACTGGCTGCCTTTTTGGTCACTTTGCCGTCTGTTGGCGGACGGCATAGCTGGCCATGTGGCAGATTCCCAGTACTGCCTAGCTGAGCTCTTTGCCGTCTGTCAGCGGACGGCAAAGAGCTTTGACTCTTTGTCGTCCGCTGACAGACGGCAAAGAGCGCCGTTAACCCCCTAACGGCTCTCACGCCACCGCACAGCCATCCGTTCTCTTTGCCGTCTGCTGGCCTCGGATGGCGGACGGCACAATTCTTTGCCGTCCGTTTCCAGGAAGCAGACGGCAAAGAAGGCCTTTGCTGGCAGGTGTTCAGCTGGAAAGTTTGCCGTCTGCTGGCGAACGGCAAAGATGTTTGCCGTCCGTGATCCATGCCTTTGCTGTCCGCCATGGCGGACGGCAAAGAAGCTGATTCCAGTAGTGGTTGTGCTCACCTCGAGGCCCATCTTCGCGTGCAACCAACGCCAAAAAATCCTATAAATAGAGAAACCATCAGAAGTAACCCTAGATCAGAAGTTTCGCCGCCGCAAGCCTCTGTAGCCACGAAAAACCAATCTATACCCCGTTCTGGCACCCTGCCGGAGGGGGAAATCATCACCGGTGGCCATCTTCATCATCCCGACGGCCACCATGATGAGGAGGGAGTAGTCCACCCTCGGGGCTGAGGGTTTGTACCAGTAGCTATGTGTTTAATCTCTCTCTCTCGTGTTCTTGAGATGTCACGATCTTGATGTATCGCGGGCTTTGTTAATATAGTTGGATCATATGGTATTTTCCCCTCTCTATCTTGTTGTGAATTGAGTTTTCCCTTTGAGATTTCGTTCTTATCGGATTGAATACTTTTATGGATTTGAGAACACTTTATGTATGTCTTGCTATGAATACCCGTGGTGACAATGGGGTATCATATTGATTCACTTGATATATGTTTTGGCACTCAACTCGCGGATTCTCGAGATGACATTGGGGTAATCTATGCATAGGGGTTGATGCACGTTCTTGTCTTTTTTTTTGGTAGAAATCTTGGGGCACTCTTTGAGGTTCTTTGTGTTGGATTGAGTATTATAAATCTGAAATTGTTTGATGCATATCGCATAATCAACTCACGGATACGCGCGGTGACATTGGAGTATCTAGGTGACATTAGAGTTGGTTGATGTGCATCATATGGTGTTATTTTAGTACGAACTCTTGGTTAGATTGATCGGAAAGAATAGCTTGGTGTTATTTTAGTACGAACTCTAGGATAGATTGATCGGAAAGAATAGCTTTGAGGTGGTTTCGTACCCTACAAACAATTTCTTCTTATGTTCTCTGCTAGATAGGAACTTTGGAGTGATTCTTCGTTGCACGTTGAGGGATGGTTATATGATCCAATTATATTAGCATTGTTGAGAGATTGCACTAGCAAAAGTATGGACCCTAGGCCTCATTTTCAAGCATTGCGATACCGTTTGTGCTCTGTTTTATCAATTGCTACCTTGCTGTTTTTTATTGTTCCTATTAAAAAATCAATATCTACTATCATTACTACGCTAGTATCACCATCTCTTCGCCAAGCTAGTGCACCTATACAATTTACCATTGTATTTGGTGTGTTGGGGACACAAGAGACTTTTTATTATTTGGTTGCAGGGTTGTTTGAGAGAGACCATCTTCATCCTACACCTCCCACGGATTGATAAACCTTAGGTCATCCACTTGAGGGAAAATTTCTACTATCCTCCAAAACTCTGCGCTTCGAGGCCCAACACGAGTCTACAAGAATAAAGTTGCGTAGTAGACATCAAGCTCTTTTCTGGCACCTTTGCCGGGGTGGTGAGTGCTTGAAGGTATATCTTTAGATCTTGCAATTGAATCTTTTAGTTTCTTGTTTTATCACTAGTTTGGTTTATAAACAGAAAACTACAAAAAAAATGGAATTGAGGTTGCATCATATTATTCATGTTTATAATGTCTTTCATGAAAATGATGGAAAGGAAAATTGTGCTCAATTGATAGAAGAAGAATTCTATAAAATGTTTGACACAAAAATCTTTGAATGATGAGCATGATTGCAATGTTGTTGGTATGAACTCTTTGAATATCCATGATGCTAACGATATGCAAAGCCATAAGCTTGGGGATGCTATGTTTGATGAAGATTATATTTTTGGTCCCCCAAGTTTTGATGAGAAAAACTATTATGATGATAGCATGCCTCCTATTTATGATGATTATATTGATGAAAGTGGGTTTGGAAGAGTGTCAACTTTAGATAATAATTATCCCACTATTTTGGAGGGTGTTGAATCTTATAATAATTATGAAAGTGGATTTGGAGAGGTCATAACTTTATTTAGTGATGAATCCACTATTTTGGAAGAGGTTTCAATTGACTATGACAACAAAGTTCCTATATATGATGATTATGGTGATGACATGTATGCTATATTGAATAATGATAACCATGAAACTTGTCATCATGATTTCAATTTTCAATCACATGATAGTTATTTTGTTGAATTTGCTCCCACTACTATTCATGAGAATAAATTTGCTTATGTGGAGAGTAATAAAATTTCTATGCTTGTGGATCATGAAAAGAATGCTTTATGTGATAGTTATATTGTTGAATTCATTCATGATGCTACTGAAAATTATTATGAGAGAGGAACATAAGCATCTACATATCTCAATAATATCAAGTTTCCTCTCTATGTGTTGAAATTTTCAAAGTTATGCATGTTTTGCCTTCCTATGCTAGTTGATTCTTGCTCCCATAAATTATTTGCTCGCAAAATCCCTATGCATAGGAAGTGGTTTAGGCTTAAATGTGCTAGTCATATGCTTCATGATGCTCTCTTTGTGTTTCGATTCTTTACTTCTATGTGAGCATCATTGAAATCATCATGCCTAGCTAAAATGGCATTAAAGAAAAGCGCTTGTTGGGAGACAACCCAACACTTTTACCTACTGTTTTTGTGTCTTCAGATGATTAGTCTGCTGTATTAATTATTTTTTATAACTTTTGTTTCAATAAAGTGCCAAGTAAAGCCTTTGGGATAATATGGATGATAGTTGACTTGATTCTGTGCAAAAACAGAAACTTTTGCGCTCAGTCCAGGAATATTGAAAATTCACTGGAATGTGATTTTGATCTGAATTTTTTACAGGTGATTTATATACCAATTTCATACGTTGTCCTAATTTTTCAGAATTTTTGGAGTTACATAAGTATGGTTGGAGTACAGATTACTACAGACTGGTCTGTTTTTGACTGATTCTGTTTTCAATGCATAGTTTGCTTGTTATCTAGTTTCTATGGCTTATATTGCTCAATATAAAATGTGGAAATGATAAGGTATAGTAGGCATTGTGTGAGAACAATTATGAATCTTGTCTCTAACAGTACCGAAGTGAATGATTTGTCTTTAGAATACTAACCCATCTCATGAAGTTCCGTTAAGTTTTGTGTGATTGAAGTTTTCAAGTTTTGGGTGAGATATCGATATGAGGAGAATAAGGAGTGACAAGACCCTAAGCTTGGGGATGCCCAAGGAACCCCCAAGGTAATATTCAAGGAAGATCCAAGCAACTAAGCTTGGGGATGCCCTGGAAGGCATCCCCTCTTTCGTCTCCGACATTATCGGTAACCTCACTTGGAGCTATAATTTTATTCGTCACATGATATGTGTTTTGCTTGGAGCGTCATTTTATTTTATTTTATTTGCTTTATTCTATTTATAATAATTTTTTGCATCTTTCATTTCAATAAAAGTGGCAAGGATAGCCTTCACCATCCTTATTTTACAAGTATATGAGTTGCTGTTTCAAAACAGAAAGTTTGTCTCTGTTGCAAAAATTCCCGAGAAAAGTCAGAATGTGATAAAATGTTGAATTTTTTTGCACAATAAGATATGATAAATTTTATACAGTTTTGTAGTTTTTTAGAATTTTTTGTGTTATGTAAGTATGAATAATATTGCACTCTTTACAGACTATACTGTTTAGACAGATTGTTGTTATGTTTGCATTGTTTGCATATGTTTGCTTATTTAATGATTCTATTTGAGGATAGGACTATTAAATATGCAGAGGCATTTAGTATGCAATGTTAAATAATATTTTAGTTATTTTCTACATTAGAGAATGATAAGGTCATTGCATTGATTTATACTAACTTATCTCATGAGTTCTTGTTGAGTTTTGTGTGGATGAAGTTTTTAAGATTTAGGGAAACTGTGATATAAAAGGAATTAAGGAGACACAAAAGCTCAAGCTTGGGGATTCCCAAGGCATCCCAAATTAATATTTCAAGAAGTCTCAAGCATCTAAGCTTGGGGATGCCCCGTTAGGCATCCCACCTTTCTTCATCAACAATTATCAGTTAGCCTCGGTTGATCCTAAGTTTTTGCTTCTTCACATGATGTGTGCTATTCTTGGAATGTCATTTTATTTTGTTTTGCTTTCTGTTTTAATAAAATACTTAGGTCTGAAAGTTTCTAAATAAGAGAGAGTCCTCAAATAGCCACCTATTTACTTAACTACTCATTTGATCTTCACTTATATCTTTTTTGGAGTAGTTTGTCGAACACTCTCATGCTTCACTTATATTATTTTGAGAGTTGATACTAGTGATGACAATTTGCACAAGCTTTGAAATTGGTCCTAATATGAGGAATATTCAAGAAGGATATAATAAAAACTTTCATGTAGATCATTGGATATGATAAGCTTGATTCTTTGTAATAGTTTTGAGATATGATGATAGTAATATGTGAGTCATGTTGGTGAGTAATTGTGCTTTAGTAAGAATATTGGTGTTAAGGTTTGTGATTCCCTATGCAAGCACGAAAGTCAATAGCTATGCAATGAAATTATATCCTACTTGTGGTGCATTATTCGTTGTTAGTTATGCTTAATGCTCGCTTATGTGATTTATCATTTCTTGGTTGGTTGCTTCTCAATCTATTTGCTAGCCTCCACTTGTACTAAGTAGAAATACTACTTGTGCATCCAAAATCCTTAAACCCAGTTTTGCCATATGAGTCCACCATACCTACCTATATGCGGTATTTCCATGCCGTTCTAAGTAAATTTGTATGTGCCTTCTCTAATTTTCAAAATAAATTTTCTTTTTGTGTGCTCGTACCACTCATGAAGCGACAGGGGGTAGCCAATATTTTCCATGCTAAATGTGTTATTCTCAAGATGATTGTTTATTCACTTGTCATTGCACGAGAGTGTGGCAAAGGTAATAGGGATGCCCAGTCCCGAAATGCAAAAAAAAATATGTTGTTCAATAATAAATTCCTTGGAAAGTGTTGGTATGGAAGGCACCCGTGGATACGGCTAGCCATGGATTGCGAAAGAATGGTGGAAAAAGGAATAAACTTTATTTTCTGTTTGGGAACCGCCTATGATGTATCTAGCATGGAAAGTGTTGGGAATTCTCGGTCATTTTCATTGACGGGAAAACTATGCCTCTCAAAATATTTTATCTTTCAATTTAAGCTTTGAGCTCTGGCACCTCTACAAATCTCTGCTTCCCTCTACGGAGGGCCTATCTATTTACTTTATGCAATTTTTTTTTTATTTGAGTCTCCATCTTCTCTTATAAAGCACCAACTAGGGAGCACTATGATCATCTTGTGCACTGGATGTAGCTAATATTCGAGTGTGTTTCATGAATGGATCAATGATTGAGCATAATGGGCTAGGGATAGCTTTCTTTAGCATTGATATTTTGAAAGACATGGTTGCTTGTTAATATGCTTGAGTATTGATGTCTTCATGTCAAATTATAGACTATTGCTTTGAATCATTCAAGTCCAAATGTCCATGCTACAAAAGAAAGAGTATATGATGAATATGATAGGTAGCTTTCCACAAAAAAAAATTTGTTTCAATTGCTACTTTATCATGATAAGTTTTATGAGAAAGAGTTGCTATTATGATGCTAGGAAAAGTGATTGAAATTATCATTGATCAAACTTATGCACTTTTATCATTTACCTACTCGAGGACGAGTAGGAATTAAGCTTGGGGATGCTGATACGTCTCCAACGTATCTATAATTTATGAAGTATTCATGCCATGTTTACAACAATTTTATATGGTTTTGGTACGATTTGCATGGAACTAACCCGGACTGACGTTGTTTTCAGCAGAACTACTGTGGTGTTGTTTTTTATGCAGAAATGAAAATTCTCCAAATGAGCTAAAACTTTTTGACAATTTTTTTGGAACAAAAGAGACCCCAGAAGCTTCATGGGAGGGCTAGAAGAGCCACGAGGAGGGAACAACCCACCAGGGCGTGCCTGGAGCCCAACCCGTGGCGTGGTGGGTTGTGCTCACCTCGAGGCCCATCTTCGCATGAAACCAACACCAAAAAATCCTATAAATAGAGAAACCATCAGAAGTTCCGCCGCCGCAAGCCTCTGTAGCCATGAAAAACCAATCTAGACCCCGTTCTGGCACCATGCCGGATGGGGAAATCAGCACCGGTGGCCATCTTCATCATCCCGGCGGCCACCATGATGAGGAGGGTGTAGTCCACCCTCGGGGCTGAGGGTTTGTACCAGTAGCTATGTGTTTAATCTCTCTCTCTCTCGTGTTCTTGAGATGTCACGATCTTGATGTATCGCGGGCTTTGTTAATATAGTTGGATCATATGGTGTTTTCCCCTCTCTATCTTGTTGTGAATTGAGTTTTCCCTTTGAGATTTCGTTCTTATCGGATTGAATACTTTTATGGATTTGAGAACACTTTATGTATGTTTTTCAATGAATACCCGTGGTGACAATGGGGTATCATACTGATTCACTTGAAATATGTTTTGGCACTCAACTCGCGGATTCCCGAGGTGACATTGGGGTAATCTATACATAGGGGTTGATGCACGTTCTTGTCTTTTTTTTCGGTAGAAATCTTGGGGCAATCTTTGAGGTTCTTTGTGTTGGATTGAGTATTATGAATCTGAAATTGTTTGATGCATATCGCATAATCAACTCACGGATACTCGCGGTGACATTGGAGTATCTAGGTGCCATTAGAGTTGGTTGATGTGCATCATATGGTGTTATTTTAGTACGAACTCTTGGTTAGATTGATCGGAAAGAATAGCTTGGTGTTATTTTAGTACGAACTCTAGGATAGATTGATCGGAAAGAATAGCTTTGAGGTGGATTCGTACCCTACAAACAATTTCTTCTTATGTTCTCCGCTAGATAGGAACTTTGGATTGATTCTTCATCGCACGTTGAGGGATGGTTATATGATCCAATTATATTAGCATTGTTGAGAGATTGCACTAGCGAAAGTACGGACCCTAGGCCTCATTTTCAAGCATTGCAATATCGTTTGTGCTCCGTTTTATCAATTGCTACCTTGCTGTTTTTTATTGTTCCTATTACAAAAATCAATATCTACTATCATTACTACGCTTGTATCACCATCTCTTCGCCGAACTAGTGCACCTATACAATTTACAATTGTATTTGGTGTGTTGGGTACACAAGAGACTTTTTATTATTTGGTTGCAGGGTTGTTTGAGAGAGACCATCTTCATCCTACACCTCCCACAGATTGATAAATCTTAGGTCATCCACTTGAGGGAAAATTGCTACTGTCCTACAAAACTCGGCGCTTGGAGGCCCAACACGAGTCTACAAGAATAAAGTTGCGTAGTAGACATCAACTACATACCTTGACAAGATTTTGAAGGAGTTCAAAATGGATCAGTCAAAGAAGGAGTTCTAGCTTGTATTGTAAGGTGTGAAGTTGAGTAAGACTCAAAGCCCGACCACGGTAGAAGATAGAGAGAGAATGAAAGTCATTCCCTATGCCTCAGCCATAGGTTGTATAAAGTATGCCATACTAAGTACCAGACCTATTGTGTACCTTGCCATGAGTTTAGCAAGGGGGTAAAATAGTGATCCAGGTGTAGATCACTGGACAGCGGTCAAAATTATCCTTAGTTACCTAAGAGGACTAAGGAAATATTTCTCGGTTATGGAGGTGATAAAGAGTTCGTCGTAAAGGGTTACGTCAATGCAAGCTTTGACACCGATTCAGATGGTTCTGAATCTCAATCTGGATACGTATTGAAAGTGGGAGCAATTAGCTAGAGTAGCTCCATGTAGAGCATTGTAGACATAGAAATTTGCAAAATACATACGGATCTGAATTTGACAGACCCGTTGACTAAACTTCTCTCATAAGCAAAACATGATCACACCTTAGTACTCTTTGGGTGTTAATCACATGGCGATGTGAACTAGATTATTGACTCTAGTAAACTCTTTGGGTGTTGGTCACATGGCGATGTGAACTATGGGTGTTAATCACATGGCGATGTGAACTAGATTATTGACTCTAGTGCAAGTGGGAGACTGATGGAAATATGCCCTAGAGGCAATAATAAAATGGTTATTATTATATTTCCTTAATCATGATAAAGGTTTATTATTCATGCTAGAATTGTATTGACCGGGAACTTAAATACATATGTGGATACATAAACAAATACCGTGTCTCTAGTGAGCCTCTACTAGACTAGATCGTTGATCAAAAGATGGTTAAGGTTTCCTAACCATAGACATGAGTTGTCATTTGACAACAGGATCACATCATTAGGAGAATGATGTGATGGACAAGACCCATCCGTTAGCTTAGCATATGATCGTTCAGTTTATTGCTATTGCTTTCTTAATGTCAAATACATATTCCTTCGACTATGAGATCATGCAACTCCCGGATACCGAAGGAATGCCTTGTGTGCTATCAAATGTCACAACGTAACTGGGTGATCATAAAGATGCTCTACAAGTATCTCCGAAGGTGTCTGTTGAGTTGGCATGGATCGAGATTAGGATTTGTCACTCCGTGTATCGGAGAGGTATCTCTGGGCCCTCTCGGTAATACACATCATGAGAAGCCTTGCAAGCAAAGTGCCTAAGGAGTTAGTTACGAGATGATGTATTACGGAACGAGTAAACAGGCTTGCCGGTAACAAGATTAAACTAGGTATGAAGATACCGACGATCGAATCTCGGGCAAGTAACATACCGATAGACAAAGGGAATTACGTATGTTGTCATAAGGTTCGACCGATAAAGATCTTCGTAGAATATGTAGGAACCAATATGGGCATCCAGGTTCCGCTATTGGTTATTGACCGGAGAGGTGTCTCGGTCATGTCTACATCATTCTTGAACCCGTAGGGTCCGCACGCTTAACGTTCGTTGACGATATAGTATTGTATGAGTTATGTGAGTTGATGACCGAATGTTGTTCGGAGTCCTGGATGAGATCACGGACATGACGAGGAGCTCCGGAATGGTCCGGAGGTAAAGATTGATATATAGGACGATAGTATTTGGTCACCGGAAAGGTTTCGGAAGTACCGGGTATTTTATCGGTGTGCTGGAAGGGGTTTCCGTAGTCCACTGGCAAGCGGTGGGCCTTATGGGCCAAAGGGGGGAACCACACCAGCCCACAAGGGGGCTGGTGCGCCCCTCCACCCCTTTCCCACGCAGCAAAGAGGGAGGGAAGGAAGGGGGAGGCGCCCCAAAGGCAGCCATCCCCCCTTTCCTTCCCCCCATGCACAAATATGGAAGGGCGGATTCGGCCAGGGCAGGCTCCCTAGGGCAGCCGCTGGCCACTTGGGGTGCCCTAGGGGCTGCCTCCCCTCCCCTCCACCTATATATATGAGAGGAGGGAGAGGAGCAACACACACCATGATTCCCTCGCCGTGTGTGGCGCCCCTCTCCCTCTAGTTCGTCCTCGGTCATATTTTCGTAGTGCTCGGCGAAGCCCTGCGGAGATAGTTGCATCACCACCATCATCACACTGTCGTGCTGCCGGAACTCATCTACTACTTCGCCCGTCTTGCTGGATCAAGAAGGCGAGGACGTCATCGAGCTAAACGTGTACTGAACGCGGAGGTACCGTACGTTCGGTACTTGATCGGGCGGATCGTGAAGGTGTACTGATACGTCCATTTTGCATCATGTTTACCTACTGTTATTTATAATGTTTTTATGCATAATAATGCTTTTTGGGAGTAATTCTAATGCCTTTTCTCTCATAATTTGCAAGGTTTACACAAAGAGGGAGAATACCGGCAGCTGGAATTCTGGACCTGAAAAAGCAAGTCAGAGCTACCTATTCTGCACAACGCCAAATAAGCTGAAATTTCACGGAGATTTTTTATGGATTATTTAAGAATTATTGGAGCAAATAACTACCAGAGGGGGCCCACCAGATGGACACAACCCACCTGGGCGTGGCAGGGCCCCCAGGCGCGCCCTGTTGGGTTGTGCCCTCCTCGGCCCACCTCCGGTGCACCTCTTCTGGTATATAAGTCATTTTGATGTAGAAAAAATAGGGGAGGACTTTCGGGACGAAGCGCCGCCGTCTCGAGGCGGAACTTGGGCAGGATCACTTTTGCCCTCCGGCGGAGCGATTCCGCCGGGGGAACTTCCCTCCCGGAGGGGGAAATCATCGTCATCGTCATCACCAACAACTCTCCCATCTTTGGGAGGGCCATCTCCATCAACATCTTCAACAACACCATCTCCTCTCAAACCCTAGTTCATCTCTTGTGTTCAATCTTTGTACCGGAACCTTAGATTGGTACTTGTGGGTGACTAGTAGTGTTGATTACATCTTGTAGTTGATTACTATATGGTTTATTTGGTGAAAGATTATATGTTCAGATCCATTATGCTATTTAATACCCCTCTGATCTTGAGCATGATTATTATTTGTGAGTAGTTACTTTTGTTCTTGAGGTCATGAGAGAAGTCATGTTGCAAGTAATCATGTGAACTTGATATGTGTTTGATATTTTGATGATATGTATGTTGTGATTCTATTAGTGGTGTCATGTGAACATCGACTACATGGCACTTCACCATATTTGGGTCTAAGGGAATGCATTGTGGAGTAGTTATTAAATGATGGGTTGCTAGAGTGACAGAAGCTTAAACCCTAGTTTATGCGCTATTCCGTAAGGGACTGATTTGGATCCAAAAGTTTAATGCTATGGCTAGATTTTATCTTAATACTTTTCTCGTAGTTGCGGATGCTTGCGAGGGGGGTAATCATAAGTAGGAGGTTTGTTCAAGAAGAACAGCACCTAAGCACCGGTCCACTCACATGTTAAATTATCAAAGTAGTGAACACAAATCAAACCAACATGATGAAAGTGATATGATAAAATTCCCGTGTACCCTCAAGAACGCTTTGCTTATCATAAGAGACCGTTTTGGCCTGTCCTTTGCCACGAAAGGATTGGGCTACCTTGCTGCACATTATTTACTGTTATTATTACTTGCTCGTTACAAATTATCTTGCTATGAAAATACTTGTTACCGACAATTTCAGTGCTTGCAGAGAATACCTTGCTGAAAACCACTTGTCATTTCCTTCTGCTCCTTGTTGGGTTCGACACTCTTACTTATCGAAAGGACTACGATTGATCCCCTATACTTGTGGGTCATCATGTACGACTACATCAACCGCGTTGATAAATGCTTCCGCTTACGGTCTACGAGGGTACGTAGACACACTCTCCCCTCTCGTTGCTATGCATCTCCATGGATAGATCTTGCGTGTGCGTAGAATTTTTTTGTTTTCCATGCAATGTTCCCCAACAGTTAGCTCATGTCTCTCCCTCATATAAAATTGCAATAATGATTACCGGTCTAGTTATCGATTGCCTAGAGACAAATAACTTTCTTGTGACAAAAATCTCTCTACTAAAAATAACTTAATTGTTTCTTTATTTAAACAGCCCACATCTTTTATTTATGTGTTCTTTATTATCTTGCAAACCTATCCCATTACACCTACAAAGTACGTCTAGTTTCATACTTGTTCTAGTTAAAGCGAACGTTAAGTGTGTGTAGAGTTGTATCGGTGGTCGATAGAACTTGAGGGAATATTTGTTCTACCTTTAGCTCCTCGTTGGGTTCGACACTCTTACTTATCGAGAAAGGCTACAATTGATACCCTATACTTGTGGGTTATCAAGACCTTTTTCTAGCGCCGTTGCCGGGAGCAATAGTGTGGGGTGAATATTCTCGTGTGTACTTGTTTGCTTTATCACTAAGTAGATTTTATTTTCTGTTTTAAGTTGTTCTCTATCTTTAGTTATGGATATGAAACACGAAATACCAAAAAAATTAGGTGTACTTGCTACTCATGGAGATGGGGAACCTGCTAAAACCCTCAATGCTCGTTATGTGAAAAATATTAAATACTACTTTGATAATCCTGAGAAAACCCCATTCAACTTGATAATGGAGACACGTTGGATCAACGTGAATATTTTAGGGAATATCGCTTGACTCAAAAAGGGAAACTCTTATGGGATCAAATTGAAATGTTGCATTAGTATGCTTAGGATCTATGCTTGAGATATGATTATACTTGTTCCTCTAGGATGAAGGCTCCACACCTTCCCTTTTAATGTGAATTTAATGATAATGAAACCTTGGCTTCTTATGCTAATGGTATATATGATTACTATGATGTGGAACGAATAGAAGAATTTGGTGCTTTTAAGGGTGCTTATGAAATTGAATCTTTGTTTGAAAGGTATGAAGATTGTGATAATGCTGTTTACAGTTCTGAATTTTTTTTCTATACTAAAATATTGCTATGAGAATTATAAATATAGTGCCAATATTAATAAGTTTGTGGAGAAAGTCTCCGCTGTCCAAGAAGAGACTAATTTTTTGCAGGAAACTATGGAAGAACAAATTGATGAAACTATGAGCTCATTAGATGAAAAAGATGACGAGGAGAGCGAAGAACAAAAGGAGGAAGAGTGGATTACCTACCCGTGCCCACCTTCTAATGAGAGTAACTCTTCAACTCATACATTGTTTAATTTCCCTTCGTTCTTATCGAAGGATGAATGCTATGATGATTGCTATGATCCCTTGGATTCATTTGAAATATCCCTTTTTGATGAAATTGATGCTTACTATGCTTGTGGCCAAGATGCCAATTTGAATTATGTTTATGGAGATGAATTTGCTATAGTTCCGTATGTTATGAAAGAAATTGTTGCTATTGCACCCACACATGATAGTCCTATTATCTTTTTGAGTTCTCCCAACTACACTATATCGGAGAAGTTTGCGCTTATTAAGGATTATATTGATGGGTTGCGTTTTAGTACTACACATGATGATTTTGATGAATATAATATGCATGTGCTTGCTGCTCCTACTTGCAATTATTATGAGAGAGGAACAACATCGCCGCCTCTTTATGTTTCCAATACTACAAAATTGCAAGAAACAGTTTATACTATGCATTGGCCTTTACTTGATGTGCATGAATTGTTCTTTTATGACATGCCGATGTATAGGAAGAGAGTTAGACTTTGTTGTTGCATGATATATGTTGCTTTGTGCTCAATACTAAATTACAAATCATTGTTAATTAAAATTGGCTTTGATATACCTTGGGATCCGGGTGGATCCATTACTTGAGCACTATATGCCTAGCTTAATGGCTTTAAAGAAAGCGCTGCCAGGGAGACAACCCGGAAGTTTTAGAGAGTCATTTTATACTGTTGAGTTCTTTTATAAAGTTTTAAAAAAAATATAGAGGGGAACTTAAAACTTTTCAAAAAGAAAAGCGAAAGTGAGAAAGACGAGCATTGTTAAAGTGGGAGCTAGCCTTGAACTTTGTTCATGCCCATGGAAACATTGTGAACCTTGATTACTGAAACTTTTCAACAAAAATAATTATCCCCTTGTACAAATCCATTGTATTATAGAAATAATGTGCCAAGATTTGCCTTTAGGATGTTTAGATTGCTTGTTTGGTATGTGCGCTGCAAAAACAAAAAACTTTAGTTGTAGTGCGTGAATTTACATTTTTTTACTCGAACGTCAAAAGTTTCTGAAATTTTAACACAGTACTGCTATGCAAATTGTTTATTTTTTCCTAATTTTTCAGAATTTTTGAAGTTACAGAAGTATGGTCAATGTTCAGATTGCTACAGACTGTTCTGTTTTTTGACAGATTCTGTTTTTGACGCATTGTTTTGCATGTTTTGATGAATCTATGAATTGTATCGGTGATATAAGCCGTGGTGAAGTTAGAGTACAGTAGTTATAATGCAAAAGTAAAATATGAATGGGTTTGCAACAGTACTTAAAGTAGTGATTTGCTTTATTATACTAACGGATCTCACGAGGGTTTTGTTAAGTTTTGTGTGATTGAAGTTTTCAAGTTTTGGGTGAGATCACGTTGGATGAAGGAATAAGGAGTGGCAAGAGCCTAAGCTTGGGGATGCCCGAGGCACCCCAAGGTAATATTCAAGGACTCCCAAGCAACTAAGCTTGGGGATGCCCCGGAAGGCATCCCCTCTTTCTTCTAACGACTATCGGTAATTTTACTTGGAGCTATACTTTTATTCGTCACACGATATGCACAAATTCTTGGAGCGTCTTTTGTGTTTATTTTTCCTTTTTCTTTAATGCACCATGCTAGTATGAGATAGTCCTTGGTTGATTTATAGAATGCTCTTTGCACTTCACTTATATCTTTTGAGTATGGCTTTATAGAATGCTTCATGTGCTTCACTTATATCATTTGAAGTTTGGATTGCCTGTTTCTCTACACATAGAAAACCGCCATTTGTAGAATGCTCTTTTGCTTCACTTATATTTGTTAGAGCGTGGGCAAATCTGTTGTAGAAATAATTAAACTCTCATGCTTCACTTATATCTATTTAGAGAGTCAACAAGAATTGGTCATTCACAATGAAATGATACGCCCAAGGCTTATTCCGAAAAAAGGAATTGGTCATTCACATGGTTAGTCATACAATCCTACATAAAACTTGTGGATACTGAATATTATATGTTTGGTTCCTTGCAATAGTTTTGCGATATAGAGATGGTAATATGTGGGAGGTACTAGTGAATTGGTTTAGTAAGAATATTGGTATTAAGGTTTGTGATTCCCGAAGCATGCACGTATAGTCTCTCGTTATGTGATGAAATTGGAGCATGATTTATTATTGATTGTCTTCCTTATGAGTGGCGGTCCGGGACGAGCGATGGTATTTTCCTACCAATCTATCCCCCTAGGGGCATGCGTAGTAGTACTTTGCTTCGAGGGCTAATAAACTTTCGCAATAAGTATGTGAGTTCTTTATGACTAATGTGAGTCCATGGATTATACACACTCTCACCTTTCCGTAATTTGCTAGCCTCTTCGGTACCGTGCATTGCCCTTTCTCACCTCGAGAGTTGGTGCAAACTTCGTCAGTGCATCAAAACCCCATGATATGATGCGCTCTATCACACATAAGCCTCATTATATCTTCCTCAAAACAGCCACCATACCTACCTATTATGGCATTTCCATAGCCATTCCGAGATATATTGCCATGCAACTTCCATCATCATCATATACATGACTTGAGCATTCATTGTCATATTGCTTTGCATGATCATAAGATAGCTAGCACGATATTTTCATGGCTTGTCCATTTTTTGATATCTTTGCTATGCTAGATCATTGCACATCCTAGTACACTACCAGAGGCATTCATGTAGAGTCATCATGTATTAGTTTTATCGAGTTGTAAGTAAATAAAAGTGTGATGATCATCATTATTAGAGCATTGCCCTAGTGAGGAAAGGATGATGGAGACTATGATTCCCCCACAAGTCGGGATGAGACTCCGGATGAAAATTAAAAAAAGGAAAGAAAAAAAGAGGCCAAAAAGAGCCCAACAAAAAAAGAGAGAAAAAAAGAGAAAACAAAAATGAAATGAAAGAAAAAGAGAGAAGGGGCAATGTTACTATCCTTTTCCACACTTGTGCTTCAGAGTAGCACCATGTTTTTCATATAGAGTCTCCTATGTTGTCACTTTCATATACTAGTGGGAATTTTTCATTATAGAACTTGGCTTGTATATTCCGATGATGGGCTTCCTCAAATGCCTGAGGTCTTCATGAGCAAGCAAGTTGCATGCACACCCACTTAGTTTTTAATTTGAGCTTTCATACACTTATAGCTCTTAGTGCATCTGTTGCATAGCAATCCCTACTCCTCGCATTGACATCAATTGATGGGCATCTCCATAACCCGTTGATTAGCCGCGTCGATGTGAGACTTTCTCCTTTTTTATCTTCTCCACACAACCTCCAAGATCATATTCTATTCCATCCATAGTGCTATATCCATGGCTTGCGCTCATGTATTGCATGGGGGTTGAAAAAGCTGAAGCGCGTTAAAAAGTATGAACCAATTGCTCGGCTTGTCATCGGGGTTGTGCATGATAAATACTTTGTGTTAAGAAGATGGAGCATGACAAGGCTATATGATTTTGTAGGGATAACATCCTTTAGCATTGATATTTTGAAAGACATGATTGTTTGTTAGGATGCCTGAGTATTGATGTCTTTATGTCAAATTATAGGCTATTGCTTTGAATCACTCGTGTCTTAATATTCATGCCATCATTAGATTATATGATCAAGATTATGCTAGGTAACATTCCACATCAAAAATTATCTGTTTTATCATTTACCTAATCGGGGACGAGCAGGAATTAAGCTTGGGGATGCTGATACGTCTCCGTCGTATCTATAATTTTTGAGTGTTTCATGCCAATATTCTACAACTTTTGTATACTTTTGGCAACATTTTATATTATTTTTGGGACTAACATATTCATCCAGTGCCCAGTGCCAGTTCTTGTTTGTTGCATGTTTTTTGTTTCGCAGAATATCCATACCAAACGGAATCCAAACGCGATAAAAATTTACGGAGATTTATTTTGGAATATATGTGATTTCTGGGAAGTGGAATCAACGCGAGACGATGCTCGAGGGGCCCACAAGCTCAAGGGGCGCACCCCCTGATGTCGCTTGAACTATGTCGGTATTTCCCCAAAGAGGAAGGGATGATGCAGTACAGCTACGGTAGGTATTTCCCTCAGTTATAAAACCAAGGTATCAATCCAGTAGGAGAACCAAGCAACACTATGTAAACGGTAACTGCACACAAAGAACAAAAACTTGCAACCCGACGCTTATGAGGGGTTGTCAATCCCTCTACGGGTAACGGTGCTAGAAATTGTCAAGTTGACGGGATGAAATTTGTGTAGATTGGATAAATAGATCTCGATAAATCGTAAAATAAAATAAGTAACAAAAAAGTGCAGCAAGGAATTTTTGGGTTTTTGGAATAATAGATCTGAAAACAAAAGCAAATAAAAATAGATCTCAAAGCAAATACGATAAAGAATAGACCCCGGGGCCTTAGATTTCACTAGTGACTTCTCTCGAGAAAATAGCATACGGTGGGTAAACAAATTACCGTTGGGCAATTGATAGAAGATCGAATAATTATGATGATATTCAGGCAATGATCATTATATCGGCATCATGTCCAAGATTAGTAGACCGACTCCTGCCTGCATCTACTACTATTACTCCACATATCGACCACTATCCAGCATTCATCTAGTGTATTAAGTTCATGGAGAAACGGAGTAATGCAATAAGAACGATGACATGATGTAGACGAGATCTATTCATGTAGGAATAGCCCCCATCTTGTTATCCTTAATAGCAACGATACATGCGTGTCGTGCTGCCCCTTCTGTCACTGGGAAAGAACACCGCACGATCGAACCCATCACAAAGCACCTCTTCCCATGGCAAGAAAAATCGATCTAGTTGGCCTAACTAAACCAAAGATTCGAAGAATAAATACGAGGCTATAAGTAATCATGCATATAAGAGATCAAAGAAAACTTAAATAACTTTCATGGATATAGATCTGATCATAAACTCAAAGTTCATCAGATTCCAACAAACACACCGCAAAAAAGAGTTACATCAAATAGATCTCCAAGAGATCATTGTATTGAGAATCAAAAGAGAGAAGAAGCCATCTAGCTAGTGCCTACGGACCCGTAGGTCTATGATGAACTACTCACGCATCATCGGAGAAGCACCAATGAGGATGATGAACCCCTCCATGATGGTGTGTAGATTGGATCTCGTGGTTCTGGAACTTGCGGCGGCTGGAATTGTGTTTCGTCGACTCCCCTAGGGTTTCTGGAATATTTGGGGATTAATAGGACGAAGAGGCGGTGCGGGAGGCCCCCGAGGGGGGCACAACCCCCCTGGGCGCGCCTGGGCTCCTGGGCACGCCCTGATGGGTTGTGCCCACCTCGGGCCTCCCCTCTAGTACTTCTTTGGCCCATGTGGTGTCTTCTGGTCCAAAAAAATTCTCCAAAAAGTTTCGCTGCATTTGGACTCCGTTTGGTACTGATATTCTACGAAGTAAAAAACAAGCAAAAAACAGCAACTGGCATTGGGCACTATGTCAATAGGTTAGTCCCAAAAAATGATATAAAGTTGCTATAAAATGATTGTAAAACATCCAAGAATGATAATATAACAGCATGGAACAAGCAAAAATTATAGATACCTTGGAGACGTATCACCCCCCTACCCAGGGCGCGGCTAGCAAGCTTGTGGCCACCCCGTAGGTCGGTTGGAGGTGTCCTTCTGCCGCAAGGAAGCTTATATTCGGATAAAAATCATGTTAAAATTTCAGGCCAATCGGAGTTACGGATCTCCGGAAATTTAAGAAATGGTGAAAGGCCAGAAAATAGGAACGCGAAACAGAAGAGAAAGAGAGAGATAGATCCAATCTCGGAGGGGCTCCCGCCCCTCCGCCGCCATGGAGGCCATGGACCAAAGGAGAAACCCTCCTCCCATCTAGGGGGGAGGTCAAGGAAGAAGAAGAAGGAGGGGGGCTCTCTCCCCCTCTCTCTTGGTGGCGCCAGAATGCCGCTGGAGCCATCATCGTGATGGCGATCTACACTAACAACTTCGCCGCCATCATCACCAACTCTCTCCCTCTCTATGCAGCGGTGTAACACCTCTTCTCCCCATTGTAATCTCTACTTAAATATGGTGCTCAACACTACGTATTATTATCCAATGATATGTGGTTATCCTATGATGTTTGAGTAGATCCGTTTTGTCCTATGGGTTGATTGATGATCGTGATTGGTTTGAGTTATATGTTTTATTATTGGTGCTGTCCTATGGTGCTCTCCGTGTCGCACAAGCATGAGGGATCCCCGCTGTAGGGTGTTGCAATATGTTCATGATTCACTTATGGTGGGTGGCATGAGTGACAGAAGCACAGACCCGAGTAAGTGGGTTGTTGCGTATGGGAGTAAAGAGGACTTGATACTTAATGTTATGATTGGGTTTTACCTTAATGATCTTTGGTAGTTGCGGATGCTTGCTAGAGTTCCAATCATAAGTGCATATGATCCAAGTAGAGAAAGTATGTTAGCTCATGCCTCTCCCTCATATGAAATTGCAATAATGATTACCGGCCTAATTATCGATTGCCTAGGGACAAATAACTTTCTTGTGACAAAAAGCTCTCTACTAAAACTAACGTAATTGTTTCTTTATCTAAACAGCCCATATCTTTTATTTACGTGTTCTTTATTATCTTGTAAACCTATCCCACAACACCTACAAAGTACTTCTAGTTTCATACTTGTTTTAGGTAAAGCGAACGTTAAGTGTGCGTAGAGTTGTATCGGTGGTCGATAGAACTTGAGGGAATATTTGTTCTACCTTTAGCTCCTCGTTGGGTTCGACACTGTTACTTATCGAGAAAGGCTACCATTGATCCCCTTACATGTGGGTTATTAAGGTCGTCGACCTCGCTAACATCGACGACGAGTAGATTAGGATTAGGTTTAAATTAGAAAATATGTTTAATTAAATTTTGTTATGTTCGAATGTAATATGAATGATATTTCATAATATTTAATAAAATATCGTTATGTTTGAATGCAACTTAGATGCAAAAAGAACTGTCGAATTTCGAATCTTATATACTAAGAAAGTTAAAAAAATTCAAAATACCTTTCACAAAGAAAAACGCAGCAACGCCAACTCGCAGGCTTAGCAGATGCGAATTATAAAATTTAAAAAAAGTTTGAACTATAAAAAAAGTTCATCATTTTGACAAAAAAAGTACGTCGAATTTGGGAAAAAAATGCATGTAATAATTTAAAACCTTGATTTGTAAAACAATTCATTCATTGAGGGAAAAAGTCGTGGAATTTCATAGAGTCCGACAATTTTGAGCGAAAGGAAAAATAAAAACGATACAACATAAAAGAAAACAAGACAGTAAGAAAGGAAAAAAACCGAAATTAAGAAAAGAGGGAAAAAATGAAACAAAATGAACGAATGAAAAAAAGACAAAAAGGAAAAACAAAACAAAAATAAAGCTGAGTTATTGTTTTATTTATCTTTAAAATGAAAAGCCATAAGTTCGTGAAAAATTCGTACAATGCCGAAAAGGTAGGAAACTTGGCACGAATGCTTCTCGTGATGCTACTAGTGTATGGATAAAATTTGGGTCCATTAAAAAATGTCGAAAAAACGTCAATAAAAATCCCGGGGGAAAAACCCTAGAAAACGTCTTCAGACTTGGCCCTCCGGCAGAAGCGAACGGTGTTGGTAGTACATGTGGTGGCATGCATGAAATAAGACGAAAATTTGCCACCATGTGGGCATCCCCAACGTAGGCCCCCACGCAAGATTTGAGTGAATTCGGACACCAAACGCACGTTGTGTCACGTCCGGTCAGTGTTTTAGGGTATTTTCCCCCGGAAAACCCTAGAAAATGCATAGAGTGTCAGAAATCAATAAAAATGGGCATGCATGCTGCCCATGGTGGTCCCAATGTGTGCAAAAAATTTGGGCTCATTGGGTGGAGTTGAAAAAAAAACGTCTTCGGACTTGGCCCTCAGGCAGACCCGAACAGTGTTGGTTGTACATGTGGTATGTGGTGGCATGCATGAAATGATATGAAAATTTGCCACCATGTGGGCATGCCCAACGTAGGCCCCCACGCAAGATTTGAGCGAATTCGAACACCAAACACACGTTGCGTCACGTCCGGCCAGTGTTTTAGGGTATTTTCCCCCGGAAAACCCTAGAAAATGCATAGAGTGCCAGAAATAAAAAAATTGGCATGCATGCTGCCCATGGTGATGCCAATGTGTGAAAAAAGTTTGGGCTCATTTGGTGGAGTTGGAAAAAACGTCTTCGGACTTGCCCCTCCGGCAAACCCGAACGGTGTTGGTTGTACATGTGGTATATGGTGGCATGAATGAAATGACACCAAAATTTTCAACCATGTGGGCATGCCCAACGTAGGCCCCCACGCAAGATTTGAGCGAATTCAGACACCAAACGCATGTTGTGTCACGTCCGGCCAGTGTTTTAGGCTATTTTCCCCCGGAAAATCCTAGAAAATGCATAGAGTGTCGAAAATCGATAATAATTGGCATGTATGCTATCCATGGTGATGCTAATGTGTGAAAAAAGTTTGGGCTCATTTGGTGGAGTTGGAAAACAAAACATCTTCGGACTTGGCACTCTGGCAGACTCGAACGGTGCTGGTTGTACATGTGGTATGTGGCGGCATGCATGAACTGAGACGAAAATTTACTACCATGTGGGCATGCCCAACGTAGGCCCCCCGCAAGATTTGAGCGAATTCGGACACCAAGCGCATGTTGCGTCACGTCCGGCAAGTGTTGTAGGGTATTTTCCCCCGGAAAACCCTAGAAAATGCATAGAGTGTCGGAAATCAATAAAAATTGGCATGCATGCTGCCCATTGGTGATGCTAATGTGTGAAAAAAGTTTGGGCTCATTTGGTGGAGTTAAAAAAAACATCTTCGGACTTGGCCCTCCGGCAGACCCGAACGGTGCTGGTTGTACATGTGGTATGTGGTGGCATGCATGAAATGAGACGAAATTTTCCACTATGTGGGCATGCTCAATGTGGCCCCCACGCAAGATTTGAGCGAATTCGGACACCAAACGCACGTTGCGTCACGTCCGGTCAGTGTTTTAGGGTATTTTCCTCCAGAAAACCCTACAAAATGCAAAGAGAGTCAAAATTGGCATGCATGCTGCCCATGGTGATGCCAATGTGTGACCAAAGTTTGGGCTCAGTTGGTAGAGTTGGAAAAAAACCGTCTTCGGATTTGCCCCTCCACCAGACTCGAATAGTGCTGGTTGTACATGTGGTGTGTGGTGGCATGCATGAAATGAGACGAAAATTTTCCACCATGTGGGCATGCCTAACGTAGGCCCCCACGCAAGATTTGAGCGAATTCGGACACCAAACACACGTTGCGTCACATCCAGCCAGTGTTTTAGGGTATTTTCCCCCGGAAAATCCAAGAAAATGCATAGTGTTGGAAATCAAAAAAAATTGCCATGCATGCTGCCCATGGTGATGCCAATATTTGAAAAAAGTTTGGGCTCATTTGGTGGAGTTAAAAAAAAGGTCATCGGACTTGGCCCTCCGGCAGACCCGAACGGTGCTGGTTGTACATGTGGTATGTGGTGGCATGCATGAAATAAGACGAAAATTTGCCACCATGTGGGCATGCCCAACGTAGGCCCCCACGCAAGATTTGAGCGAATTCAGACACCTGCATCATCTATCCCTAATAATAAAGCACGGATTGAGTCTCTCGGGTTCACCGTCGCGGCGTTTTTACGAAAAGGTCCATGTGGTTTTTAGGAATTAAACCCGCAGTACAGATTGAACCGGTATGAAGGGGAAAGAAAAGGCAGCCACGCTCTGCCTCGCGACGCTCCGCCCCACCCCACCCACCTCCTGCCACGCCCTGCGCGCCGCCGGCCGCCGGCCGCCTCCTGCCCCGCCCCTCACAGCCTCACCGCGCGCCGTCGGCCGCCTTCTTCCTCCCAATCCCATCTCATCCTCACCCGCGGCTTTCTACGCCGCTCCCCTCCACCAACTGGTCGGGACCTCGCGGGAGGCAGAGGATAGGAGGGTGCGGCGCTGGCGTCCGGCTCCGGAGCTCGAGCGGCCGATCTGCGCGTCGGCGACGACAGAGGATGGGATGGTGTGCTGCGCTCGAGACGAGGGGCTCGAGTAAGGGGATTGGAGGGTGGCGCCGGCGGGCTCGCGGACGGGGATGGAGAGGGCGGGTGCCGGCAAGATCAAGGCCGGGGATGGAGACGGCGGGGGTCGGCGAGCTGGAGGTTGAGGATGGGAAGAGGCGGCGCTGCCGGCGGCCACGAGTGGAGGAGGGCACGCAGCTCCTCTCGCCCATGTGTAGATATAGTACTATTTTACAGGCGCAGACAGGCAGGCAAAACATTGTTCTTGCGGTACGCTGACGCATTTGATTTGCCGATTGCCATCTAGGAAGGGCTGGTTCTACTGCTGGATGTCGGCCCGTCGATGCACCGGGAGCTGCAGGAAGTCGAGAATCTCTGCACCACCCTTGTGCACAAGAAAGCAAGCAACACGACGTTTCCATCCGAAGCTTTGTGATTAACCCAATACAAATGCAAGCGTCCATTAATCCGCCATTGGGGCTAGCTGGCTGCCTTTTCGTTTTGGTACTCTGCAGCTGGTTTTTCATATGAGCGACTAGGTTGACCTCCACACTGCTCCATAGCTGATCGGAAGTCTACGTTCGAATTACTCACACATACGTGCTCCAAGTAACAGTAATTACTTCTTTAGTTAATCTCTGTTGGTTTATTTAGGATTGTTGTCTTGATCATCTTCCTCCGATATAACAGTCTTATATCAAGAAACATTAATTAAGATTACCTCCTGGTTGTGGTGTTAAAAAGCATAGATATCTAGCAATCTGTTTTGCATTGTGGTGTGCTACAGATCGATTAGGTTAACTTACAGCCGGTAGTAGAGCAAATTGTCACTGTCCTTTGTGCGCAAAATTACCATCTAGCAATCTTCTTTGCATTGTTGTGTGTTACATACTGAAGCATTCTTAGTTGGATCAGCACGTACAACTCGATGGTCTCCACATCCGACAGGGCGTGTCGCTATCGCGTAGCTAGGGCAGTTCTTCAGTACTGTTTATTTTGTCAAAAGTTCAGAATTGTTAATTTGTTTGCTGGGTGGATTGCTACCTACTTTCTTCATACGATTAACTCCTGCTTTCTGTTGAGCTTGAGGTTGACAATACTTATTATAGTTTCCATGCTGACTGCAAAACATTGTTTGTTTTGTGTCACTATTTAGAATTTCAGATGGACTGAGATGACAATATCTAATTTACTGACTTGTGCTGTAACCTGAACCGGGATTTGAAACCATCAAAGCAGTAGATTCAGTAAAGGGGAATAGCCACCAAACGTGCTTGACTCAGTACATGATTCTCTTAAATTCTTTAGGCACAAAATAACCATACAACCATGGTAGGACCTTCTGAATTTGTAAAATAGCTAAAAAAAATCAAGTGGTACTTGAAGCCAGGAGAATACCAGCCTGTAAACATGAATCACTTGTGGGTATTTTCCATTGAAGGGTATGAGGGTCTATTACTTGTGGGGATTTGTAGTGCATATGTGGTGTAGTGCAAGAATAGGCCGCTGGAAACTAGAAGAATATGTTGTTTTCTCTCTGTCCAGCTTATTTCCAATGGCATATCAACAAAACTGAATGTTATTTTTTTTATCTAAGATCCCTTTCAGGCGAGCTGTCAACACCTACCATCTCCACATCATCTACGGTCAGGGCAGTGTTTTGCGTGTTCCATTGTCATCACCTACCATCTCCATATCATCTATGGTTTCTGAATGTTCTGAATCGATTGGTTCAGAATCAGATAATCAGATAAATGAAGTGCAATTGTCATCACCTACATCACCAACCAAGTCAACGTTATCTCCGGTTTCTGAATTGATGAATGGAAAAAAAAGGTTCAGCAGCTGATGACTAGCATATTTCTTCCCATGAGTTTCTGCTTTGTGTTTGCCTGCATTTTGGTACATATCTTTATCTCACTAATTTTGGTACATATCCCCTTCTCGAAAGAAGTAATTTATCTATCTTTCTAATCTTTCTCTACTCCCCGGACTCGATGGAAGCGAAGGCATTCACAGAGTGGAGTCAGGTGATGATGCTGATGCATGGCTTTAGCGCACATGTATGATTGGCCTTGCTTAAGCGGCTAGAGGAAGTAGTGGGCGGCACTCCTGATAGCAGAACGGTGGACACGGTCAAAGTGGATGACTTTCTGCGTTTTTGTGGGTATTTTTTTTCCGATGGCATAAATAAAATCTAATTGATGTGAAAACCACTGATGCGTCTTAGGATCATATGATCTGTTTAAAATAATATATAGTTTGCACTCAGCAGAAAAAACTCCCAAAAAGTTCGCATGTAAATGACTGAATATTATATCCAGATTTCAGTTTTGTCTCATTGACAGAAGTAATCGTCGCGATGCACCTGAAGAAATATATGTTTATTATGGTGAGTATTTTCCTTTTGCGCAGGGTCTTGCCAATGGGGAAGGAGAGCACCTATGAGGCAAGAAGGCACCAATGCAACACGATGTGAAACCTCGTCGTCGTAAACGGGATTCTGTCCAAGGATGCAGATTTTGAAGTGTCAAGTATGATGATTTGGTTGGATGCCTTCTGCCTCTGAGCTTCACTGAACACTTGCGTCCACCACCAACCTGCACATCCGGAAGAAGAGAAGCAAGCTTTCTCCCTCGATCACAACCCGCAGCCATGATCCCAGTGCAAAGCTTCTGGTCAGCAATGCCTCACATGCTACATCATGGAGCTGCCGCCCACTGATACCTACCACCTCGATCCACTCAGTTATGCCCCTCAATGAATCTGGGGACAGAGCCCATGGCCATGAGAATTGAGAAGATTAGGTGCGTGGTCACAAAAATGATTGTTTCATGCTTCTCTTAGCCCATCTGCAATGTGTACTCATCCAGAGCAATCTATAAATAATTTTGTTGCATAGTCTGTAGCTTTGAATTAACTTGGTAGCCTCCATATTCTTAAATAATTTAAGTGGGTTTAATTAAGGGACTGCATGGCAATTTGTTTTAGGGGTGGAATTCAGTATACTGTAACTTAGGTTAGTGCTTTTTTTGGGATAGAAAAGTTGGTAAGCTATTGGTAATAAGAAAGCAAACTAAACTTTTTTATACTAATTTTGGTATCAGACTAAGTGGAGTGATATTATACCTTCATAAACATGTTGGTATCTGTCATCAAACAGACATTAGTACATTTTTTTTAGTCAACCAAGCACAACTTACATGATACCAGGCTCAAATTCCCAACTTAAATTTTGCCAATGGCAATGTGTGAGTTTTCTATTTTCCGAAGAACCAAGCAGGAGCTCTACCGAAATACTATTAAGACAAGGGAATGGAGTACATACTGTGTAGAATTATGGTTATAACATGGACGTGCTAAGCAATCCAAATCTTATTACATATTTTTTTTAAGTTTGTAATATAGCACCTCCTATAAGTATTAGTATAGATGGAATTCCTGCTGACTTACATTTCTATGAATTTTTAGATAATGGTAATAATGCCTAAAACCTTACACCAAGGTTGTATATCAAAGTCTTTTGCACTACCCGAGAGGTTAAGCATCCCGGATCATAATCAAATGATGACTGAAATTGCAACATGCTTGGGCAGAAGCTCAAGGTCGGCAATGCCACCGCCATGCATCATCTGAGATGTTGTCCAGCTAGCTCTGCCATCCATACCCCCTCAATGACACTGCCGAGAGAGCATCCATCACCATGATCATGGCAGAGCAGGTTAGGCGTTTTATCACTTATCAGCATGATTTTTGATGTCTCGTTCTTTGTAATATTGGTCCTCTATTTGACATAATGCCTAGCCATGGTGCCATGTGCAAGTCACTATTGAGGGTCATCGACAGAATTGCAGATCAATGTGTAACACTATGTTGCGCCAGGTCTAGGAGACCGAGGGCATCCAGATCAACCCCTTCGAGGCCTGAAACACTATGTTTGTTAGGTTTTTTTTCCGTGAAACTACCCCTTTACATATTGTTTTGATGCATATGAGCAAAGGCCCAGGTTCTTTTTATTTCATTTAATTGGCACCGTTAACGGAATAGCTCTTGCACAACCTTGGTTGTATATCTGAATCTACTAAGCAGTATATATTGGGATCAAAGGAAAGAAAAATACTTATGGTATTTGTTCTGCTTGATAACATTATGTGATTTTCATACAGATGTGAGATATTTTCACTGGTTCAAAAATGATGTGACATCTCTTTGTTATTGACATACTCCGTCCGTCTAGAATTACTTGGAAGTTCTTTTCCTTTTTTCACTTGGTCACCATCATTGGATTGACACTTTATAATCAATGCTTTTATGTTGAGAATGTGTTGGAGGCTAAGAGCAATCCTAATTAAACATGTTCAATTTATCGTGGCCTTTGCAATTGTAGTATTCACTGCCCAGCAGTTTCAAATAAAAGGGAAGATGAGACAAGGCAGAAGGAGATGGATTGGGAGCTGCGCACACGAACTTTCAAACTAATTTTATACCCGTTGTAACGCACGGCCCTTTTGCTAGTTAAAAATAATGGGAGCTGCGCACACGAACTTTCAAACTAATTTTATACCCGTTGTAACGCACGGGCCCTTTTGCTAGTTAAAAATAAAAAATGTAAAAGAAAGCCCGCCCGGCCACCGGCGTGTCCTACTAGGCCCGTCAATATAAAGCCCAGCGGACGACAAAGGCATGCGTTTCAGATCGCGCGGTTGAAACCGGGCTTAACAGGGCAGCCGCGTCAGCAACATGCCAGGTAAATAATAAGAGGAGATCACTAGAGATCTGGGCGGCGGGTATTTAAGCCAGTCGTCGCCCCTTCCGCCGGCGAGGTGGGACTAAAGTTTCCTCGCCCGCGGGGCGACTTACAGACAGCCGGCCGCGAGTTGGGTCCGCCCAATAGGGGCATGGACGGCGTGGAGTTTTCGTGATGGCACGACGCGCCGTGGACCGGCCCAGTTAAACCCGCCCAGGCGACGCGCGATGGAGACAAGAGTGCCAACTATAGTACCACCTCGCTAAGGGAAGGGGGTGACGACCGGCTTAAATAGCTGGCTCCCTCGACGCTCCTGAACTCCCTTATATATTTGGAACCTGACTAGTGTGTTGTTCTGTGGGGCCCAGTCGCCGCCGCCGTAGTAGATGGCGACTTTTCAGCTTGAAAAGCAGGCGGCCCATGCGGGCTATTTTTTTAAATTAAAATGTTATACTTAAATTTGTCCACCACAGGCCGACGGGACTGCAATCGTGAACAATTAAAATAGTGCACAGTCGACAGTATAAACAATGCCTAGTATACATTAACATCAACAATAATTATGTAATAAGTCAACACTAACAAATTATGAAACGAATATAATGTCTCATATAATGCGAGAAACATAACAATTGGCACCCAATAATCTTTATTACACACATATAATTAGTCAACACAAATATCAAGTCTCATATAACACGAGAAACATAACGATTGGTAGCCAATATCTTGATTCCACACATATGAAATACTCAACACGAATATCAAATTAACAATTGCCTTTTATTTAAATGGATGAAGTAAAACACTTGCACCATCTTCATTTGAGTCTACAAGCCCAGTTGCTGCATAGAATAAATTACAAATTGTGGGAATCAATGTACAGTAAATAAAACAACAAAACTAACACAAACAAACAAAAAGACATACTCTTACATATGAATGGATGAAGTAAAACAGATGCACCATCCTCACTTGTGTCTTCAAGCCCAGTTGCTGCATAGAATAAATTATAAACTGTGAGAATCAATGTACAGTAAATGAAACAACAAAACTAACATAATCAAACAATACACATACTCTTTACTTTGGTTGCATGTGCTCTTGTTATGACCTGGGAGTCTGCATATGCTACATAGACGTCCGGATTTCTCGTCAAATGGATTATCATTCACGAATTTTTTGTCACCTCTGGGCCACCCTTACCGCGACCTCTACTGTTCTGCTTAGGTGCGCCCTTGGTGGAAACCTTTGCTGAATCACGAACCAGAATATGATCTCGGTTAGGCTCAAATGGATTATCATTCACGAAGCTTCACTGACTATCATCTTCATTCCCCTGAACATCCTTATTCGCTATAATATCTTCCAGAGCTGCCTTGAACTTGTCAAATAAGAATGCATTACTACATGCGAGATGAGATGCTTCTGCAGATAAGATGGTCAACTCACTATATCTAGCTCTGTCCTCAGTACTCGACCAACCCCATGCAAACAGATCGCTGGTGCACTTCACGGGCAGTCCAGCTCTAGCTTTTTTTGAGAACCTTCGCAGGACACAACACTTGGGTATCACAGGTAAGTTCAATGCATTCAAAACATGAAGAATATGCTTGCAAGTAAGCCCTTTGCGAGTCATACTTCGGCAACCGCACTTTATAGTTTCTGCTGAGTTACCTGGCGTATAGTCCACATTAAATATATGATCCCTGTTATTCTTCCATGCAACCACAAATCTTTGACTATCGGTCCCTGTCAATCTATCAATGACCTCAAGCTCGTGTACCTTCTTCAAATCTTGCTGCAAGATATAAAAGTTCGCCTGCATGAATGCTTTGGCATCATACAACTCGATGGTCTTATACTCAGTCACGGCTACTAGGAGAGTTTGTGTGGCCATGTAGTCGTTGTACGCTTCATTTTCACGGACGCGAACGATACAATTCTCGTAGTGTACAATCATGTCAACGATCGTCATACCATAGTCAAGATGAAGGTGTAGGCTAGAGTTCAGACTCTCGCTCCTCTGATTACTGCACATACCAAGAAAAAAACCCACTAGACAAATATGATGCAGCCCAAAGCGTCTTCTTCCTGTACATCCTAGGGAGCCATGTTTTTGTTCTCTCCGTCTGCCATTTGCCCACAAACGCGGCCCATCTCTTCTCAAAAACTTTATGTGTAGTGGCGTAGTACAAAAGTGCCCTAAACTCCTTGAACGACTTGTGGTGGAGGTGTTTCTGCATATTCTTTTCAATATGCCATGAACATAGACGATGCCACACGTTAGAAAGCACCTTCCTGATAGCCCTTATCATCGCTGCATCTCCATCGGTAATTACGGACTTGGGCCTTTTCTGACAGTGAGCTTTCAAGAACGTCTGAAGCAGCCAAACATACGTACCTTCACTCTCGTCTGAAACAATGGCGCATACGAATACCGTAGTGCAACGGTGGTTGTTCAGATCCACGAAAGGGATGAACGACATTCCATACATGTTCATCTTGTATGTACTGTCAAAGACGGTAACATCACCGTAGTCAAGATAATCCTGACGTGACTATGAATCACACCAGAACAGGTTTTGGAGCCTGCCTTCAGCGTCAATAGTGTGCTCAAAGAAAAAATCTGTATCTCTGTCCTTTCTGGTCATCATGATTGCTATGGCAGTGCCAGGATCACCCTGTGCAAGCAATTTCATCTTCTCCCTATAGCACATATTATACAGCTTTGTCCTCTGAAACCCTGACTTTGCATACGACCAATATCTGCTGACGAAGTTGTAAAAAATAATGTGTTTCTTATCCCAGCTCATGCCATAGCTAAAATCTCTGCTCTCTCAAATGCTTTGATTTGATTATGAGATCGGAGGAAAGGGACTTCGTCCGGTCGTGCAAGAATGTGGCTGTGATCATCGATGAAACTGCTGACATACCAAAGATCACGGTTTTTATCAAGCTTAACTGTCAAATGGGCTTCGCAGAAGCATCGACTCTCCGGTCTAATCCCGCGGGTCTGGCCTTTCATGGTAGAAAATTTGGCCTGTCATTTTCCTGCCCTGGAACAAAGATACCTCCTCAAGAGGATACTCCCTGCGGGACCTTTTCCATGTTTTAGCAAGTTCCTTCTGATGTTGAACCCATGTTCTTTCGCGCACTTGTTGTAGAACGTGTACGCCTCCCCTTCTGACCTGAATGACTTGCCCATCACTTCCCAATGCCTACCCAGTGACTTTTGCTGATATTCATCATAGCCCATGTCAAGGTCAAACTGAACATCGTCGATGTGCTCATCGTTCCCGCTAGGACCATCAACACCTCCCTGCAAAATAAGACATATAACCATGCATGTCAGTTTGTTCTTGTATTGTTAGTTACTATAAATAATTTTAAAAACTTACTTAACTCGCGCTCCCACTATAAGATGCATCGACCTCGCTCTCGTCATTGTCATCATCTAAAGTATTACGCTTATTGTCACCATCAGCATTTATCTTTGCACATTTAAAGTAAAATAAGTGGTAATACAATTTTTATGTCAATCATTGCGCTACAATTTTTTCAACGTACCTGGCTCGCACCATCTGCATAAGATTGTTCATCTATATCATATTCCTCATTTTCATCATTGCCATGTACCTGTACAAATTTAAAAAGACATGTAAGTGTCAAAGCACTAGTTTGTATTCGATATTTTTTGGTCAACGTTCACGACACTTACATTACCACTATACGATTCATCCTGACTCATATAGTTGTCTCCGGGAGGTTGGTTTGCATTCAATGACGAGGATCCATTCTCGCTACCGGAATCATCACTGGCATATACGGTTTCTTACTCCATCTATACACCTTCAAATAAGGTATCAGATCAATGCCAACATTTCACAACATCATCGCGGATATAGTAAATTCATCAACAGTGCATGGCTATGTGTCATGCATTACTAAATGTGTAACAAATTTGAATGTACAAAAAAATAGACATGAACAATCATTAAGAGGTCACTACACCGAATTATTTAGCTAAGGAGGGAATCATTTTGCATACAAATTGCAATGGGAAAAGCAAAAAAAAAAGAACCTACTCTACGCCATCGAGGTGTCCTCACCTGGGGTCGACGCAGATGCGCTGCTGCCACCCACGTCATCAAGGGCGCGTAACAGGAGAGAATGTCGACGCGGGAGCGCTCGGCGTTTCACCGGGGACACGGCGCGTGGGTGACTGCGGATGCTGCCGTGGTGGTGTCTTTTTTATGTAGGCGAGCAGGGCGTCGAGGCGTTTGGTCAGGATCGACGTAGTGACGGCGGTGGACCACGCGTTCGGGCGGCGACCACGGCGCGACTAGATCCCCCCTCCCCCCGGCCGCCGGAGTCACGGCGGCGTTGATGAGGCTAGGGTTTCCTCGGCGGGGATGGGGTGTCGGCGCTTTTTCTTTTTCTTTTCCAATTGAACTACCAACGGCACGATCGGTGTACGGGGGCGGGGCGTACACGGGCGGGCGGCCATATGACGGACGGTGGGTATACTATACGCAAACGTGTAAAGACAATACTACCCTTCCTACATTGGGTGTGGGTGGGGGGGGGGGGGGGGGGGGGATACCGAAGTACTTCTCATATACTAATCCATGACCAACACGGTCCGGTATCTAACTAGATTTGTTCTATCTGTCTGCCTGTCTGTCTTTGCAGGCACAGAAAATACAGGACAATGGATGGAAACCCAGATGGTTCGACAGGGGCGCCGACTATCTGTCTGATCAAGAATGTTTCTGCAGTTAACCAAATTAATCCCAATTATCTTTTTTTTAATTGGTATATCTTCAAGCAGACATGTTTGTGTTTGTTGTACTAATCACCAATACCACGACAGAGACTTGCAGAGCTTATGAAAATGAAGCCTCTTCTTTTTATTCATGCATTCATGTGAGGTGCCTTAACCTCAACAAGCATGTAAAGTAACTCTTGCATTATGCAGAGCCATCTGATAAACAGCTAATATAATTGTTCTCTTGCAAATTTTCATCACCATCACGTTACGTGGCAAAATACATTGAAACTAAACTAAAACACAGATTATTACGTGGATCTTCTCACCGTCGAATTGATCAAGCATGGACGACGACTTCTTCGGCGTGGAGCTCGATGATGCCGGCGTCCGCCAGTCGCTTCTCCTTGTACACGTAACCCCTGGCAGCGACGACGAAGATCGCCAGGTTGACGGTGCTAATGGCGGCGAGCAGCCAGTAGAAGTAGTCGAGCCTGCCCGCGTTGATGTCGTTGGCGAGCCAGGGCCTCCGCCCACCGGATGTGGTGGCGGCGTGCACGACGCTGACGAGGCCAGAGCTGAGGAAGAACCCGATCGAGAGCGTGGTGAGGAAGAGGCCGGTGCTCATGGTCTTCATGTCCCCGGGGCACTCGCGAAGGAAGAAGTCGAGCTGGCCGATGTAGGTGAAGGCCTCGCCGGCACCGACGAGCAGAAACTGAGGCACGATGAGGAAGACGGAGAGCTGGGTGGAGGCGGAGAGGCGGTGGCGCTCGGTGATCCCGGCGACGACCATGGCGAGGGCGGAGAGGAGGAGGCCGATGAAGATGCGCTGGAGCGAGGAGAGGCCCTGGGGGTTGCCGGTGATGCGGCGGGCGATGGGCGCGATGAGGCGGTCGTAGATGGGGACGGTGAGGAGGATGGAACCGACGAAGAAGACGGTGAGGGAGCCGGCGGGGATGACGAAGGATGGACCGAGGCGACGGTCCATGGCTCGGGCCTGGGAGACGGAGAAGGTGGTCATCTGCGCGTAGACGGTCCAGAAGATGATGGTGGTGGCCCAGGTGGGCAGCATGCGCACCACCTGCTTCACCTCTTCCACCTCCGTCACCGTGCACACCGCCCACTTTTTCTTCTTCTCCTTCCTCCCCGGTGACGACGACTCCACCTCCATCTCCACTATCGCCGCCTGGTCAAGGAACCTGCATGTGGATGCTCGTTAATCCATGGCAATTAACATAAGTAACATCGATCTCGTGCACCATATGATTTGTAACTTAACAAACTAACCAATTAATTATCATTTTTCCGTAAATACTCCACTCCAACAGTTTCATTTTACTCATGCTTTGCATAATAATTAGAAACATTACGCCTATCTTGAAGTAGGCTTCCGCCCTGTTTTATATATAAACACCAACCAGAACCATATCCAAACAAATTCAGACAGTGCAAAGGGAAAATAAGAGGGGGCAACAACACAATGCATTTGCTCGCAGTGCCCCGGTTTCCTAATACTTAACGTAATATTCTTTAGTGAGAAAAAACAACTAGTAATCACATAATCTAAATTAGATAGGAGGGTGTACATAAAAGCAAGCTTATATAAGTGTGTCTACACACAGAAATAGAAAGTGGGGGAGCACGAGACACAGCGTGCGTGCGCGCACTTCGAGGTTGCAGGTTCACATGCATGCCATTGTGTGTGTGTGTGTGTGTGTGTGTGTGTGTGTGTAGAGAGTACGTACATGCACGCACGGACGAATGCATGTGGTTGTGTGGCAGGGGCTTGACTTTGGAACAAAGTGAAGTGAACTGAACTGAACGTGCAAGTTGACGCAAAAGGCAAAAGTACATACGTAGGCATGCTGCGCAACTCCACTACAAAAGAGTACTCTATTCTTAAATAGTTGTAACTCACTAACTATTCTTCCTAAGCATGCAATGCTTTCACATCAACAGATCATACATGTCCGTCATGTCATTAATCTACCGTCTCACTAACTATTTTTCTCGTACATGCAACCCTTTCACATCAACAAATAATGCATGGCTGCCAAATTAGTTGCCATCACATCATAATTAATCCTCACAATTATTCACGTGATCAACCTAATTACTCATGTTTTTAGCCTACCATCCAACGGCAACCCAAGGGTTATCCTCTACTCCCTCCGTCTCAAAATATAAGAGCATTCTGACAGTAATGTAATGTTAAAAACGCTCTTACCTCATGGGACGGAGGAGGAAGTAGTTAGTAATATGGATAGGAATGAGTAGGACATTACTTTGAGAGGAAGATCCGTCCAAGATTCAAAGTTTGCTGGAAGAACATGCATGCAAATAACAATGCGTGTGTGGCAGGCATATCTCCAAGAAAAATCTCCTTTAGCAAAGCATGCCATGCAATGCAGACCAAAGGTGTAGCAGCAATAGCAAGTGCATGTGATTGGGCCCCGCCCAACCCAAGGAAAAGGCTGAGCTCTTGTGGTTTTCATTTGTTGGTTCGGTTGGTTCCCACGAGCCACGCCAGGGCATTTCTTGGGACGGAGTATATGGTACAGGGCTCTACATGCAGCATGTGCTCTGGGTACTCCTTGACAACACGCATGTGGGTGGGTGTGTGGATGCACGCTTTAGCTGGCCGGTTGATGGAATTAACATGCGGACAGGCACACATTGGCCATGGCCATGTGGGAGTGGGACAACACTAGCTACACTAATTCACAACGTTAGCTGCCTGCCAATGATCAACCACTGCATTGTTTCATTGTTTACTCTAATTGCATGGGTAGCTACTACCAATCGAGACCCAACCTGCTGGTGCTGGGCAATCAGATCATGTGCGTCCATATGCATGGACATGGTCCCTCGTACTACTACCAGGTCCAGGTACCAGCCTAGCAACACACACAAGTTGATACTACTAGCTACGTACTGCAGTCCTATCTACTATGCTACGTAGTACGAGCATGACACGGGTCCAGCTCCATGCTATCTATGCTACAGCTACGCTACACTTATACCACATCCGTGCATGCATATGCATGTAGGCTTGTAGCTAGGGTGTCCGTTTAATTACAGGAAGCTCGATCATTGTTTGAACACTCACTTGCTACTATACCGTCTTTAAACTCTGTAATGCTGGTGCTCGGACCTGCTTTTGAGCCCAGGCCTTAGATCTCTCCGAGGGTTTGGGGGTCTGTGGGAAGGAGAGAGATGGCTCCCCCTCCTCCTCATTAGTTAGTGCTTTGCCGGGGAGATAGCTATGGTAGTTCCTGTTTTTTTTTCTCTTTTCTTCGCTGTAAGACTTGGTGATTTCTCTTAATGGAAACCTGAGGGGGAGCTCTCTTTTATCAAAAAAAAAAAAGATAATATATACTATTGGTTACGTGCCATAGATCCACACGATCATAGACTTAGAAACTAACGACGCTATCGATAACAACTATAATCCCGGCGCCTATCAATCAATATACTTCAGATCATGTCGAATTAATATGCTCCTGCAGCGCCGCCACTGGCTATAGTTAACCGTGAACGAAGCGGATATATAGGAACAATGCTAATTAATTAAGTACTCCAGTTACCTGCACTGCTTGGAGTGGGGCAGCTTCCGCTTGCCCTTCACGTCCTCGCCGGCGGCGGCCGCGTCGTCCACGTCGTACAGCATGGCCGGGTCGGACGGCAGCGGCAGCGCGCGCTTCCTCCAGGCGGCCGCGGTCACGGCCGCGATCTGCGTCAGCGGGCTCCCCGCCAGCTTCTTGAACCGGTACCTGGGGGTGCCGGCCAGGAAGACGCCGAGGCCGGCGAGGATGGCCACCACGCACGCGCCGTAGCCCCAGCGCCGGCCCACGTTGTCCTGCACGTACACCAGCACCGTGACGGCCAGCAGCGACCCCAGGCTGATGAAGAAGAAGAACCAGCCGAAGAAGCGCGCCATGCGGCGCCGCTCCCCGGCGTGGGACTCGTCGAACTGGTCCGACCCGAACCCGGACACGCTGGACTTGAGCCCGCCCGTGCCCAGCGCCGTCAGGTAGAGGCCCAGGTAGAGCACGCCGAGCTGCGTCCCGCTGGGCGGCGCGCAGCCGGGGGCGCTCCCGTCGCCCGTCGGGTCCACGCAGGGCGCCGGGCGCAGCCCGGGCGCCGCGGTGGAGACGGTGAGCACGGTCATGCCGGCGGCCTGCACGGCCGTGGAGATGGCGATGGTGAGGTAGCGGCCGAGGTAGGTGTCGGCGACGAAGCCGCCCAGGAGGCAGAGCAGGAAGGAGGTGCCGAGGAAGTTGGTGACGGCGTTGGCGGAGGCGGCGTTGCCCAGGTGCATGGTGGCCGTGAGGTAGGTAACGAGGTTCACGGCGATGCCCAGCGTGGTGAGCCGCTCGTTGAGCTCCACGCCCAGGATCATGGCCGCGCTGGACCACCCGCCGGAGCTGGCGCGCACGGCCGGCCGGCCGCGGTAGTCCCACGCGTCACCCAACGCCTTGCTGGTGTCGCCGCCGCCGTCCGCCGCTGCGGCCTCTGCCATGGTCTCTGGGAGCGGTGCCATGGTGGAGTGGGGTGTCTCGATGTGTTGGCGCGCTGCCTCACTCACTTGATTTATAACCTGCAGCCGTAGCCTCCCTGAAGCCGAAGACGTACACGGTGATGGACCTGGCTGTCTGTCTGGCGGTGGCGGTGGCAACTCGACCGGCTGATCAGTCGTCGTCGCTCTCTACACTGCACTTGTTCTCATGGCACAAACTCCTCTTGCCGGCCGGCTCCAATCAACTGCCATTCACCTCAACTCTCAAGTGTTGTAAATTGAGCAGGACAAGGCAAGACAGTACGTAGTTTGTTCTTTTCAAGATAGCACCAGCTTGTTATTGGTTCCAGCACAACACATACGACAGCGCTGCTGTAAAACATCTTTGTAGCGGCGCAAGATTGAACATCAAAGTTAATCCGGGCGGTTACTCCAATACAGTATATACTATATACATAGAAAAAGGAGGGAAAAAATAGTTGTACCCACTCTTGTCGAAAAGAAGTACTAGTACGTGGTATATTTTGATTGGATATACTTGCTCCCGTCCGTACACCTGGCTCGGCCATGTATTGTCTTTTTGTTTGTGAAAGCTTTGGATGTATGGACCGATGGACGGATGTTCACATTCACATCCATCTTTCACATGACAGTTCATGGTCATCTTTGGTATTACTACCATGCACACATCGATGGTCGATCGGGTTGATAAGTGTTTTCGAGGGGTATTCCGTATGGGAATGGCCAGATGTAAGTCATCTGAAAAACAAATTTAGGTCAGTCGATTTCTGTGAGCCGTTGGATACAAGATGGACGACCAGATCATCTTCTTCAACCTTGAACCGCCTGATCTTCCGCTGGCCTAACCACCTGCTGCAACCGCCCATAGCGCCGCCTCGCCCTCCCCACAACCTCCGCCCACCCCGTTCTTCCCCCACCCCCCCCCCCCCCGCCCCCCCCCCCTCCTTCCATCCCTCTCCCTCCCCTCTCAACCCGGCCACAGTCAATTTTTTGGGGTAAACTACACACACACCTCCAACACCCCTAAGATAGATCATGGGGCACCCTACCATCCGAAGGTGGATAATGGGGTAGCTTCTCCGGCGAGTGGTGGCTGCTTCGTCTTTCTCTCTGGCGCCTGCCTACTTCCAACGAAAATTGACTGACCCGAATTTTATTTTCAGGCGACTTACGTTTAGCTATTGTGCTTCCGTATAGTGTCAGCTTTGCACCCAGTTTGCATTGCATCAGGTTACCCCAGATTTAGCCTTTCGACGTACTAACATTGGTACTCTTTGCTTCCTTGTTGTCTGCTGTGACTTTTCTATTTTATTTTACACATTTGCTATTAGGTAGTGGCCTGAAAATGATTCGGTTTTTTTAGAGAAGAATATGAGGGGCCGCGGCTGACTGTGGCGGTTTAGTGGGATGACCGGTGACGACGATGTCTTCTGCGATGGGGCAGCTCACAGTAACGCACATCGGCATTGGAGAGCGGTTCAATGAGGGTGGGGGGGGGGGGGGGGTGGGTGCTGTGAAGGCAGCCATGCATGGGAAGAAGACGAGGACTTGACTGACGCAAGCTATGTTTTCAGAGACAATGGGCCCCATTTGTTTTTGACGGTCGGCACAATAACATGCAGTTTTGTAACCATTGTGGGAGCGGTTTTCAGAATTTTCCGTTCGGTTTTAGGAAGCTTTCGTATGCTATTTTCTTTGTTCATCCACCAGTTTTTTTTAATGGGTTTGGAACCCAGTATGTTGTTTCGGAAGGTTTCATCCGTTTTTTCTCATTTCCTTTTTTGTGGTTTTCTCTACTAGTTTTATGGTTTCTTTTATATTTCTCCTTTTGTTACTTTCTTACTCTTTTTACCTTTTATTATTCTTTCTTCAATTTTCAAATTGACGATGAAAATTCTTTCAATACAGGTTAAACATTTTTCAGATACACATTGATTATTTTTCAAATACACTTTGAATATTTTTTTACATGTTTTAACTTTTTTAAATAGATGGTAAACATTTTACTACATGGTGAACATTTAAAAAAATTGGGAGAACAAATTCTTATATTTCATGAACATTTAATTTAATGGTAAGAACATCTTTTTTTTCAGGAACAAGTTTTTACATTTCCTGTATATTTTTTAAAAATGTCATGAACATACATTTAAAACTTGTGAACATTTTAAATGTTACCAACAGTTTTTGAATGGATAATTTTTTTTATTTACGTATTTCTACTGCACGATGAACATTTTCAGAATATAAGTAAAATATTTTTGATATATATATATTTTGAATATTTTAAAATATAAGTAAAGTTAGAAAAGGAAAACTTTCAACACAGTACATGCTATGATACGGGGTTATATGCATGCATATACTCCACTATCAGACCGTCTCGGTTTATAACATCCCATTAGTATTTTCTGTTGAACTCGACCATCAGTAAATGAAATGAAATATTATTTATATGCAATAAAACTCATACCATTGAAAACTTTTTCAAATACAAACTCAAGTATAATTTATATTTTATGGTCAATTTTGACTCAAAATACAAGGAACCACAATAAATATGAGGAAGTATCAATTTATGATGCTATGCACTGTGGAGTTAGTATCTAGTCTAATATCATGTGTATGATACGGGCTCCCAATGCTATTCTTGTTAGCACAAGTTTATAGGAAAAATGCTGGCATGGCACATCAATTAAAGAAAAAAAAAAGAAGGAGACTCAGATGCGTCTCACACGAAGATGTTCAATATTGGGCCAGCATGTTTCCTCGCTCGCTTGCTCGCTCAAATGTGTTGGTTTGCTCCTGCTACCTATGTTCGCTGCGTTTATATTGGTTTGTTTTTACTTTTATGTTATCTCTTTCTTTTTTCGTTTCATCACTGGTTTCTTTTTATTTTTGTTTCCATTTTCCCCCACTGTTCTTTGTTTTAATACTAGTTTTTTACTTCTTTTTGTTCCTTTTCATCGTTTTTCATTTGTTCATTCTCTGTTTTCATTAGTTTTTTCTTTTATTTTCAATATTCTTTATCTTAATTTTTTCTTTCTTGGTTTTCATCGTTTTGCTTTACTTTTATTGTTTCTTTCTGGTTTTCATAGCTTCCATTCTTTTGCACAGGTTTTCTTCAGTTTTCATTATCTTTTTTTGGTTTTCTTTCCTTTTTGTGTTTATTTGTGTCTTCATTTCTTTTTCTATTTTCATTTTTTTTTGTTCAATAGATGTCAACATTTTTCACTACACATTCTACATTTTAGGTTATATATTAGAAATATATTTATATACACATTTAGACTTTTTGAAATTCATCATTAACATTTTTTGAAAACTAATATTTATTTCTAATATTATTCATACACATTGTAAAATTTCATACATATCCAATACATTTTTATATGCATTAATTATTTTAAATACAGAATTATATTTAAGTACATGGTCAACATTTGTAATACAAAGCAAACATTTTAATGGACATAAACATTTGTTCATACACAATGTATATTTTTTGGATACACCAGGAACAATTGTTTATACATGTTGAGGTAAAAAATATGTTTATACATGTTTCACATATTTAAACACATGGTCAACATTTTTTCATACACATTGTATTTGTTTTGTATTTAGTTTTGTATACATGGAAAACATTTATTTTTATACAAATTTATCATTTTTCAAATGCTTGATTAACATTTTTTCAAATGCTTGATTAACAGTTTAAAAATATGTGATCAACTTTTTTTGATACAAATTGTATGTTTTCTTTATTCATTTTTTGTATACATGAGAGACATTTTCTCTATACACATTTAAGATTTTTAAATATTTTTTATGTAACATTTTATTTTAATACATATATATATAATATTTAAAATTTTAAACAAATGTAAACAAAGAAAGAAAAAAGTGAAAAACAAGAAAAAACGAGGCAGTGGCCTGTGGCCTCTCACGAGGTTGGCTGGCCCATTTAGCTTGGCGCCAGATATGAGCACAACCTACGTCTCGCTATAAGCGAGACATAGGCGCATCCCTCCATGGGAAAAGAAACTCGTCGTCGTTTGAGTTGTTTTTTTTTCTTTGGGTTAACAACAATAAAACTAAATTGATCGAAGTAAGTTTGGTTAGTAGAAGCAAAGACCGATTTTTTATTGTACCATGATAAAAAAAATCAAATATTTGATTTTTTTTTTCCGGTTTTGACATTAGTTCAGCCGTTTTGTGCCCAACCCCTATGAATAATTAAGGAAGTCACAATGTAGAGCTCATAGTTTCAGGCTAGTCATCGGGAGTGTCTTAGACTAAGTATCATTGAAGTAGTATCATAGGTGATTGCATTTATTATGTTGTAGACTCATTTTGCCTTGGACTGCGTTAAGTTACAGTAACATATTATGTTACAGTACAGTAACATATTATGTTACGACAAACACATCTCTGCTTACTAACTACTTGCCACATAAGTAAACTTGTCTTGAGATGTGTGATGTTACTAGCTAAGCTACAATGAGGAGCCTTAGAATGTCCACGTGAAAGCATATAGGAACAACATTCAATGCTTGATTGATGCGCCAACATGGACTATGCTAAAGAATTTCATGGATGCACTAATTAATCAATGCTTGATTGATGCGCCACTGTATACTATTGAGCAAGATCATAGGGCCCTTCCTAATGCTCCGTCTAGTATATAGATGGTAAGGCTGTAATGTAGGCAAAAAATCTGATGTGTCAAGATAATTAAGAGGAAAGAGATGAGTTTGGTGACCCTGGAAAGAAAATTAATGCTAAGCATGCAAACCTAGGAAAAACACTTAAACGAAGGAAGCTTATCAATGTATGGACGAATTTATTTGCTAAATCATTAAATCGAAGGATCTTAGCAACAACAAGTTAAGCACCTATGCACTGGGGGCTTTAGTTGCTATACTAAAATGGAGGTAGTAGCTAGGTAAACATATGTACTACATTAATACCTGGCCGACCTTACACTTTCAAAGTTTTTGAAGCCTGTGCTAAAAAATTAGTATTTAAACCCCTTCTCTTCATCAACCTACTTACATCACCTTAGGCCCTGTTGTTTGGGTTTTTGCTTCTGCTTTTGCAGCTTCTCCACTTTGGCCAAAAAGCTACAAAAGCTCCTAAATAGGTGCTTTTGGAGATTTTAGGGCTTTTAGAGCTAAATATTGTTATATTGATTCATCAAAAGCCATAAAAGCCCCAAAAGCACATATTTAGGAGCTTTTATGGCTTTTTAACCAAAGTGGAAAAGCTGCAAAAGCAGAAGCAAAAGCCCAAACAAACAGGGCCTTATTATACTTGCTTTTAGAGCTTCTGATTGTACTACTACAATAGCGAGAATCAAGACGGCGCAATAATTGAACATGTAAGCATGATATGTAGTTGATCACCGCTATGATACGGGGTTATATGCATGCATATACTCCACTATCAGACGAAGGAAGAACTGTTACCTTTTCTTTCCTTATTCATTGTTATACAATGGCTTCATGCATATACTTCCTTGTTATACTATGGCTCCGTTTCTTTTTAGATCTCTGATAGTGGAGTATATGCATCAAGCCATAGTATAACAATGAATAAGGAAAGAAAAGGTACCGATTCTTCCTTCGTCTTGATTTAACGTCTTGATTTAACATCCCTTTAGTATGTTCTGTTAAACTTGACCATCAATAAATGAAATGAAATATTATTAATATGCAATAAAACTCATACCATTGAAAACTTTTTCAAATACAAATCCAAGTATAATTTATATTTTATGGTCAATTTTGACTCAAAATACAAGGAACCACAATAAATATGAGGAAGTATTAATTTATGATGCTATGCACTGTGGAGTTAGTATCTAGACTAATATCATGTGTATGATACGGGCTCCCAATGCTATTCTTTTTGGCACAAGTTTATAAGAAAAATGCTGGCGTGGCACATCAATTAAAGAAAAAACAGAAGGGAGACTCTTTATAGCCGGCTTTTGACTATACTATTAACCATGCTCTAAACAAGACATTTTTACTGATAAGAGAACTGTTGGAGATGCTCTTGGGTGCTACTATGCTAGTACCAGGTGCTAATATACTGGTAGTACCCAACTAACTTGCAAATTATGCTCGGTTGCTAAGGGCATCTCCAACATGGACCCTCAAACCGCTCGTAACCGTTCGGACTGGTCCGGGTGTGTTGTGTCATCTAACGCGGTCCTGCATCAGTCCACAGGGTGGTCTGTATGCACTTTCTCTCGTAAATCAGAGACAAACATGGGGGAAGGGGGCTTTGCGGGCGTCTGAACAGCAGCCACAGCCGCTTCTGACCTCCCGACTGACCAAAACCTCCCTCCCTCACCCGTGCGCACTTCTCGGACGACGCCAGCTGCCCGCATTCATGCCACTATACAGCGGCCCACTAGTAGAAAATGGGACATTAGTCATGGTTCGTAAGGGCCTTTAGTCCTGGTTGTGCAACTGGGACAAAGGAATCGGGACTAAAGGCCCCCCTGTTTAGTCCTGGTTGTGTTACGAACCGGGACTAAAGGGGCTCCACCTGGCCGCTGTGCGGCGCTCAGGCAGGAGGACCTTTAGTCCCGGTTGGTAACCCCAACTGGGACTAAAAGGCCGCCACGCGTCAGGCTCTGCCGAGTGCTGGGGTTTAGGGTTTTTTTTTGAAAGGAGGGGTTTAGGGTTTTGGAGGGTTTAGGGGTTTCATTTTGTGTTTCCCTTTTCTTTTTGTGTTTACCATTTAATTCTTTTACATTTAGGGTTTTCATTTTTATTTTATGTTTTCCATTCAACTCGACGCTAGCTACTATATATAGCAATGAAGGAACCATTACACAACATCGTCATGAATATAGAGAAGTGACCTCTCTTTCTCCGTGCTTGGTCGAACAACAAGTTTTCCTATATCTATTCGACGCTACTACATATAGTACACGTTCATGCATATATACAATATAACATCTCTTACGATCCCTAATATCTAATTACCAAAATTGCATTCCAATTCCCGATGGTATTCTCCGTTTTTAGGTATGACCTCTTCAAATAAGAATCCCGCCAATTCCTCTTGAATTGCTCGTATGCGATCCTTTGGTAGGAGTTCGTCCTGCTTCCGTTGGATCTAATTTAAGGAAGGGGATCAATATATATATATATATATATATATATATATATATATATATATATGAATAAAACTCAACACAATTGATGGTACTAAAATAAAACTGTGAATATTGTTTACGTACTTCAAGTTGTTCTAAAATTCTGCCCTTCTCATAGGACGTCTGGCGAATGAACTCGCAAACATAGTATCCACATAAATTATTCCTGTCTCCCTGCCTCAAGCACTTTACGAGAATAGAGTTCAATGAAAATAATAATCAAGCATGATAATGGTATTGAAACTAGAATCAAAGAGAGGTGCGCGGAACTAGCTAGTACTACTTACATTGAGGGGTCGAAATCGCAGCTCCTCTTTCCATTCACCCCTAGCCTGCTTGGTGAACTCTTTCCAAACGCTCCCGGCAAAGAAAGTGAATAAAGGAGTTATTAATTACTTTATATCAGGAAATGAACGAAAGTTGCCGATATAATGCGATAATGATTGAACTTACCTCTGGAGCATTTCACTCAGGTCCGCCCACATCTTAAGGTCTTTACGTTTCAAGTCCATGACAAGTACTACTCCTGCGTCAAGCTGAATGACTAGCAGAATAAAGTGGAATCTGCGCACACATAACTCATTAATTACACTTAACCTCGAGTAAGCGAAATAGAATGTGCACAAGACAGTAATACTAATTGAAGTTGTAAGGAAATAGTATTTACCTTCTGGTTTGTTGTTGAATTAACGCCTTTAGCAAGTTTTTCTCTGTATCCTTGGCGTTGTTTGCTACCGTAAATTCATGTATGTTATTTGGGTTAATGAACCCAATGTCATAGATTTGTCCTCTTTTGCATTCGAGAATCTTCAATCTGCATAATATAGTGAGGATAATTGTACATATGCAATGAACGAGCTGAGCTAGAGACTTAATTACAAAAATAATATTTACGGACAATAGCAACTGACGATAGATTTGTCAAGGGCGTCTTGATTGTATAACTGAAATAATTCATCAAATTCAATGTAGATCTCCTCGTCTCCATTGAAGTAATGCTCATCTCTAATTCCCACCATGACAAAGTTGCTCCCTTCCTTTGAGGCTTCCATGTATTACTCATGCAATCTTCGCATTTGTGTTGGTAGAAGCCGGAGCTCCTCAGGTATGACGAAAGGCTTCGCGTGCTTGTATTTGTATGCTAAATCAGCCATGGGGAACTCTCCTTGCTCGCCTAAGTATTGACCAAGAGTGAAACCAATATCATGGGCCGCTACCTCCGGATCATAAACAATATCGGAAGACACCTTGAGAGGGGCGCACGATTGTTATTTTTGTTCTCTAAGCTGGGGAATTATTTTCCCCCTTGCACTACTACTACTTCCCGACTGCTGCACATGTTCTCTATGTGACTTGATAATAGAGCAGTCATAGTTAGATAGTAGCGGAGGCGGCGGTGGTCGCGTAAGGTTTTCCAGACAGCGCTTCACTTTTGTCGGATCTATTTTCTCCTTTCGCTCAGGCCGTGTCGGTGCAAGCTGGCGTTTCACATCGGCATCCACGATCTTCTTGAGTTCTTCATCACTCATTTGGCATGGTAACTTGGCAGGAGCCTCCTTGACGCTTATTGTACCTGCTGCTCTGGATTTCTTCACAGTTGTACTACTAGCCGCCGCAGCGGCAGTTCTCTTCCGCCGGGGCTGAGGCAGCGGAGGAGGCGGAGTCTGCTGACGTGGTGGAGTCTGCTGAGGGGCCTCCTCCGGCGGAGTCTGCTGAGGCGGCGGAGACAGCTGAGGCGGCAAAGTCTGCTGACGCGGCGGAGTCCACTGACGCGGCGGAGTCTGCTGACGCGGCGGAGATGGCTGAGGCAACGGAGATAGAGCTGGATTGGTACTATGAGGAGTTTGCTGAGGGGCCTCCTTCGGCGGAGTCTGCTGACGCGGCGTCCAATGTGGAAGCAAAATGTGTTCCTTTCTCCATAGAATGGTAGTCCTTATAGCATCTCCGAGTGTAATCTCCCCTTCACTTGTAGGGAAGTCAAACTCCAGCTGCTCAAATCCGTTGATAACTTCATCCACCCCGACAATAGCATAGCCATCTGGAATCGGAGAGCAATGGTAAGTTGCATCAGGTACAAGAGGTAAGGCAAAGCCGACCGCCACCTTCACGGATATGTTCAAGCATTTCGCATGTAGATCACAATGTTCCCTCTACGTGATATCATCCACGGGGTAGCGAGGAGCCGTGATATCATCTATGGGCCGAACGAGCTCTGTGGAAGCCACGCTGCTTTTCCGCTGAGATGGTGGGCCGGCAGTATCGAATGCAGGATCTTCGTGCCGCTGAGATGGGCCGGTAGCTTGCTGGCTGGTAAGTGCCTCTATTTTCTTCGCCTGTAACGCTAAATTTTCTACTATCTTCTGCAGCCGGTCTGCATCATGTTTCTTTTTTCTCCCTCCGCTTCTATAAGTGCCACTTCAGTCGGGAAACCCAACCTTCCACGGAACGAAGCCTCATGTGCCTCGTGTTTGTCCACTGTGTTCAGGATTCCCGAGGGTGCGTGTCAGCTCGTCGTTCTCTCTGTCGAGATGGAACTTCCCGTCCTGCACGTTCTTGAATGCATCTTGAAGGGCTTTGACGGGTGTTGCAAGTTGATCTTTTGTATAAATACACTTCCCTGTTTCTGGGTCCAACGTTCCCCCATGCCCGTAGAACCAAGTCTTTGCCCGTTCGGTCTACTCCAATGGCTCTGGAACGATTCCTTTATCAATCAGGTCATTCTCATCTTTCTCCCACTTAGGCCTGGCAACCTTGTAGCCACCTGACCCCGTAACATGGTGATATTCCTTCTTTGCAACATTGTCCTTATTTATGACATTTTCTTAGCTTCATTCGATGTCTTGTACTTCACAAATGCGGGCCAGTGATCTTTTATCTTCTCATATGCTCCGGTGAATGTTGGAGTCTTGTCTTTCAGGACATAGTCTTGGTGCAATCTTTTCTTCCAGTTGCAGAATTGTTCAGCCATCTTCTTAAGAGCCCACGCCTTGACTTTTCGCTCTATAACTTTGTTATTTGGATCCACCTCTGGCGGTAGGGTGAAATTTGTCATGAGCGTATTCCAAAGCGTTTCTTTGCATCTATCCTCGACATAACTAACTCCATCCGCCTTTGGCTTATTCCATTCTTGAATGCTGATCGGATGATGTCCCTAACAATAACTCCACACTGATTTACAAATCGGTATGCGGTCCGCTTGGGAGCAGTCAGTTTGCCATCTGCGGCGACTTCTTCGATCGTGAACCTTTCATTCTTGCCCAACCTTTTTTTCGGGCCTCGTCTCTTTATAGAAGATTGGCTCGATCCGGAGGGCTAAAAGAAGAAAGAAGCGTTAATATATGTACATACAAATCAATTAATGCATCTAGTCAGCAGAGGCTTAATTAATACACCTCACCGGACTTTGTAATAACTAAGGTTCCAACACCGGAGCCGTCATCTTCTCCCTCAATTCCCTCACCGGAGCCGTCATCTTCTCCCTCTATTCCCTCACCACCAGAGTCGTTCAGAAACTGTGAGGTGATATCATCATCTCCGTCGCGGATTATTTCCCCCAACATGTCTTCTTGTTCTTCCTCTCTGCTGTGTTCCATAGTTTCTGCAAATATTACAGCATGGCATAAACATAGGAGCAACAGGTTCATGGGAATCATCAAGGCAATATACAACCATGAGATAAGCTGTTTTTCAGACTTAACGAAATCTGGGAATGCAAAACAGTATCATTATGATGACAACTTGAGAGCAAGATTGAGTCATGCTACAGCAACTTTACATGGCAACCAAGGGCATGGCATCAAAGTACACATTACATAGTCCAAATCACAAGAAGGAATCATATGCATATGAGCAATGGATTAATGGCAAACATCATGCAAAGTTGACAAGTTTTATAATAGGCAGTTCCAGACTTGGCAGTTTTTCAGCAAGTGTAAAACAGCAACAGTATCATAACATGTTTGCAAGCTTGTTACAGTGCCTAAACTTGTTTACCATGGCATGGGAAAAATACCAGCAGCAACTAGACATGAAAATGCACCAAACACATGTACAAAGTTTATTCATATGATGCTTGCATTAAATCACACAAAAATAACAAAATGTAAAGTTTTATCAGTTTCAGCACGTAACATCAGGATGCACTTTCGCAACGTAGATCAACACATCAAGATGAACTCTATTATGCATGCAAATGACACCACCATCCTGTAGAGCAGCGGGGAGGACGCCGGTGGACGGAGGGACTCCTCCGGCGATCGTCGGGGACTCCTCAGGCGATCGTCGGGGACTCGTCACCGGCGATTGTCGGGGTCTCCTCCGGTGAGCGTTGCTCCGGCTCGCCTTTATTTCATTGTTTGCATCATATTTCTTTAATTTTTTCTCTCTCACCACATGTCTATATTTTTTATACACCTATCAAATACACAGCTCACATTTTTTATAATATATGTTTTAATACCAATTTTTATTCATACACATTGTACAATTTTTTATACATCTAAAACATTTTATACACATTGTACATTTTTATACACATCTAAAACTTTTTTGAATGCTAAGGAAAAAGGGGGTCGGCCGGAAAGCTCACCGCGGGGAGGGGGCTCGGTCATCGGGGAGGGGTCCGGGCGGCGTGGAGGAGCGGCACGGGCTCGTCGGGGCGGGGGAGGACTTGGGGCGCGGGCTCGGTGGAGGTACGGGCAATGGCGCGGGCTTGGGACGAGCAGACTGGCTGGCGACAGGCAGAGGACGACGGCGCAGCCGGCGTCAGGCAGAGGGGGCGGCCCACCATGATAGTCGTGTGGCCGGCGTCGCCGAGGTGAGGCCGGGGCGTGTGTGCTACTTCTTGAGCTTGCGTTGATTTTTTTCCTTGAAGAGGAAGTGGTGATGCAGCAAAGTAGAGATAAGTATTTCCCTCAGTTAAGAACCAATGTATCAATCCAGTAGGAGGTACAAGCAAGGCCCCAATAGATGCACCTGCACACACTAAAAAACACTTGCACACAACGCGAAAAAGGAGTTGTCAATCCCTTCACGGTCACTTGCAAGAGTGAGATCTAATAGAGATAGATATAAAAGATAAATAAAAGGCAAAATAAAGTAAATCTAAATAAATTGCAGCAAGTTATTTTAGGGTTTTTGGTTTTATCTGAAAATATATGTTGAGAAATAGACCCGGGGGCCATAGGTTTCACTAGATGCTTCTCTCTTGAAGAAAACATACGGTGGGTAAACAAATTACAGTTGAGCAATTGATAGAAAAGCACAAAGTTATGACGATATCCAAGGCAATGATCATGAATATAGGCATCACGTCCGTGACAAGTAGACCGACTCCAGCCTGCATCTACTACTATTACTCCACACATCGAACGCTATCCAGCATGCATCTAGTGAACTAAGTTCACAAGAACGGATTAACGCCTTAAGCAAGATGACATGATGTAGAGGGATAGATCCAATCAATATGGTAAAAACTCCATCTTTTTATCCTTAATGGCATCAATATAAATACGTGCCATGCTACCCCTACTGTCACTGGGTGAGGACACCGCAAGATTGAACCCATCACAAAGCACCTCTCCCATTGCAAGAAAAACTAATCTAGTTGGCCAAACCAAATCAATAGACCGAAGAGAAATACAAAGCTATCTTAATCATGCATAAAAGAGTTCAGATAAGACTCAAATAATATTCATAGATAATCTGATCATAAATCCAGAATTCATCGGTTGTCAACAAACGCATCGCAAAAGAAGATTACATCGAATAGAACTCCAAGAAAATCGAGGAGAACATTGTATTGAAGATCAAAGAGAGAGAAGAAGCCATCTAGCTACTAGCTATTGACCCGTAGGTCTGTGGTATACTACTCACACATCATTGGAAGGGCAGCAAGGTTGGTGTAGAGGCCCTCCATGATCGAATCCCCCTCCGGCGGAGTGCCGAAAGAGGCCCCAAGATGGGATCTCACGAGAACATAAGCTTGTGTCAGCGGAAAATTATTTTTGGTGTGCCCTCTGGTGTAGGGGGAATATTTGTGAATTTATAGTGCTGGAGTTAGGGTTAGGAGAGCCACAGGGGGCCCACAAGCCCTGAGGGCGCCCCCCCTAGGGCGCGGCCAGGAGGCTTGTGGCCTCCTCATGGCTCCTCTGGCCTCCTCCCAAAGCTTCCTGGGTGTCTTGTTATCCAAGAAAAATCAACAAAAAGTTTTATTCCGTTTGGACTCCGTTTCGTATTGATTTTCTGTAAAGACGAAAACAAGGAAAAAAGAGCAACTGGCACTGGGCACTAGGTTAATAGGTTAGTCCCAAAAAATGATATAAAATAGCATATAAATGCATATAAAACATCCAAGATGGATAATATAATAGCATGGAACAATAAAAAATTATAGATATGTTGGAGACGTATCAAGCATCCCCAAGCTTAATTCCTGCTCGTCCTCGAGTAGGTAAATCATAAAAACTGAATTTTTGATTTGGAATTCTACCTAACATATGTTTCAATGTAATTTTTCTTATTGTGGCATGAATGTTCAGATCCACAAGATTCAAAACAAAAGTTTAATATTGACATAAAAACAATAATACTTCAAGCATACTAATAAAGCAATCATGTCTTCTCAAAATATCATGGCTAAAGAAAGTTATCCCTACAAAATCATATAGTCTTGTCATGCTCTATCTTCATCACACAAAGTATTTATCATGCACAACCCCGATGACAAGCCAAGCAATTATTTCATACTTTTAATGTTCTAAAACTTTTTCAACTTTCATGCAATACATGAGCGTGAAACATGGATATAGCACTATAGGTGGAATATAATATGGTGGAGGTTGTGAGGAGAAGACAAAAGGAGAAAGTCTCACATCAACTAGGCAAATTAATGGGCTATGGAGATACCCATCAATTGATATTGAAGCAAGTGAGTAGGGATTGCAATGCAACAGATGCACTAGAGATATAAGTGTATGAAAGCTCAAAAGGAAACTAAGTGGGTGTGCATCCAAGTTGATTGCTCACGAAGACCTAGGGCAATTTGAGGAAGCCCATCATTGGAATATACAAGCCAAGTTCTATAATTAAAAATTCCCACTAGTATATGAAAGTGATAAAATAGGAGACTCTCTATCATGAAGATCATGGTGCTACTTTGAAGCATAAGTGTGGAAAAAGGATAGTAACATTGTCCCTTCTCTCTTTTTCTCTCACTTTTTTCTTTTTCTTTTGTTTTTTTTTCTTTCTTTTTTATTTTTTTTTATTTTTGGGCTCTTTGGCCTCTCTTTTTCTTCTTTTTTTTTAATTTAAGTCCGAAGTCTCATCCCGACTTGTGGGGGAATCATAGTCTCCATCATCCTTTCCTCGCATGGGACAATGCTCTAATAATGATGATCATCACACTTTTATTTACTTACAACTCAAGAATTACAACTCGATACTAGAACAAAATATGACTCTATATGAATGCCTCCGGTGGTATACCGGGATGTGCGATGATCTAGAGTGACATGTATAAAAAATATGAACGGTGGCCAAGCCACAAATTCTATGCCAACTACATGATCATGCAAAGCAATATGACAATGATGGTATGTTTCATAATAAACAGAACGGTGGAAGTTGCATGGCAATATATCCCGGAATGGCTATGGAAATGCCATAATAGGTAGGTATGGTGGCTGTTTTGAGGAAGGGTATATGGTGGGTTTAATGCATCGGCGAAAGTTGCGCGGTACTAGAGAGGCTAGCAATGGTGGAAGAGTGAGAGTGCGTATAATCCATGGACTCAGCATTACTCATAAAGAACTCACATACTTATTGCAAAAATTTATTAGCCATCGAAACAAAGTACTAATACACATGCTCCTAGTGGGATAGATTGGTAGGAAAAGATGGTCGCTCGTCCCCGACCGCCACTCATAAGGAAGACAATCAAAAATAAATCATGCTCCAACTTCATCACATAACGATAGACCATGTGTGCATGCTTCGGGAATCACAAACCTTAACACAAGTATTTATACTAATCCACAATTACCAATTAGCATGACTCTAATATCACAATCTTTATATCTCAAAAAAAATGCAAGGAATCAAACTTCTCATCTATTCAATGCTCTTTATGAAAGTTTTTATTATATCCCTCTTGGATACCCATCATATTAGGACCAAATTCATAACCTAAGAAAATTGCCATACTATTTTTAAGACTCTCAAAATAATATAAGTGAAGCATGAGAGTTCATCAATTTCTACAAAATAAAACCACCCCCGTGCTCTAAAAAGATATAAGTCAAGCACTGGAGCAACTGCCTAGCTCAAAAGATATAAGTGAAGTGAAGCACATAGAGTATTCTAATAAATTCACGATTAATGTGTGTCCATTTCAAAAGGTGTATACAGAAAGGATGATTGTGGCAAACTAAAAAGCAAAGACTCAAATAATACAAGACGCTCCAAGCAAAACACATATCATGTGGCGAATAAAAATATAGCCTCAAGTAAATTTACCGATGGATTGAAGACAAAAGAGGGGATGCCATCCGGGGCATCCCCAAGCTTAGATGCTTGGTTGTCCTTGAATATTACCTTGGGGTGCCTTGGGCATCCCCAAGCTTAGGCTCTTGCCACTCCTTATTCCATAGTCCATCAAATCTTTACCCAAAACTTGAAAACTTCACAACACAAAACTCAACAAAAAACTCATGAGATTCGTTAGTATGATTAAAAAAATCTCTACTTTTAGGTACTGTTGTGAACTCATTCTAATTTTATATTGGTATTATATCTACTGTATTCGAACTTCTCCATGGTTCATACCCCCCGATACTACCCATAGATTCATCAAAATAAGCAAACAACACATCGAAAACAGAATCTGTCAAAAACAGAACAGTCTGTAAAGACCAGAATATTAGTCATACTTTTGTAACTCGAAAAATTCTGAAAATTTAGGAAAACTGATGAAATTCATATATCAATCTTGCGTAAAACATTCAGAATTTTTTCACGCTCCATTGAATTTTAACAATTCTGTTACTAGACACAAAAATTTCTGTTTATCAGTAAAACCAAATCAACGAAATACCAAAGCATCCCAAAGGTCTTGCTTGGCTCAAACACTAATTAAAACACTAAAACACAATTACAACAGAGGTAATATTTTTTATTTATTGGAAAACAGGAACAAAAACAAAAAGACATAAAACAATTGGGATGCCTCCCAACAAGCGCTATTGTTTTATGCCCCTAGCTAGGCATAATGCATAGATCTAGGTATTGCCATCTTTGGTATGCAATCCATAAGTGGCCCTCATAATAGATTCATATGGCAACTTAATTTTCTTTCTTGGAAAGTGTTCCATGCCCTTCCTTAACGGAAATTGAAATCTAATGTTTCCTTCTTTCATATCAATAATTGCACCAATCGTTCTAAAGAAAAGGTCTACCAAGTATAATAGGGCATGTAGGACTGCAATCTCTATCAAGCACAATAAAATCTACAGGCACATAATTCCTATTTGCAACTATAAGAACATCATTAATCCTTCCCATAGGTTTCTTAATAGTGGAATCCGCTAAATGCAAATTCAAAGAACAATCATCGAATTTATGGAAACCTAACACATCACATAAAGTTTTTGGGATAGTTGAAACGCTAGCACCCAAATCACATAAGGCATTGCACTCATAATCTTTAATATTAATTTTAATAGTAGGTTGCCACTCATCATAAAGCTTTCTAGGGATTGAAAGTTCCAACTCAAGTTTTTCTTCAAAAGATTTCATCATAGCATCCACGATATGTTTAGTAAAAGCCTTATTTTGATTATAAGCATGAGGTGAATTAAGCATGGATTGCAACAAGGAAATACAATCTATTAAAAGAACAATTATCATAATTAAAGTCCTTGAAATCCAAAAGAGTGGGTTCATCGCTACTTAAAGTTTTGACCTCTCCAATCCCACTTTTATCAATTTTTTCATTAAGATCTTCACCCTCCAAATTATTGGGACGCATTCTAGCTAAAGTTGACTCATCTCGAGTCCCATCTTTATCAAGTTTTATATTAGCAAAGAAAGATTCAATAGAAGTCACACCAATCACTTTAAGATCTTCATCATTATTCTCACAAAAACTAGAAGAACATGCTTTTTCTAGCCAATTTCTCTTAGGACGCATCCTAGCGGTTCTCTCTCTACTTTCATTCATAGAAATTTTAATAGCTTTCAGAGACTCATTAATATCAATCTTGGGTGGCATAGATCTAATCTTAAAAGAATCAATCTCATGAGAAATTCTATCAACGTTCCTAGCCAAATCATCAATCTTAAGCAATTTTTCTTCTACCATAGTATTGAAATTCTTTTGAGAATTAATAAATTATTTAATATTGTTCTCAAGATCAGAGAATATAGTATTATAATTTCTATAAGAATTGTTGTATGAATTACCATAATTATTAGAGGAATTACTAGGAAACGGCATAGGGTTGAAATTTCCTCTATACGCGTTATTACCAAAATTGTTCCTACGAACAAAATTCACATTCATAGATTCATTATTATTCTCAATCAAAGTGGACAAAGGCATATCATTAGGATCAATAGGAGCACTCTTACTAGCAATCAATTTCATAAGTTCATCCATCTTTCCACTCAAAGTATTAATTTCTTCAATCGCATGCAATTTTTTTACTAGTAGAGGATCTTTCGTATGCCATTAAGAGTAATTTTCCATTATATTATCTAGGAGTTTAGTAGCTTCTCCTAATGTGATTTTGCTACTTCTTGAGCTTGCGTTGATTTTTTCCTTGAAGAGGAAAGGGTGATGTAGCAAAGTAGAGATAAGTATTTCCCTCAGTTAAGAACCAAGGTATCAATCCATTAGGAGGCACAAGCAAGTCTCCAATCTATGCACCTGCACAAACTAACAAAAGCTTGCACTCACCGCGAAAAAGGGGTTGTCAATCCCTTCACGGTCTCAAACAAGAGTGAGATCTAATAGAGATAGGTATGAAAGATAAATAAAAAGGCAACTAAAATAAATCTAAATAAATTGCAGCAAGGTATTTTTTGGGTTTTTTGGTTTATAGATCTGAAAATATATGATGGAAAATAGACCCAGGGGCCATAGGTTTCACTAGAGGCTTCTCTCTTGAAGATAGCATACGGTGGGTTTACAAATTACTTTTGAGCAATTGATAGAAAAGCGCAAAGTTATGACGATATCTAAGGGAATGATCATGAATATAGGCATCACGTCTGTGACAAGTAGACCGAAACGATTCTGCATCTACTACTATTACTCCACACATCGACCGCTATCCAGCATGCATCTAGAGTATTAAGTTCATAAGAAGGGAGTAACGCCTTAAGCAAGATGACATGATGTAGAGGGATAAACTCAAGCAATATGATATAAACCCCATCTTTTTATCCTCGATGGCAACAATACAATACGTGCCTCGCTACCCCTTCTGTCACTGGGTGAGGACACCGCAAGATTGAACCCAAAACTAAGCACCTCTCCCATTGCAAGAAAAACCAATCTAGTTGGCCAAACCAAACCGATAGTTCGAAGAGAAATACAAAGATATCTTAATCATGCATAAAAGAGTTCAGAGAAGACTCAAATAATATTCATAGATAATATGATCATAAATCCACAATTCATCGGATCTCAACAAACACACCGCAAAAAAAGTATAACATCGAATAGATCTCCAAGAACATCGAGGAGAACATTGTATTGAAGATCAAAGAGAGAGAAGAAGCCCTCTAGCTACTAGCTATGGACCCGTAGGTCTGTGGTAAACTACGCATGCATCATCGGTAGGGAAGCAAGGTAGATGTAGAGGCCCTCCGTGATGGGATACCCCTCCGGCAAATCGCCGGAAAAGGCCCCAAGATGGGATCTCACGGGAACACAGGCTTGCGGTGGCGGAAAAGTATTTTGGTGAACGCTTCTGGTTGTTTGGGAATATTTGGGAATTTATAGCGCAAGATTTAGGGTTGGAGGACTCCCGAGGGGTCCACAAGCCAGGGGGCGTGCCCTGAGGACTTGTGGGCTCCTCGGGACGCCTCTGGCCCCCTCTCCAAGTCCTCTGGGTGTCTTCTGGTCCAAGAAAAATCATCGCAAAAGTTTTATTCCGTTTGGTCTCCGTTTGGTATTCCTTTTCTGTAAAACCCAAAAACAAGGAAAAAACAGAAACTGGCACTGGGCTCTAGGTTAATAGGTTAGTCCCAAAAAATAATATAAAATAGCATATTAATTCATATAAAACATCCAAAACAGATAATATAATAGCATGGAACAATAAAAAATTATAGATACGTTGGAGACGCATCGAGCATCCCCAAGCTTAATTCATGCTCGTCCTCGGGTAGGTAAATGATAAAAATAGAATTTTTGATGTGGAATGCTACCTAACATATTTATCAATGTAATCTTCTTTATTGTGGCATGAATATTCCGATCCATAAGATTCAAATCAAAAGTTTAATATTGACATAAAAACAATAATAATTCAAGCATACTAATAAAGCAATCATGTCTTCTTAAAATAACATGGCCAAAGAAAGTTATCCCTACAAAATCATATAGTCTGGCTATGCTCCATCTTCATCACACAAAGTATTTCATCATGCACAACCCCGATGACAAGCCAAGCAATTGTTTCATACTTTTGGTGTTCTCAAACTTTTTCAACTTTCACGCAATACATGAGCGTGAGCCATGGATGTAGCACTATAGGTGGAATAGAATATGGTGGTTGTGGAGAAGACAAAAAGAAGGAGAAAGTCTCACATCAACTAGGCAAATTAATGGGCTATGGAGATGACCATCAATTGATATCAATGCAAGTGAGTAGGGATTGCCAAGCAACGGATGCACTAGAGCTATAAGTGTATGAAAGCTCAAAAAGAAACTAAGTGGGTGTGCATCCAACTTGTTTGCTCACAAAGACCTAGGGCAAATTGAGGAAGCCCATCATTGGAATATACAAGCCATGTTCTATAATGAAAAATTCCCACTAGTATATGAAAGTGACAAAATAGGAGACTCTCTATCATGAAGATCATGGTGCTACTTTGAAGCACAAGTGCTGAAAAAGGATAGTAACATTGTCCCTTCTCTCTTTTCTCTCATTTATTTTGTTTGGGCTTCTTTGTCCTCTTTTATTTTTTATAAAGTCCGGAGACTCATCCCAACTTGTGAGGGAATCATGGCTTCCATCATCCTTTCCTCACATGGGATAATGCTCTAATAATGATGATCATCACACTTTTATTTACTTACAACTCAAAAATTACAACTCGATACTAGAACAAGATATGACTCTATATGAATGCCTCCGGCAGTGTAACGGGATGTGCTATGATCAAGAGTGACATGTATAAAAAATATGAACGGTGGCATTGCCACAAATACTATGCCAACTACATGATCATGCAAAGCAATATGACAATGATGGTGCGTGTCATAATAAACGGAACTGTGGAAGTTGCATGGCAATATATCTCGGAATGGCTATGGAAATGCCATAATAGGTAGGTATGGTGGCTGTTTTGAGGAAAGGTATATGGTGGGTTTAATGCACCGGCGAAAGTTGCGCGGTACTAGAGAGGCTAGCAATGGTGGAAGGGTGAGAGTGCGTATAATCCATGGACTCAACATTAGTCATAAAGAACTCACATACTTATTGCAAAAATTTATTAGCTATCGATACAAAGTACTACATGCATGCTCCTAGGGGAATAGATTGGTAGGAAAAGACCATCGCTCGTCTCCGACCGCCACTCATAAGGAAGACAATCAGAAAAATAAATCATGTTCCGACTTCATCACATAACGGTTCACCATACATGCATGCTACAGGAATCACAAACTTTAACACAAGTATTTCTACCAATCCAAAATTACTCACTAGCATGACTCTAATATCACCATCTTTATATCTCAAAACAAATGCAAGGAATCAAACTTCTCATCTATTCAATGATCTTTATATGAAAGTTTTTATTATATCCCTCTTGGATGCCCATCATAATAGGACTAAATTCATAACCTAAGCAAATTACCATGTTGTTTAAGACTCTCAAAATAATATACGTGAAGCATGAGAGTTCAACAATTTCTATAAAATAAAGCCACCGCCGTGCTCTAAAAAGATATAAGTGAAGCACTAGAGCAAACTGCCTAGCTCAAAAGATATAAGTGAAGCACATAAAGTATTCTAATAAATTCATGATTAATGTGTGTCCCTCTCAAAAGGTGTGTACAGCAAGGATGATTGTGGAAAACTAAAAAGCAAAGACTCATATCATACAAGACGCTCCAAGCAAAACACATATCATGTGGTGAATAAAAATATAGCCTCAAGTAAATTTACCGATGGATTGAAGACAAAAGAGGGGATGCCATCCGGGGCATCCCCAAGCTTAGATGCTTGGTTGTCCTTGAATATTACCTTGGGGTGCCTTGGGCATCCCCAAGCTTAGGCTCTTGCCACTCCTTATTCCGTTGTCCATCAAATCTTTACCCAAAACTTGAAAACTTCACAACACAAACTCAACAGAAAACTCATAAGATCCGTTAGTATATTAAAATAAATCACCATTTAGGTACTGTTGTGAACTCATTCTTTATTTATATTGGTGTAATATCTACTGTATTCCAACTTCTGCATGGTTCATACCCCCCGATACTACCCATAGATTCATCAAAATAAGCAAACAACACATAGAAAACAGAATCTGTCAAAAACAGAATAGTCTGTAGTAATCTAGAAATTTCGTATACTTATGTAACTCCAAAAATTATGAAAAATTATTAAAATTTAAGAAATTTGTATATCAATCTTGTGTAAAAAATTCAGATCAAAAGCATTTTTCTGTGATTTTGTAAATTTCTGGCAATGAGCGCAAAAGTTTCTGCTTTTGAGCAAGATCAAATCAAGTATCACCGTAGACCATCCCAAAGGTCTTACTTGGCTCAAACACTTATTAAAACACCAAAACACAATTACTACAGAGGTAATAATGTGTATTTATTGAAAAACATAACCAAAATCAAAAAACATGAAAATAAAATTGGGTTGCCTCCCAACAAGCGCTATTGTTTAACGCCCCTAACTAGGCATAAAACATAGATCTAGGTATTGTCATCTTTGGTATGCAAACCATAAGTAGCCCTCATAATAGATTCATATGGCATCTTAATTTTCTTTCTTGGAAAGTGTTCCATGCCCTTCTTTAACGGAAATTGAAATCTAGTGTTTTCTTCTTTCATATCAATTATTGCACCAATCGTTCTAAGGAAAGGTCTACCAAGAATAATAGGACATGTAGAATTGCAATCTATATCAAGAACAATAAAATCTACGGGCACATAATTCCTATTTGCAACAATAATAACATCATTAATTCTTCCCATAGGTTTCTTAATAGTGGAATCCGCTAGATGCAAATTCAAAGAAAAATCATCAAATTCACGGAAACCTAGTACATCACATAAAGTTTTTGGAATCGTGGAAACGCTAGCACCCAAATTACACAAAGCATTGCACCCATAATCTTTAATTTTAATCTTAATAGTAGGTTCCCACTCATCATAAAGCTTTCTAGGGATAGAAACTTCCAACTCAAGTGTTTCTTCAAAAGATTTCATCATAGCATCAACGATATGTTTAGTAAAAGCTTTATTTTGATTGTAAGCATGAGGTGAATTTAACATGGATTGCAGCAAGGAAATACAATCTATCAAAGAGAAATTATCATAATTAAAGTCCTTGAAATCCAAAAGAGTGGGTTCATCGCTACATAAAGTTTAGACCTCTCCAATCCCACTTTTATCAATTTTTTCATTAAGATCTTTAAACTCCAAATTATTGGGACGCCTTCTAACTAAAGTTGACTCATCTCCAGTCCCATATTTATCAAGATTTATATTAGAAAACAAATATTCAACAGGAGTCACACCAATCACTTTAAGGTCTTCATCATTATTTTCACAAAAAACTAGAAGAACACGCTTTTACAAACCAATCTCGCTTAGCGCGCATCCTAGCGGTTCTTTCTTTACATTCATCCATAGAAATTTTAATAGCTTTCATAGATTCATTAATATCATGCTAGGGTGGCATAGATCTAATCTTCAAAGAATCAATCTCAAGAGAAATTCTATCAACGTTCCTAGCCAAATCGTCAATCTTAAGCAATTTTTCTTCTACCATAGCATTGAAATTCTTTTGAGAATTAATGAAATCTTTAATATTATTCTCAAGATCAGAGGGTATTTTATTATAATTTCCATAAGAATTGTTGTAGGAATTACCATAATTATTAGAGGAATTACTAGGAAACGAATAGGGTTCAAATTACCTCTATACGCGTTATTACCAAAATTGTTCCTACCAACAAAATTCACATCCATAGATTCATTATTATTCTCAATCAAAGTGGACAAAGGCATATCATTATGATCAATAGGAGTACTCTTACTAGCAAACAATTTCATAAGTTCATCCATCTTTCCACTCAAAGTATTAATTTCTTCAATCGCATGCACTTTTTTACTAGTGGAAGATCTTTCGGTATGCCAATGAGAGTAATTTGCCATAATATTATCTAGGAGTTTAGTAGCTTCTCCTAATTTAATTTCCATAAAAGTACCTCCTGCGGCGGAATCTAAAAGATTTCTAGATGCAAAATTCAACCCGGCATAAAAAAATTTGTATGATCATCCATAAACTTAAACCATGAGTAGGGCAATTTCAAATCATCAATTGCATCCTCTCCTAAGATTGTGCAACATGATCATAATCAAGTTGCTTAAAATTCATTATGTCGTTCCTAAAGGAGATGATCTTAGCGGGAGGAAAATACTTGGAAATAAAAGCATCTTTACACTTATTCCATGAATCAATACTATTTTTGGGTAAAGATGAATACCAAGTTTTAGCACGTCGTAGTGAGAACGGAAATAGCTTCAATTTAACAATATCATTATCCACATCTTTTTTCTTTTGCATATCACACAACTCAACGAAAGTATTTAGATGGGATGCGGCATCTTCACTAGGAAGGCCGGAAAATTGCTCTTTCATAACAAGATTCAACAAAGCGGCATTAATTTCATAAGATTTCGCACTAGTGGCGGGAGCATCGAAGTACTAATAAAATCATTATTATTAGTATTGGAAAAGTCACACAATTTGGTATTTTCTTGAGACATCATGACAAGGCAAGCAATCTAACACACAAGCAAACAAAAAGCAAACGAAAAGACGAACGAAAGAAGGGCGAATAAAAAGGTAAATCCTTTTGTGTTTTTCTGGAAACGTTTTAGAAGTGAGGGAGAGGAAAATGAGAGGTAAATGGCAAATAATGTAATGCAAGAGATGAGATTTTATGATGGGTACTTGGTAGGCTTGATGTAGAACCTCCCCGGCAATGGCGCCAGAAATTCTTCCTGCTACTTCTTGAGCTTGCGTTGATTTTTCCCTTGAAGAGGAAAGGGTGATGCAGCAAAGTAGAGATAAGTAATGCCCTCAGTTAAGAACCAAGGTATCAATCCATTAGGAGGCACAAGCAAGTCTCCAATCTATGCACCTACACAAACTAACAAACACTTGCACTCAACGCGAAAAAGGGGTTATCAATCCCTTCACGGTCTCGAACAAGAGTGAGATCTAATAGAGATAGGTATAAAAGATAAATAAAAAGGCAAACTAAAATAAATCTAAATAAATTGCAGCAAGGTATTTTTTTTGTTTATAGATCTTAAAATATATGATGGAAAATAGACCCAGGGGCCATAGGTTTCACTAGAGGCTTCTCTCTTGAAGATAGCATACGGTGGGTGAACAAATTACTGTTGAGCAATTGATAGAAAAGCGCAAAGTTATGACGATATCTAAGGCAATGATCATGAATATAGGCATCATGTCCGTGACAAGTAGACCAAAACGATTCTGCATCTACTACTATTACTCCACACATCGACCGCTATCCAGCATGCATCCAGAGTATTAAGTTCATAAGAACGGAGTAACGCCTTAAGCAAGATGACGTGATGTAGAGGGATAAACTCAAGCAATATGATATAAAACCCCATATTTTCATCCTCGATGGCAACAATACAATACGTTCCTCGCTACCCCTTCTGTCACTGGGTGAGGACACCGCAAGATTGAACCCAAAACTAAGCACCTCTCCCATTGCAAGAAAAACCAATCTAGTTGGCCAAACCAAACCGATAGTTCGAAGAGAAATACAAAGATATCTTAATCATGCATAAAAGAGTTCAGAGAAGACTCAAATAATATTCATAGATAATATGATCATAAATCCACAATTCATCGGATCTCAACAAACACACCACAAAAAAAGTATTACATCGAATAGATCTCCAAGAACATCGAGGAGAACATTGTATTAAAGATCAAAGAGAGAGAAGAAGCCATCGAGCTACTAGCTATGGACCCGTAGGTCTGTGGTAAACTACTCACGCATCATCGGTAGGGCAGCAAGGTTGATGTAGAGGCCCTCCGTGATCGAATCCCCCTTTGGCAGATCGCCGGAAAAGGCCCCAAGATGGGATCTCACGGGAACAGAGGCTTGCGGCGGCGGAAAAGTATTTTGGTGGACACTTCTGGTGGTTTGGGAATATTTGGGAATTTATAGCGCAAGAATTAGGGTTGGGGGACTCCCGAGGGGTCCACAAGCCAGGGGCGCCCCCCTAGGGCGCGTCCTGAGGGCTTGTGGGCTCCTCGGGACTCCTCTGGCCCGCTCTCCAAGTCCTTTGGGTGTCTTCTGGTCCAAGAAAAATCATCGTGAAAGTTTCATTCTGTTTGGACTCCGTTTGGTATTCCTTTTCTGTAAAACTCAAAAACAAGGAAAAAAACAGAAACTGGCACAGGGCTCTAGGTTAATAGGTTAGTCCCAAAAAACAATATAAAATAGCATATAAATGCATATAAAACATCCAAAACAGATAATATAATAGCAAGATACATTGGAGACATATCAGATTTCAATAAAAGTACCTCCCGCGGCGGAATCTAAAAGATTTCTAGATGCAAAATTCAATCCGGCATAAAAAAATTATATGATCATCCATAAACTTAAACCATGAGTAGGGCAATTTCTTATCATCAATTTCATTCTCTCCCAAAATTGTGCAACATGTTCATGATCAAGTTGCTTAAAATTCATTATATCGTTCCTAATGGAGATGATCTTAGCGGGAGGAAAATACTTGGAAATAAAAGCATCTTTACACTTGTTCCATGAATCAATACTATTTTTAGGCAAAGATGAAAACCAAGTTTTAGCACGATCTCGTAGTGGGAACGGAAATAGCCTCAATTTAACAATATCATTATCCACATCTTTTTTCTTTTGCATATCACACAACCCAACGAAAGTATTTAGATGGGATGCGGCATCCTCATTAGGACTACCAGAAAATTGTTCTTTCATAATAAGATTCAACAAAGCGGCATTAATTTCATAAGATTCTGCACTAGTGGCGGGAGCAATTGGAGTACTAATAAAATCATTATTATTAGTGTTGGAAAAATCACACAACTTGGTATTTTCTTGAGACATCGTGACAAAGCAAGCAATCTAGCACACAAGCAAACAAAAATAAGAACGGAAAGAGCGCGAATAAAAAGGCAATATTTTTGTGTTTTTCTGAAAATGTTTTAGAAGTGGGGGAGAGGAAAATGAGAGGCAAATGGCAAATAATGTAAGTGCAAGAGATGAGATTTTATGATAGGTACTTGGTAGGCTTGGTGTAGAATCTCCCCGGCAACGGCGCCAGAAATTCTTTCAGCTACTTCTTGAGCTTGGATAGATTTTTCCCTTGAAGTGGAAAGGGTGATGCAGCAAAGTAGAGATAAGTATTTCCCTTAGTTAAGAACCAAGGTATCAATCCAGTAGGAGGTACAAGCAAGTTCCCAATAGATGCACCTGCACCAACTAACAAACACTTGCACACAACGAGAAAACGGGGTTGTCAATCCCTTCACGGTCACTTGCAAGAGTGAGATCTAATAGAGATAGATATAAAAGATAAATAAAAGGCAAAATAAATTAAATATAAATAAATTGCAGCAAGGTATTTTTGGGTTTTTGGTGTTATAGATCTGAAAATATATGATGAGAAATAAACCCGGGGGGGCATAGGTTTCACTAGAGGCTTCTCTCTTGAAAAAAACATACGGTGGGTAAACAAATTACTGTTGAGCAATTGATAGAAAAGCGCAAAGTTATTACAATATCCAAGGCAATGATCATGAATATAGGCATCACGTCCGTGACAAGTAGACCGACTCCTGCCTGCATCTACTACTATTACTCCACACATCGACCGCTATCCAGCATGCATCTAGTGAATTAAGTTAACAAGAACGGAGTAATGCCTTAAGCAAGATGACATGATGTAGAGGGATAGATCCAATCAATATGGTAAAAAACTCATCTTTTTATCCTTAATGGAAACAATACAAATACGTGCCTCGCTACCCCTACTATCACTGGGTGAGGACACCGCAAGATTGAACCCATCACAAAGCACCCCTCCCATTGCAAGAAAAACCAATCTAGCTGGCCAAACCAAATCGATAGATCGGAGAGAAATACAAAGCTATCTTAATCATGCATAAAAGAGTTCAGAGAAGACTCAAATAATATTCATAGATAATCTGATCATAAATCCACAATTCATCGGATCTCAACAAATGCACCACAAAACAAGATTACATTGAATAGAACTCCAAGAACATCAAGGAGAACATTGTATTGAAGATCAAATAGAGAGAAGAAGCCATCTAGCTACTAGCTTTGGACCCGTAGGTCTGTGGTAAACTACTCACACATCATCGGAAGGGCGGCAAGGTTGGTGTAGAGGCCCTCCGTGATCGAATCCCCCTCCGGCGGAGTGCCGGAAAAGGCCCCAAGAAGGGATCTCACGAGAACAGAAGCTTGCGGTGGTGGAAAAGTATTTTTGGTGTGCCCTCTGGTGTAGGGGGAATATTTCGGAGTTTATAGTGTTGGAGTTAGGGTTAGGAGAGCCACAGGGAGCCCACAAGCCATGAGGGCGCCCCGCCGAGGGCGCGGCCAGGAGGCTTGTGGCCTCCTCGTGGCTCCTCTGGCCTCCTCCCAAAGCTTCGTGGTTGTCTTGTTGTCCAAGAGAAATCATCATAAAGTTTTATTCCGTTTGGACTCCGTTTGGTATTGATTTTCTGTAAAGACAACAAAAAGGAAAAACCAGCAACTGGCACTGGGCACTATGTTAATAGGTTAGTCCCAAAAAATGATATAAAATAGCATATAAAACATCCAAGATGTATAATATAATAGCATGGAACAATAAAAAAATTATAGATACCTTGGAGGCGTACCAGTGTGGAGGAGAGTGGCGCGAGGAGGAGAACGGCACCGGCGGGCTCGGGAGGCGCTTGGAGGCCGGCGGCGGGAGCTGACGTCGAGGGTGCGGTCGGGCAGCCTGACGGCGTCGTGTGGAGGCCGGCGGTGGAGCGGACACGTCGAGGGAGCTGGTCGGGCGAGGGAGAGGAAGATTTGGGGGAGTGAAAAGTGGGCAGTTTAAATACCAAGAGGCCTTTAGTCCCAGTTGCGGCCACCAACCGGGACGAAAGGGTCTTTAGTCCCGGTTGGTGGCTCCAACCGGGACTAAAGGCCTAGCTTTTAGTCCCGGTTGCAGCCACCAACCGGGACTAAAGCCATTTTTTGCCGCGGCCCAAAGGGCGTGAAAGGCTGGGCCTTTAGTCCCAATTGGAGCCACCAACCGGGACTAACTTAATTTATAAAATTATTTTGTTTTGTTTTAAACAGATTCATAAACAGTAGCATACATGCCTAGTTTTGATTTAATTCTTTTTGCTATTAAAGTTTTTAACAAAAAATACTTTATGAAAATTTTAGTTGGATAAATTTTACTTTCTATTAACTTTACTTTAGATCAGAAACAATTTGTACTATTAGTTGATTTTTTATATTTAATTTTAAGTTAATATTATTTTGATCATAACTAGAGTTTTATAAAAGCTTTTTAGTTGATTTTTTTGCTATTGAAGAATATTATAAAATACTTTTTGTTAACCTAATAATGTTATATTTTCTTTTCTATTAAGTTATTAGTTTAGCCTAATACTTTGTGTTAACCTAATTTATTTTGATGCATAGACACATAGTGATTCAAAAAAAGCCGACACCAATGTTCCCTATGTGAAGGAGATAGACCCTGACTATGAATCTTCTAGAAGATTCATAGTAAGAGTCCATATCCTTAACAAAGGATGCAATGATGTCAGAAGCTTATCCCTTCTGCACGACCTGGATATTTAAGCTGGTCGATTAGCTCGTCACTTGGCGAGGTGGGACTAATACGGGTGTGAAAATGTGCGGGTAGGCCTTTAGTCCCGGTTGGTGGCACCAACCGGGACTAAACATCCAAATTATTTTAGTTTTGTTTTAAACAGATTCAAAAACAGTAGCATATATGCCTAGTTTTGATTGAATTCTTTTTGCTATTAAAGTTTTTAACAAAAATACTTTATGAAAATTTTAGTTGGATAAATTTTATATAATTTTAAGTTAATATTATTTTGATCATAACTAGAGTTTTATAAAGCTTTTTAGTTGATTCTTTTTGCTATTGAAGAATATTATAAAATATTTTTTGTTAACCTAATAATGTTATATTTTCTTTTTTGTTAAGTTATTAGTTTAGTATTTTTCTTTGCTGCTAAGTTTTATTTAGGACAAAAACTATTTTTGTTATTTGTAGTTAAGTCCTACAGTTCCCTTACGAGTTTCTATTTGGATTTCCTTGAAGTTTTGTTTTCCTTTCTATTTGCTTTTTCTTATTTATTTTTCTTTATTGCTTTATTCATTGATTGTGTTTTGATTGCTAAATGCTTGATAGAGTGAATGCTTATATGAATGCAATGTTTGATTATATAGATTTTCATCAGATAGTGACAAATAGTTCTATCAAGTTATTTTCATAGGTACCATTGCCGCAACAGTTCGCATTGAAGGGCCAGCATCAGGTGGTGGTTTGTCAATATGTTTTTGAAAATATGACACAAGGCGATCAATGCTGTCAAAATCTTTCTTCCGGAATCTAAAGCACTTTGGGTATAACCCAACATACTCATGATGTGGGTTTGTACTCCTGATGTAAGATAATATAAAGGTGCCTGGATGTTCATGAGATATGCCAAAACAATAGACTATTCTCGTAGGATTCTCTCATTTCTCAGCCCTCAACATATCATCAACTTCCCCTTTTAAACCGTTCCTGAATTTAACTACAGAAAAATTGCTATGGAAATCATCTTGTATGTAAACCAACCTCATCAAGACTTTCAAAAGTTTCATCACCAATGGATCATGGTTATTTCTCGAGAATGGCCATCTCTTCATTTCACTCTATTTGCATGTTAAGTAAACTATGAACCTATTTTTATTCACATTCTTAATTTTGCCAGTTAATACATCGCCTTCATGTAACTGCAGTGATTCTAGATCAAAGCCATCATCAGAATAGTTGTCTCCCATAACTATGGCTTTCGAACCAGAATCAAAGGTGCAAATTATTTGGTTATCTTGTATATGCCGAACAGTTACTTGAACAATCCTCCATCTGATATGTTGTCCCCAGCTTCACCAGAAAGCAACAAGAACTCCTCATCTGGACTTGGCAGGCATAAGGGGTCTTCCGATCAGAGAAACCACACAGGAATAATTGAAAATTCATAACTTAATAAATAATTATTCAAAAATCATGTTTCAAATGCCAAAATGCCCTAGCTTTTTGGTTGGATTCCTATGCTCCGGAGTCCACCTAGGAACACCCAAAACACATACATACCCTAACTCTTACAAAGATTCCCTCCGGTTTGTCCGAAGTGGGACTTTCTAGCTATAAGTTCGGAAACTCACTAGAGATAAAGTGATGACTGTGAAGCCGGTCACATCCCAGAGTGGGATCTTGGGGTATAAAACTATTTCTTCATGTGTGTCCCTTGCTTATTGCGCCATAACCATGGGTAATCTCCATCATTTAACAGGATGCTTGGGTCAGTATTTACTGTGAAGGGAGAAATTTCATCAAACTTTTCATAATCTTCTGACATGTCTGTCTTGTCCTCCACTCCCACGATGTTTCTTTTCCCTAAAAGAACTATGTGGCGCTTTGGCTCATCGTATGATGTATTCGCTTCCTTATCATATCTTTTTCTCGGTTTGGTAGACATGTCCTTCACATGGAAAACCTGTGCCACATCATTGGCTAGGACGAATGGTTCGTCTATGTACCCAAGATTGTTGAGATCCACTGTTGTCATTCCGTACTGCGGGTCTACCTTTACCCCGCCTCCTGTCAGATTGACCCATTTGCACCGAAACAAAAGGACCTTAAAATCACGTCCATAGTCAAGTTCCCATATCTCCTCTATGTAACCATAATATGTGTCCTTTTCCCTACTGGTGTCTGCTGCATCAAAGCGGACACCACTGTTTTGGTTGGTGCTCTTTTTATCTTGGGTGATCGTGTAAAATGTATTCCCATTTATCTCGTACCCTTGATAAGTAAATACAGTCAAAGATGGTGTCTTGGCCAACAAGTACAGCTCATCTCCAATAGTGTTGTTATGCATGAGATGTGTTTGCAACCAACTGCCGAAAGTCCCGATGTGTTCAAGTGTAATCCAGTCGTCAGACTACTCCGGGTGTTTGGAGTGTAGAATATTCTTGTGTTCATTGATATACGGGGCCACCAAGGTAGAATTCTGTAGAACTGTGTAGTGTGCTTGCACCAAGGAATGCCCGTCCCTACATATTATTGCTTTCAGTCCTAGCGTGCCTTTTCCACTCACTCTCCCCTCATGCCGCGATTGAGGAACACCAATCGGCTTAAGGTTAGGAATAAAGTTAACATAAAACTCAATAACCTCCTCTGTTTCATGGCCCTTGGAGATGCTTCCTTCTGGCCTAGCACGGTTATGAACATATTTCTTTAAGACTCCCATGAACCTCTCAAAGGGGGACATATGTTGCAGAAATACAGGACCCAGAATGGCAATCTCTTCGACTAGGTGAACTAGGATGTGCGTCATAATATTGAATAAGGATGGTGGGAACACCAACTCGAAACTGACAAGACATTGGACCAAATCATTCTGTAACCTTGGTAGGATTTCTGGATCGATTACCTTATCAGAAATTGCATTGAGGAATGCACATAGCATCACAATGGCTAATCGAACATTTTCTCATAGAAGCACCCTCAATGCAACCGGAAGCAATTGCATCATAAACACGTGGCAGTCATGAGACTTTAGGTTTTGGAATTTTTTCTCTGCCATATTTATTATTCCCTTTATATTCGACGAGAAGCCAGACGGGACCTTGATACTGAGCAGGCATTCAAAAAATATTTCCTTCTCTGCTTTGGTAAGAGCATAGCTGGCAGGACCTTGATACTGCTTTGGATGCATGTCGTCTTTTTCGTTCATATGTTGTTGGTTCTCCTGTGCCTCTGGTGTATCTTTCGTCTTCCCATACACGCCCAATAAGCCTAGCAAGTTCACACAAAGATTCTTCGTCACATGCATCACGTCAATTGCAGAGCGGACCTCTAGGACTTTCCAATAGGGTAGCTCCCAAAATATAGATTTCTTCTTCCACATGGGTGCGTGTCCGTCAGCGTCATTCGAAACAGACTGTCCGCCAGGACCCTTTCCAAAGATTGCTTTTAAATCCTTGACCATATCAAATATATCATCACCAGTATGGGGGACAGGCTTCTTCCGGTGATCTGCCTCACCTTTGAAATGCTTGCCTTTCTTTCTTAAGGGATGACTGCTCGGAAGAAATCGACGATGTCCCAGGTACACATTCTTCTTACATTTGTCCAAATATATACTTTCAATCTCATCTAAACAGTGCATGCATGCATAGTATCCCTTGTTTGTCTGTCCTGAAAGGATACAAAGAGAAGGCCAATCATTGATGGTTACAAACAGCAACGCTCGTAGGTCAAATTCCTGCTGTTTGTGCTCATCCCACACACGTACACCTTTTATATCCCACAACTGTAAAAAGTTCTTCAACTAATGGCCTTAGGTACACATCAATGTCGTTGCCGGGTTGCTTAGGGCCTTGGATAAGCACTGGCATCATAATGAACTTCCGCCTCATGCACAGCCAGGAGGAAGGTTATAGATACATAGAGTTGATGTCTCTTGAACTACGTCGGTATTTCCCAAAAGAGGAAGGGATGATGCAGCACATCTACGGTAGGTATTTCCCTCAGTTATGAAACCAAGTTATCAATCCAGTAGGAGAACCAAGCAACACTATGTAAACGGTACCTGCACACAAAGAACAAATACTTGCAACCCGACGATTAGGAAAGGTTGTCAATCCCTCTACTGGTAACGGTGCCAGAAATTGTCAAGTTAACGGAATAAAAATTGTGTAGATTGACAAATAGATCTCGATAAAACGTGAAATAAAATAAGTAATAAAAAAGTGCAGCAAGGTATTTTTGGGTTTTTGGAATAATAGATCTGAAAATAAAAGCGAATAAAAATAGATCTCAAAGCAAATATGATACAGAATAGACCCGGGGGCCGTAGATTTCACTAGTGGCTTCTCTCGAGAAAATAGCACACGATGGGTAAACAAATTATTGTTGGGCAATTAATAGAAAATCGAATAATTACGATGATATCCAAGGCAATGATCAATATATAGGCATCACGTCCAAGATTAGTAGACCGACTCCTGCCTGCATCTACTACTATTACTCCACACATCGACCGCTATCCAGCATGCATCTAGTGTATTAATTTCATGGAGAAATGGAGTAATGCAATAAGAACGATGAAATGATGTAGACGAGATCTATTCATGTAGGAATAGCCCCCATCTTGTTATCCTTAATAGCAACGATACATGTGTGTCTTGTTGTCCCTTCTATCACTGGGAAAAAACACCGCACGATCGAACGCATCACAAAGCACCTCTTCCCATGGCAAGAAAATTGATCTAGTTGGCCTAACTAAACCAAAGATTCGAAGAAGAAATACGAGGCTATAAATAATCATGCATATACGAGATGAAAAGAAGACTCAAATAATATTCATGGATATAGATCTGATCATAAACTCAAAGTTCATCAGATCACAACAAACACACCGCAAAAAAGAGTTACATCAAATAGATCTCCAAGAGGCCATTGTATTGAGAATCAAAAAGAGAGAGGAAGCCATCTAGCTACTGCCTACGGACCCGTAGGTCTATGATGAACTACTCACGCATCATCGGAGAGGCACCAATGAGGATGATGAACCCCTCCGTGATGGTGTCTAGATTGGATCTCGTGGTTCTGGAACTTGCGACGGCTGGAATTGTGTTTCGTCGACTCCCCTAGGGTTTTTGGAATATTTTGGTATTTATAGGGCGAAGAGGCGGTGCGGGAGGCCACCGAGGTGGGCACAACACACCTGGGCGCGCCCTGGTGGGTTGTGCTCCCCTCGGAGCCCCCCTCTAGTACTTATTTGGCCCATCAGGTGTCTTCTGGTCTAGAAAAAATCTCCAAAAAGTCTCGCTGCGTTTGGACTCCGTTTGGTACTGATATTCTGCGAAATAAAAAACAAGCAAAAATAGCAACTGGCACTGGGCACTATGTCAATAGGTTAGTCCCAAAAAATGATATAAAGTTGCTATAAAATGATTGTAAAACATCCAAGAATGATAATATAACAGCATGGAACAAGCAAAAATTATAGATACGTTGGAGACATATCAAGGATTAATGCCATCTGCACTTATACCAAACCATAAGTTCCTTGCGTCATCTGCAAACTCCGGCCACTTTCTCTCAATTTTTCTCCACTGCAACCCATCAGCGAGTACTCTCAACATCCCGTCTTTTTTACGGTCTTCTTTGTGCCATCGCAAAAACTTGGCATGCTCTTTGTTTCTGAACAGACGTTTCAACCGTGGTATTATAGGAGCATACCACATCACCTTGGCAGGAACCCTCTTCCTGGGGTGCTCGCCCTCAACATCACCAGGGTCATCTCGTCTGATCTTATACCGCAATGCATCGCATATCAGGCATGCATTCAAATTCTCGTACTCCTCACCGCGGTAGAGGATGCAGTCATTAGGGAATGCATGTATCTTCTGCACCTCTAATCCTAGAGGGCAAAGAACCTTCTTTGCTTCGTACGTATTCTCAGGCAATTCGTTATCCTTGGAAGCTTCTTCTTCATTATTTTCAGTAACTTCTCAAATCCCTTGTCAGATAAACCATTATCTGCCTTCCATTGCAGCAATTCCAGTGTGGTACCGAGTTTTGTGTTGCCATCTTTGCAATTTGGGTACAACCGTTTTTTGTGATCCTCTAACATGCGATCGAACTTCAACTTCTCCTTTTCACTTTCATATTCTCTCTGTGCATCAACAATGACCCAGTGAAGATCACCAGCGGGCACATCTGGTGCCTCTTGATCTACAGTTTCCCCCGTTGCAGTATCACCGTATTCACGGAACATAGGATAGTTGTCATCATCCTCTTCTTCTTCATTGTCTTCCATCATAACCCCTCTTTCTCCGTGCTTGGTCCAACAATTATAGTGGGGCATGAAACCAGACTTAAGCAGGTGGGTGTGATGGATTTTCAAGGAATAGTAATCCTTCGTATTCTCACAGACAACACATGGACAATACATAAAGCCATTCAGACTGTTTGCCTTAGCCACATCGATAAAATTATGCAGGCCCGTAATGTACTCGGAAGTGCGTCGGTCACCGTACATCCATTGCCGGTTCATCTGCATTATATAATTAAGTATATCATCACATTAAAGAACATCATGAATAGAGAAATGACCAAATTAATAAAGTTCATCATCATATTAAAATCAAAGTACAGTAGTGATCAAATGTTATTACTGCAAAAATAAATACATAGAGTTCATACATAGTTCTCATAACATAACATACAACTATCTAGAGCATCTAATTAAAACATACATTAAAACTAATATACAACTATGTAAAACATTTAAATGCAACAACAAATGCGATCAAAATCGCAACTAAGGTAACAATTGATCCAACAACATAATGATACCAAGCCTCTTTATCAATGGCATATTTTCTAATCTTTCTAATCTTCAAGCGCGTTGCATCCATCTGGATCTTGTGTAGATCGACGACATCGGCAACATGCAACTCCAATTTCATCTTCTCTTCTTCAATTATTATTATTATTATTTTCAAATAATTGTTTTCTTTTTCAAATAAATTTATCCTCTCGACAAGAGGGTCGGTTGGAATTTCCGGTTCACATACCTCCTAGATAAAAACATCTATAACAAGTTGGTTGGCATAATTGTCATAAACACTAAATAAAATAAATAGTTATAAAAGATAATATACCACATCCGAATCATAGACCGGACGATAGCCGACGGGGGCGGATATCAAAACCATGGCACTATATAATAACAAGCAATAATACAAGTAAGAAAATTATACAAGTAAGAATTTTTTCTTTAAAAAAAAGATAAGAACAAGTGGCTCACCATGGTGGTGCCGGCGACAAGATCGGCGCGGGCGATCGACGGCGGTGAGGATGGGGACGGGGACGGGACGGCACCCTGCACATGTGCAAACTAAGAAGTTAATTTGAGCTCAAATTGTGCATCTAAATCAAATAAACTCCCACATACACTCCTCCACTAAAGCCCACAAACCACTCTACTTCTAGAGCATGAAATGAGCTAAACTAGCAATGAGAGATGAAAGGATGAAGTTGCTAACCTTTTAGAACACTTGGATAGTTGGTGCACCACCAAATCTAGACAAATCTCGGGGAAAATGGAGCTTGGAGGAAAAACAGAGGAGAAGAAAGAGGAGAAAGCTTAAGTGTGGCTCGGGCACCTCATATCATGTTTGTTTTGTGTGAACTCAAGTGGCATCATGCTCTCAGGCATTTCATCGAACAACTCATGTGCATAGGAAGGGAGAACAAAGTAGCACACACCTCCCACCTTCTATGAGGAAAAAACAGAGGAGAGGACGGGCAGGGTAGAGGATATATACAGGCAAATTTTTAGTCCCGGTTGGTGTCTAAAACCGGGACTGAAGACTGACATTTAGTCCCGGTTCCAGACACCAACCGGGACTAAAGGGCATCGCGCCTGCCGCAACCCCTTTAGTCCTGGTTGGTGTCTGAAACCGGGACTAAAGGTCCCATTCGAACCGGGACTGATGCCTGCCGAGCCCCGGCCGGCATCCTAGCCGCTCGAACCGGGACTGATGCTCACATTAGTCCTGGTTCGTAACGCGACCGGGACTATTCCTCCGATCCGGCTAGAAACAAAGCCCTGTTTTCTACTAGTGGCCGCTCCACATTGAAGCCAGCCCAGAGTGGACGCGACCACTCATTGGCGCCAACATTGAAGCGGCGAGTCGGTCGAGAGAGCGCCGCCCGCTGCACACCTGACTGAACACGCCTCCTCGCCGCATTCAAACGCCTCCATTAAACTCGCGCATGTGCCGAGAAAACTACTCTGGCCACACGTCGTTCGTGAGCTGACCGACATTAAACACAATGTTGTGCAAGCTCCTCGCTCCCGTCCACTATTTAAAGGAGGCCAGACACCGGGCAAGAATCACATCACTCCTCCGCTCCCCATCTCCTCCTTCCACCATTTTCTCCACCCTTTTCATGGCATCCGGTGAGCAGGAAGAGCAGTTCTTCGGTATAAAAGCCGGCTGGATGGCCCGTCGAGCCCGCCGGATACGAGCCAAGCAACACGCTGCTCCACCACCCACGCTGAACCCGACGAAGCAAGTGGCCGCTCTAAGCCGGCGCCAGGTACAACAACTCGCAGCTCAAAGCCAGCTCGTGGAGGAGAGGCGAGTTGCTCTAGGCCAGCACGACGAAACGTGCATTGTGGCTGACGTGGACGAGGCCAAACGCCGAGCCATCCGATGTCAACGTTCGTGTAATTGCACCCTGCCGGTGGAGAAAGAAGCTGGCTTGGAGATCGACGAGGCGGCGGCGGCCACGACCGCCACCAACATCGAGGGCTCCCGACACTCCGATGAGCGGGTATCGGACATGGGAAGACAAAGGGATCCGCTGTGGCCGGCCGTAAACTAGTGTAGTGTATCGTGGGAACGGAGCTCCGCGTGGCCGCCCATGCACATAGTTTTACCTATTTTAGTTAAAATATGTCCAAAATGTAATGAATTTCATTCGGTTTATATGAAATCCGCTGCGTTTGCATGAATTTCATTCGACTTATTGAAAAAGTGTTTGAAATATATGCGGGCAGACTGGTCCCTCCATGTACGAACGGACGCGGGAGAAAACTTGCGGGTCGACGTTGGAAATGCCCTATTGCCACTTGTCCAGCAAAGTACTAGTAGTAGCAGGTCTCCTTCCCCGCAGAAAAGGGGGGAGAGAGAGAGAGTGTAGTACAGTGGTAGATAGATCTCTCGTCCAGAAGTCTAGATACTCTTTGGGCTATAAATAACGGAGCAACAGACAGGTTCGCCTACCCACCTATTCGTCTTGATTTGCAACCATCATCTAGCTCTGCTCTTTCCCAAGAATCAATGGCTTCACCTTCCCCTCCGAAGATGCTCGCGGTGGTCTGCGTGCTTGTGCTGGTCGGCCTCAGCTTGAGCCAGCAGGCGACGGCGTCGGCGTCGGGCTGCGCTCACTGCGCTGGCGAACTCAATCCTGATTGTGCTCCCAGGTGCACTGAATATTCCTGCGCTGGCTGCCCCATGCTACAAAGCATGCTTTCGTGCTCGCAAAAATGCTTGGATGGTTGCTTTCACGAGTGCAGGCTCTGACGATCATCATGTGTCGTTGACATAATTTTCCTCTTGTTTCCTTTCGGCCTTCCATTTCAGCCAAACATCTTGCGCGCGCGTATGTGTGCTGATTGGTGTGACGCGAAATGGCAATAAAGCTCGGTCCATCTGGATCACTGTACTACGGGGTTTGTAATCGCATTCGTGTGTTTCTTTCCTTATTGTTCCTTTTGTTGAGATCTCTTTGTTTGTGTTGAATCAATCAATCCCATTATTTATCTTCTTCATCCGTTGGTCTGGAAATATAAGGCCCGGCCGCCTCTCTCTCTCCCCCTCTCCGAGCTTGGAGTGCATGATCATGGAGCTTTCGAGCTGCCCGTGGTGGAAGTCGCAGCAGACGCGACTGTGCCGAGGTTGCCGCACGCACGGACGTGCTTAGGGGACAGGGTAAGGAGGCGTCCGTCGTCGTAGACGAGGGAGGCCAGCGTTGTTGGCATCTCCAATCCCATGTGATGCTTCCACCAGACGATCGACCACGGCCCGATGCTGGAGTGGAGTGGCCGTGGGGTTCCCCCATAGTCTTGGAGGAAGACGCTCCTTCCACAGCCGTGGCGTTCCCGTGAACCGGCACGCATGGCACTCGGCACGGCCATCGCCTAGGTGCAAGCTGTCGAGCATCCCGTCTTGGCCACCACGCGAAACAAACGAAAGCAATAACCTGCTAGAAAAAAAGGAGTTAGCCTCTAGTTTCCGTATACGCACAAGCTAATTTCCCTACCTACCGTGGTGAGTTGCCGCCGGGCATGAAGGGCGTCGGCACGTCCGTCCTCGCTCGTCGGTGCCAGCGCAGTGCTCCACTTTTTTTTTTGCGGGACACGCGTTTTTTACAGAAAAGTAAGAAAGCAATCCAGTGCCGATCGAACAGGAGTTTAGCCGATAACCGAGTCCATCGCCACCGGGGACGGCACCAACTGGGGCGGCCACCTCGCCGCAAATTCATAAATGCTTTGACGAGCTGATTTGGTTGCACAGACATGCACTAGTGGCGTGTGAAAGCACATGCAGTAATTGGAGTATGCTCGATCGATGCGTGTAACAGAGTAGACCAGATTAACTAAACCGGGGTTACTTCAACAAGTTGATGCCCCATCGTATTTGAGGTCAGAACGATTACCCAGCATATTTTGAGATCAGAACCATGTATTGATAAAATTACTATAGATTAAAAACCTGGCTGCTGCAGGGATTGATCGGTTGACCCAAAGGTTGCAACTTGGAAACAGCTATTAGATGCATATAAAGCTAATACGGACAGTTGACTTGCAAAGTGTATACTAGTAGTACTACCTGCTAGCATTTAAGGATTCTGACGTTTCGCCTATAAATAACACGTACAGATCTGTCGGTGCATGATTCCGGTTGTCATCTCGATGGGGTGTAGCGCGTGTAGCGAAAGTGAGCTCGGTATGAACACTAAAATCTAAAAATATTTGAAAAAAAAATCTGAATTTTTTTATGATAAACTTTGACAATTTTTTCTAATGCTTGCAAAATTTCGTCATGGAATGGAATTAGTAGGAAAAATAAAATAAAATCATCGCCAAAATGCTTTTGAAAATAACTATTTTGGAGCATCGGTATTTTTTTGCCACGACTTCCATGAATGTTATTTCGTGATAAATTTTTGCAACCACTTAGGACATTTGTCAATGTTTGACACATAAAACATTCATTTTTTTTTTAATTTGTTTTGGATTTTACTGTTCACACAAGCACATTTGAGCTCGAGCTGAGAAGCCTATAATGGTGATGATCAAGTTGACAGAGACAAGAATTTTGCGCAGCCTAATTGCCTTGCTGATTTTCTCTCTTTCTCCTCTATTTATTCGGGAAGGAAAGCACGTATGCCAAGATATATGCCCTATCTACTTGATCGTGCCATCCCACGAGCAAGAGCACGCAGCTACGAGATCCTACAATGTCGCAACAAGCGCACATAACGCGTCGGGTCTATCAAAATCCCCTGGAAAAAAAAAGATAAAAAGGGAATTATGGCACGTAAATGAGACTTGCGCCTAACAGCTAGGTTATTTAAACAACCCATAACCGGAAGTCTATATGAGACATACAGAGTGTTTATCTAGGTTTGGGCTCTTACAGTAGAGGGGATACTCTTGCTTGGACTGGATTGATGGTGTATATGCTCCATATGAGGGAGATCAACCGCCGCCAATCTCCTCGATGGACCCACCACTGATCTCCTTCGTCACGTTGTCGAGGATTTTCCATCCTTCAACACAATTGAGCCCCTTTTGGCATTTTTGAAGGACACATTCTGCATCAACGGCTGAGGATCCTTGGCTGCCAAGTCAGATTACATTGACCACGACCACAAGAAGGGCACCCATTATGACTGCTCTTTGAAGGGGAAGGAACCCATCCGCGACAACAGGGAGGGCACCCTTGATCTATTATCTTCCAAGGGGAATGAGCCCATATGCGACAAAAGGGAGGAAACCATGATTTTACCCGTGACTTTTGGGAATGTTTGACTTTTTTTTTCATTACTGGTTTTATCGGTTTTGTCTTTCTTTTTTTTGGTCTCTTCATGTTTATTTTCTTCTTCTTCTTTTTTCCTTTTCAAATTTTAAGTTTTACAGTTTTTACGAATTTAAAAATGTTTTGAAAATCAGGAACTTTTTAATTTATGAACCATTTTTCATTCCTAATTTCAAATTACTGAACTTCTTTTAAAATTTAATAACCAATTTAAAATTCTTGAGCATTTTACATATGCAAAGATTTTTTAATCCTTTAAAGTTTTTTCAATTTAATGGAAAAAATTTAGGTTTCATTAAAAAACTCAGCTGGTATTAAAAACTAGAAAAGGTGAACATCTTTATTGAATGGTGAACATTGTCAAACGTTCTCAATTTAAAAAAATATCCAAACTTTCTTCTAAAAACAACAACATTTTCTTAAATATGAGAACATTTTCACAAAAATGTCAAAATATATATTAAAAGTGAAGCACTTTTGAAAACTATATTGTTTTAAAATTTATGTTTATTTAAATAGTGAAAACTACTTAGAAAAACGAGAAGTTTCTAAAATTTGGGAACATTTTTAAAAAATTTAAGAATTTTTAAAGAAAAAAAATGAACAGGAAAGAAGCGGCATCCAAAAAGAAAACCCGTAAAACACCTTTGGAAAATAACCAAAGAAAAAATGTAGCCAAACAAGAACCTTCAAAAAACCAAAGAAACCAACCGTGCAACGTTCCTAAAATCGAAATCGGACAATATGCTAGCGATTCATTGGGCAGGCCCATATCGCTGGCTCGGACCGCTGGTCGACAACTAGAAATGGCTACAAACTATATTGTGAGCTATATAGCAAGCTCTCGCCTCTTGTGCACTAGACGGGCTTGCGCCCGACGAGCGCTTTTTTATTGGTTTTATCAGGTTTCTTTTTTATTTACATAGCTTTTACTTGTTCTTGATTCTTTTTAATTCATCCATGGGCTCTATTTTTTATAGGTTTATTTTTTTAGTTATGTTTGTTCTTTTCCTGTTTTAATTTTATTTTATACATTTATTTTAAGGAAATTACACAAGTGTTTCCAAATATAGAGAGTCTTTTTTAATTGTACGAGCACATTTTTCAAAAAATTGAAAGAAAAAAGATGTGTTGAAACTTTTTCTTCTTACACGAACATTTTAAGAAGTGAAAATCATTTTAAATACATGGACATCTTTTAAAATATATATAATTTACTTGAATTGCATGAACGCTTTGTAAAGTATATAGATACCTTTTCAGATCGTAGATTATTCTTTAAAAAGTACATGAAATTATTTTTTTGCAATAGAAAAAACAATCCACTGTATTTTTACGGACCGTTTTTATCTAAAATTCCTGAAATAAACATATGAGCAGAATTTCTACATTTTTTGTGAATTTTCAATAAAAAAGAAAATAAACTACACTTGTGTTAGTCAGGCACACTTACTGCAGCCCATAAACGTTAACCTTTGTAGTCGGATGGTTAGGAGGATAGTAGTGTCCCCAGCCCACCAGGGTTCAAGTTCTTTACTTGACAATGATGCTTGCATTTTCTTGGATTTATTGCAGGCCTTCCGGCAATATGCGTTCAGTGCGTAGAGACGTTTCCGTCGATTATGAAGGTGTTCGAATATATCCTTTTTCTTTATGAGAGAAGACCTTCTAACTAAGATGCACATATCCTAGCGGGCCGAGAGATGAAGTTGGTCGTCGTGTGTGATTGACAGTTTCGCCTAGTGTGCTTTGTATCACACACTATTACTTCAATAAAAACGGACATGATTCTAAAAAAAATATGTCTGTCTCATCCAACTTTTTCAAATAAGATGACACAAAACCAGAACTATGTATATGCAAGTCAATTTTAGGAAGTACTCTCCCTGTATTTCTTTACAGTGGGAGTACTATAATTTTGCCATCTGTGATCGAGTGATCACCAACTCTTGGCATTGTTTCCCTAGCATGAATTTATGAGATACATAAATAGAATGACATATCAGACCACATATGAGACCAAACGAATACCTAACTGTACCATGCATAGTACACACCTGAAGATGATTATATGTTTCTTGAGATGTAGACCGTGAGGCCCTTGACTCCCATAATCCTAATGATAATATTTGCCTGTTCGAAGTTGCCTCTGCCGTGTCAAATTATCGTGAGGCCCTTGACTCCCATGAATTAACTGAAAACGCAACAAATTATATATCAACATCTAGACTGAAACAAGCATGCATGGATCAATCTCCGCAATGTCTGGATTACAACCTGCTCGACAGCACGGACGAATTGGTCGTAGAGCTCAACAGTCCACCGAAGGCAGGGCATGGGGTCGATGGTGAGGACGACCTGGACGAGGCGTGGAGTCGCCGGCTTGCGATTCACGATCGGGCCGAAAAGGAATCTGCCGAAATCATGGTGAACCAGATCGGGAAGAAAACGTGACGACGTGGCCATGGGCTATGTGCGTCCGAGTCCTTTTCTCGTTGGGCCTGGGCTATGCGCTAGCTGTGTAGGTGGGAGGGGGCCCCATGGATTCGGGGGCCCGGGGCGGCGCCCATGCTGCCCCCCCCCCCCCCCCCCCCCCTCCTCCTCCGGGCCGGCCCTGTCTTAGTGGTGCTCATAGGGATAGGGCGCGCGCGCGCGCGTTCATAGGGGTGAGTGTATGTATGAGTGGGCATATGTACTGTGTTAAATAAATGTTAACTTTTTTTTTTGTGAGGATTCTGTTTCTTCTCCTTGGAATATTTTTAGAGGTCATTTAGAACAATTAATAAACCATGCATGTCTCTAAAATACAAGCCTTTGAAGCATAAAGAAGTTATCTGAAAGAAGACGGCACGTATGCATGCATCAATCTTCTGCGAGGTGTTTGTACGTGGTTAATTAATGAGAGTAAGTGCATGCAAGCCCTAGAATCCAAGATGCACGCGTGGACCACGTAGACACTAGTACTGATCGTCGAGCAAGCTAGCGACGACCTTCTGCGCCGACGGTGGTGGGTCTCGCCGGTGGCCGGCCGGCTGACCTTGACCTGCAGGCAGTAGCATACATACATATATAGCGTCACATGCATGCATGCACGAGCATTCCTACATATATCGCCATGCACGCACGGACAAGCTAGCTAGCTAGGTATTGCCACTGGCTCGCTGCCCGGTCCCTACATGGCTCGGCCGGCACATACTCAGTGTGGTCCGATTTCGGCTATGCATGCGTGCTTTGTCCAATATGTCTGCATGCGCTTCCACTTGGAGCAATGTCGGCCACCTCCGTATGTGCGTAAGGGCATCTTTAAGACTGACCCGTAAACTGGACATCGTATCCGTATCTGTTCGCGGAGTCCGTGGACACGGATGCAGGAGCCGATCATTCAACGCTACCTGCATACATTTCAAACACTATTTAAACTAACGAGACAAATTTCATGCAAATCGAATGATATTTATACAAATCGGAGCATATTAATTGATTTCGGTCAGTTTTCAACGGCATCCGTCGTCCAAGTCCGACGACCGTGTCCTCCGTCTGCCATCTCCACGAGCGGCGGTAACAAGACTGGTGAAGTGAAGGTGCAGTCTCCGGCGAGTAAGATTATAACATGAAAAACGGACCGGCCCACTTGGTCAGGTTGCGGCTATGCATGCGTGCTTTGTCCAATATGTCTGCATGCGCTTCCACTTGGAGCCCCGTATGCGTGCTTTGTCCAATATGTCTGCATGCGCTTCCACTTGGAGCCCCGTCGGCCACATCCACCGGTGCATAACTACATGTTCATGCCACTGCAAGCGCCGATCTGTCTATTTCTATGTCACTGACGGCAGGAGGGGACCAAATCCTGGTGAGGGAGGAGCGCGGCAGGTTCTAAGGGCATCGACGATGGCGCATGGTGGCCGGCGGAGGCTAGAGGAGAGGTGTCGGAGTAGATGTGGCGCGGGGGTGGGGTGGGTGCAGCGGAGGGAGGAGGGGGCTTTTGGCTCGGGCTGGTGGGCGCGGTATAAAAATAGGAGCGTGCGGTGCGAAGGACTAATTTTTTTTTACTTCAATAATCCGTTTTAGAAAATTGGCTAGGTGTTGATTAGAGGAGTAATACTGAAATTTTGCTCACTGTAGTTTTTAGGGAATCGGCTAGTTCATCTAATTTTCGTTGGAATTCTTCTTCTACATCAGTCGCACTCGGAGAGGCCACACAGGAGGAGAGGAGAGGAGGTTCTTGTCGAGTTGTCAATTAGCCAGCACTCCATCATGCATCATTCGATTCTGACGGAGCCGTACGCACATAAGCTTAATTTGCGAATGTCACGTACGTCATTCCCGGATGCTTCTTGTTGAGATGTAGTACATCCGCTTAAATTATCGGGATTGCTAATTTTCATCCGGATGAAAAGAATTCGCTTTCATCCGTTTTTCTGTCCGTCGGATTCTGGTGTCAAGATTCGCGTTTTTCCTTTTCTTTTCCAGAGTCAGGGGTGTTTTGTTCGTTACTGGGCCCGTAATCTTCTCCCTGGCGACCCGTTAATCCTGGCAGGTCCGTGTACTAGCCGGTGTTTTCTTCTATTTTTGAATTTCCTTTTATCTTCTCCGCTGACATTAGCCCAGTTCTTTTGCCAGAATCTGCGGATTCTCCCATAATACGACTTCTACCCAGCTTGTCTCAGAATATCTGAGCCCCATTTATTTTACAATCCTATCTAATTATACCTTAACTAGATAGGATTATAAAATAAATGGGGCTCAAAGATTCTGAAAGAAGATGGGTAGGGGTTGTCTGTTTCCTTTCCCCATTTCGAGCGGCAAGATCTTGGAGGCAGAGAGGAGAGAGCATGGCGATTTTGGTTGGTTAGCTTTGTCGCTCATCTCTGGAGAGCGAGCCGGTGGTTAGGCGCCCGGTCCTCCTCCCCCCTCCCCCATCCCCCCTGTTGCTTCTCCTTGAAGCGTGTTGAGGCAGAGGAGAGGTCGACGCATGGTGATTCGGCGGCGGTGTCTTATCTGCTTCTGTTGATTTCGTGCCGCTCCTCCTTTTGCTGTGGTGTTCTTCGAGCCCTGTGCCTCCCTTCTTCACGCAACGAGGTTGGTTTGCCAGTATCCTTTCCCCATGTCTTCATTTCGCTGCAATTTCTGTAGGACTTTGCTAGATCTGGCTTAGTGGTGTGTTTGTTCCCGTGTGTAGTGGTGGATCCCAGCTCTTTTAGGTTGTTTGTGGTGATTCCTAGATGTCCAATTTTGTTGCAGATGGAGCAACATCTAGTAGATGTAGATGCAACAACGCCTGGTTTGATGTAGTTGTAGGGGTGGTTCCCTCATGTCTATTTTTGATTTCTGCTCCAGAATGTCTCTGTAGTTGTTCATGTGCCCCTATATGTGTGGATGTAAATGTTGAATCTAGCTCCTAGATGTTTACTGTATGTGTGTATGATGCCGGTTGTTTTTGTCAGTGAGTTGGATTATAACTTTGAGCAGATTTGGAGTGATTGGGACTGAATTTTATCAGTTAAGCGTCAGTGATTTTGGACTGTAGTTTCAGGTTTTATTAGTCCATCTTACTCTGTAATTTTTGAGTGCTTTTGTGTCTGGCTTTGTAAATTCACTAATGTGTAAGTTTCAGTGATCTACTCTGTAATTTTCGAGTGCTTTTTTCTCTGGCTTTGTAACTTCAGTAATGTGTAAGTTTCAGTGATCTACTCTAAATTTTCCACACTTTTTCCAGCACCTATTACACTGAGTATCAGTGTAACTACAGTCTGAATTGTATTGTGAATTAACTCTGGACTATAAGTTTGTATGCCCCCTTTTATCCTCTGCTAGCTTTTGTAGACGTACAACCCTTCGTTATTTTGGATTCAAATGCTGAGTCACCTGGTCAATTGAGTCTCATGTTGATGTTTTTTGGTGGACAAATTTCTAGTTTAATGTGTGATTCTCGTTCATGAACTGAATTTTTTCCAGTCAAGTTAAAGTGGTTTGGGACTGTCGCGTGAGCTAGACTGTGTGGTTGATTTGGGCTAGTTGTCATGCGCTTGAACGTGCTGTTTGTTTCAGTTCAGATCCCTGTCCATGTCAATGACCCTGTCGATGTCCCTATCGGATGGGATGCTCTTTGTTTCAGTTCAGATCCCTTTATTTTGCTTGTACGACTTGTTTCCTCGCTCAACATCGTCTACCTAGCAACCAAACTAGTCTACTGCTTTCCCTCTATTCCTTCTCCAATCTAATCTAATCTGCTGCACATTGGGATTGGGATTGGGTGGTGATTCCCTTTAGTCTATCACCTACCTTCTGCTCTACTCATTCTTTATTGTTTCTAGCATATTTCTGGTGAATGAACTAGCACTGCCACTGCCATGGTACTACTAATAATCACGACCACCACCCTGAGCAACTAAAGTGTACAATTATACTGTAATTTCAATGTATTTTCATTGCAATTTCAGTAATGTGCAACTTACCGTGATTTTCTCTAAATTTTCCAGTTTTTTTTAGTGTAACTTATAGTGATATTTGCCGTGTAACATGCAATGATTTGTACTGCTATTTCCAGTATTTTTTAGTGTTACTTACAGCGAAGTAGTTTTGTAAATGTGTATGCTCCTCCATGCAATTTCATTCAGTTAGTCTCATGCCAAACCATTTTGGTATATATTTTCAGGAAAATCCATTCAATATGTGCATGTACATTCATGAAATCTAATTCAGAATTTTCAGGAATTACCTTTTCTTAGTGGATTTTACACTGTAATACTAATTGGATTTACAGTGTAGTTCGTAGTGTATTTTAGTGGCTTTTTACAGTGTAATGACAGTGTTATTCTTAGTGGATCCTTAGTGGATTTGTACTGTAATTCTACTTGGATTTACAGTGTATTTTTTTACTGTACTTCTCAGTGGAGTTACAATGTTTTTAGTGGTTTTACATTGTAATTTTTAGTGAATCTTCATTCTAATTCTTAGTGCTCTTGTAATATAATTCTTTAGTTGATTTATAGTGTATTTCCTCAATGTATTTACACTGTAATTCTTAGTGCTTTAGAAAGGAATCTAATTCTTTTGTTGCAGCAGCAAGGTTCAATTCAGATCCTTATGTTCAACAGTTGAATCGTTTTCCTGTCACTTTGCAAGAAAGGAAGCATTATTTTGCAATGAATCACATTGGCAGCCATGATGTTTGGTGCAAGTACGAAGCTATTAGATGTGATAGAGCATTCTGCTTGTATCGCTCTCTTGCATCCCTATGCCCAAATGGTCACGTAGATAAATTCTTGATTCTATGTTTCTGTTGATTTCTTTTCAACAAGTGTCATCCTTCTTAATTGAAGAAACATTTCTTCTTCATGATTTGTTACTGATTTTTTTTACTCTCTATCTTTTTAATTTCAGTTGTACTTCCCTATTGGTCTCGATGGTCGCTGGTTTTCGTTTGTCGTGTGTATCAAAGATAGAGCTTTTGTGTTTCTTGATTCGGCGTTTGGAGAGAACTCAACGTATCACAGAGATATCCGTGATGAGCTGGTAATTTTTCTGTAAGCTTTCATGTATATTTCTGCGAGATTTTGTAGTTGTGCCACTTTCATGTACTACACAGATAGTTTTTAATGCTGCCCTCTCTGCTCTTGTGCATTTTTTCCATGTATTTTTAGTTTATTTCAGTTGTATTCCCCTTTATCTTAGTGGATTTACAGTGTAACTCTCATTGGACTTACACTGTAATTATTTTTAGTGCATTTTTACAGTGTAAATGTCATTGGATTTACACTGTAATTATCTTTAGTGCATTTTACAGTGTAACTCTCATTGGATTTGCACTATAATGATCTTTAGTGCATTTTACAGTGTAACTTTCATTGGATTTACACTGTAACTCTCACTGGATTAGTGCATTTTACAGTGTAACTTTTATTGGATTTACACTGTAATTATCTTTAGTGCATTTTACAATGTAACTCTCATTGGATTTACACTGTAACTATCTTACTGGATTTTACAGTGTAACTCTCAATGGATTTACACTATAATTTATCTTAGTGGATTTTACAGTGTAATTATCATTGGATTTACACCGTAATTCTTAGTTGTTGTACTACGTGAATCTTAGTGCCATTGTACTGTATTCACCACTTTGTGTCTAGTGCATTTAGTGTTAGTTATTTCAGTGTAACAAGCACTTTAATTGTACTGATAGCTCCTCCTTATCGTCTACAGCACACTTAATTTTGTTTTCTACAGTAAATTAGTTTGGTATGCTTTCCTGATTTTTTAGTTCCAAAACAGATTCATAATTTCATTGGGCATTGGGATGAGTATATCACTCCTATGATGCACAAACGAATTAATTTCGAAGAGTTTGATGTCTTGTACCCAGCTGTTCCTAAGCAAGAGAATCGGTATTATGTTTTTTTGCCTGACATGATTTTGATTAATTTTATATAGATTGTTTGTAGGCTTCTTTTCTTATTTTTTGTGTTCTTTGTAACTTTTCAGGCATGATTGTGGTGTCTTCGCTCTGAAGTATATGGAGATCTTCACACCAAGAACTCAGATGGCAAATCTTTTCTCCAATATAGACATTCCAAATCTTAGGATCAAATATGCGAATGATATGTTTTTCAGCCCCTTGAACAGCTGCGACAAATCTTTTGTCACTGATTTCTTTGGTGATGTATGTTCTTATTTTCCTTGTCCTCTAGTTCATTTTCATTTTCTTTTCTTCTTTTTACCTTTTATTTTCTTTACCTATTATGGCCTCTTTAATTTTTTTGTGTAGGGAGGCAATGCCAAGTGAGGTTCAGTATGTGTGCAGTCCTAGCTCAATTGGTGGATGAGTTTTCTTTTTTAGTAGCATGTAACATAGAACCACTAGTACAAATCATTTGGATTATTGGTGGATTTACAGTGTCCTTTTTAGTGGATTTTACAGTTGCATCTTTAATGCATCTTGCACTGTAATTCTTAGTGTTTAATCTTAGCAGTTTTTTAGTGCAAACCATTTGGATCATTGGTGGATTTACAGTGTCATTTTAGTGGATTTTACAGTGTCATTTTAATGCATCTTACACTGTAATTCTTAGTGGGCATGATAGAAATTATTGTGGTTTTTAGTGGATTTACACTGAATTTCTTGGTGGTAATATTATTGTAATTATACTTCTTCGTCAATGTAATTTTTAGGTGACATCATCTTGGAAAAGCTTTGGCTGCATCGCTGTGCTTCTTTGATCTCCTCTTTTAGCTGCTCCCATGTCCGGGTTGAAGTTGAAGTGTGGACCCGTTAGTCTGTTTATAAAAGCGGGACAGAAAAGCAAACAGGGGACAAGTGACATGGGACAGAGGGCACTTGTCATCCTTTGGTTGGCTGAAGAATATGGATGAAAGCTAATTAGATTTCATCCGGATGTAGAATAGACAGTCCCTAAATTATTGTGTGCATCTTGATTCCATGGCATACATCCACGTACGGCTTCATCGATCTACACCCTGTACGCATCTGTTTGCTCGCTAGCTGGTGAAACTCCTCACCACAAAACGAACAGAACGACCGATGCCGTCGCCCAGGCGCTAACTACAGTTAAACACTATGCCAAAGCCCCCGGCCGACACCCGCTTCCGGCCGGCATGCAGCCACCGGATACAAAATGCATAGACACGACAACTAATCTTGCATGCGTGTGAGTGAGGACATATAATATGCATAGTTAAACTCATCCATGTACTCTAGTTTTGCTTCCCAAACTGGCACTACAGTGCTCATGCACGAATGCTAGTACTCCCTCCGTTCATAAATATAAGTCTTTGTAGCGATTTCACTATGGATCACATACGGATGTATATAAATGCATTTTAGAGTGTAGATTCATTCATTTTACTTCGTATGTGGTCCATAATGGAATCTCTCCACAGACTTATATTTAGGAACGGAGGGAGTATCAATCATGCCAGCAATCATGGCTGAAAGTATTCTAGACAATAAGCAGCTGATGCTGCAGTTAGCACATGATTAACAACGGTGCGGCTAATAATTAGCGTTATCCGGAGCTCTTACTAGATCGCACAATACGGTCAATGATGCAACTTCAATAAGAAGCGCAAGCAGCTACTCCGTCTGTTCCAAAATATTTGAAGTTCCAGATTTGTTCTAAGTCAAATTTCTTGAAGTTTGACAAAGTTGGTAGAAAAATATACCAACGACTACAACGCCAAATTAGCTTTATTAGATTTATCATAACATAATCCTCGGGGTGCAATCGCAGCCCAGCCCATGCATCACTGCATGGCGTGAGGAATGTCACGGAAGCACTTTCTCTTGCTCCTTGGGGGAAAAAGTTGTGTGGTGCATGGCAATGCCCTCTGAGCTAGGATGGACAACAGATATTTAAAGGTTATGACTTGTGTGGGGTACGTAGTGCAATATATATATTTTGAAGCAGACGTATTGCAAGATAAGAAAAAAGGTGATCGAAAGGATGTACACATACATGCATTGTGTGCGGCACCATGCATAAAGATTATTACCTGGTTAGTATATACGGCTGCAGGCTGCTAGTGGGGTAGTGCAAGTCTGCAGGGTAGTCCGGGAAAAGGTAATGGAAAGGATGTATTGCATTGTGCGGCACCATACGGAGAAAAGGACGCGCATGCGTGATAGGGATGTACCAAACTTTAGCCGCAACCGCAATTACAAGATATACTCTACACCCGTGCAATGTTTATCAGCCGTCAATCCGAAAAGGCATGCACCGCGTCCCAAATTAGTGGGCAATCCAGCTCGATCGATCCTCAAGTAGCGGGAGCTAGCCGCCGTTTATCCATGTGTTTAAAGTTGACCAAGAAATAATTGTTCATGTAGATGGGTCAGATGGTTAGGAGAGTACGGTCGCACTCTTGGCCTACCACGAATTACAACTTACGTCTTCCGTTCCTAAATATAAGTCTTTTTAGGGACTAAATATAAGTCTTTTTAGGGATTTTAATATGAACTACATACGGATGTATATAGACGTAGTTTAGAGTGCAAATTCACTCATTTTGCTCCATTTGTAGTCCATATTGGAATCTGTAAAAAGACTTATATTTAGGAACGAAGGGAGTAGGTTTTAGATGACATGTGCGTTACATTGAATGCAAATCATTCTATTAAATAGTGCTACGTTTCCATCGATAGCGATGTGTCTATGGCCAATCTGTCAAGCTTGAAGCTTCAAACTATGATTTTCAGTAGGTGTGTTGTCACTGTGTGCGTGTGGTGGTTTATGTCGACTGTCATGTTTGTCTACATATACTCAATGTTGGGGATATCTCTTATCGGGAATTTATCGGTCGACCCATGATAAGGGGTAAATCGGCCAGTTTATCGGCATATCGACCGATTCATCGCCATATCGGCTGATTTATCGGCCGATTTATCTTATCGGTCAGATAGCGATAAGCGATAAATCGGCCGATTTATCGGAATATCGGAAGATATCTTGAACAGCGCATATACTCGATGTTTCCAAAAAGAGCTATTCGAAAGTCGATATCCCATGGATTCTTTATCTAGCGATTAATTATGTTGTGTCGTAGACAAAATAGGGTTTTAGATATGCGCAGCTTGATAGTCTCACATTTGCGGGCCTAAAAGTTCACAGACTTCTTTTTATTGCGTGTAGCATCATTCACTCACGCGGCTGAGAAATACCAACTTGAATTGTTTCATTAGGAGATTGGCACACCTGTTTTGAAAGGAAAAAGCAGAACATATACAAGGGATTATATGATCAGGAATTTTTAGATGCTCCTGAATCAACATGAGTCATTGATTTTGTGTGATACGTTGGCACTCTTACCTCTAGCTAGGCAAGTAAGAGGTTATCATGATCTGATAGGGTAAGTATGGACATTTCCCTTTGTTCAAATTAGGAAGCAAATAATAGTGATGTACAAAGAGAAGTAAATAATAGGGGGCGTACACCATGAGATATAAGGGTATGTGAATTCATATTGGACCCCTTGTTGCATTTAACGGCCATGGCACTGAACGTGTAAATATTTGTTACACACATATGTGCCATGAAAAAAAGGTGGTAAACAATATTACTTGTATTGTTCTTTGTAAATTTCGTAGAACCCCTACAAAGACAAACCATTAAACTACAAAACAGTTCTAATGCACACTACGAATATTTGTACCGTTTTGCTGAACTTTCATGCATTACCACCGAAAACAATCTTGTTTGTTCATATTTGAGGTGACATAACCGAGCCTCTTTTCCCCCTCTTCCTAGTACTGTTCGAGAGAGTGCGAAAGGGAGGCGACTTGGGGTTCCAGAGCTCGGGCCCGGCTCGATCCCGGACCTCCGTCGCTGGTGTTGCCGGCCGCGGTAGGGATGGGGGAGATGCTCGGAGCTCCGTTGTAGATAGTAGGTTTAGTTATGGTTTTACCTTAGGGGAGTTCGGCGTGATGCTGGATTTTGGCGCTATGCCGATGGGGAGAAGGATTCCGGCGCATGCGAGCTGCTGCTGAATCCGGATGCTGGCGGTACATCTGGTCGTGGTGCTCCAGTGGTTGGGGCCAGAGGCCATGGAAGCTACCGGTGGCTTCATCCCCTTTAATAAGCTCGCTGCGTCCCTGGTCCAAGAAATGGCTTGCTGCTGCTTGCTTTACTCTTCACAGGGCGCCCATGGTGGTGGAAGTGAAGCATGGAGCAAGAAGTGGATGGCAGGAACTTGCGGATCGGGTTCGGGCATACTCGCGATGGTCATCTCGGCGGAGGCGCTGGCGCCTGCATCAGCGGTTGAAGGCCGGCCACCGTCGCCTTGCTATCGCCTTTTCGGGCCGAAGGGCAGCCATCTCATTCCTCCCGGCCGTGATGCCTGTAGGGGAGGCAGTTCTGCATCCGACCGAGCGCCATGGCTTGCTGCTGTGGCAGCCGCGCCGTACCAAGTGGTTTCATCCCCGGCGGCGGCGGGGTGGAGTTCGATCGGGGGCAGTGGACCCGATTGCTTTCTGTTTTTCTGTCTGGGGTCCTTTCTGTCAAGTTCAGGGACTTGGTTGTTATTTTCAGCTTTTTAGGGTCCAGTCTGTAATATGTACTGTTTGCTATCTATCTGAATGAATTTCGGGATCCTTCGGGATCCCACCTCTGTTCAAAAAAAAAAAGAGGTGACATAACCTATTATTTTGCAAGTAAAAATAGTGAACCAATACAAATAATTCTCAGAATGATTCCTGCTAAACTGTGCATGTACAATTATTGGAGAAAACGTTAACAATATTTTTTTTAGGTAAATCCCAGTGATCTCGCAAAAAATCACTAGAATTTTAATGCACCATTGTACAAATGATGAATGCATTGTCGTGGGCTAACCTTTATAAATATTCGTGCCCCCATTGCAACACAAGAAAACTTATATATCTAGCTGTAATAAGAAGGATGTGAGCTTTGCATTTTGATGGTTTTGGTGGTTAGGTTCCACGTAGTGGTACTGTTGCATGGTATAAAGAACAGATATTCGTGTTTTCTATAAAGGATTGTCTTTAAAAAAAAAACTTTGTATAAAGCTGCGCAGAGAAGCCTCTTTTTTCTTAGAAACACAAGCAAGGGAATGACACGGTTGATTAGCTTCCAAAAGAAGGATACTGTTAAAAAAAAGCTTTCTATAAAGCTGGGCGGAGAAGCCTGTTTTCATAGGAACATGAGCAAGGGAATGACACGGTTGATTAGCTTCCACGTAGTGGTACTGTAGAATGGTTGAGACAGTTGAGTGGTGGGAGGTTGTTTGGCCTTCTAGATGTAAATGTTTTTCTCTACAAACTTGGTCAAAGTTGATGAGGTTTGACTTTAAAAAAAATCTATAGGTACTACATTATGGAACGGAGGGAGTATATAAAAACGCCAAATGCCCGTGAAGATATGGCATGTATTGGCGTCGCAAAGAGGCAAACCAAGATGCGTCCATCCAACGGAGCACACCGACGCTAAAGACCAAAGCGCAGCAGCTAGCAGGCACGGGCGGCCGCAATACTTTTGTTCCATCTGAACCGTGAAACAATCAATCAAACATGGCCAGCTCCCAGCTTAGCTTGCATGCATCTCGAGCTAGTCTCCCCGTCCCAGCCAGGAAGGAATGTATGTACACAGATCCAAAGTTTGAAGTAATTGATTGTAGTATAATGATTAACTAGCAAGCCATGTAAAGACGGCGTCAATTTTTGACTTAAAAGGACATCAAAGTCTTCTGCTCGGCTCTCCCTCTCTATCTATCCCAGAGATATTTTCTAAGAAAAGAAGGTTGAATCCCCTAGCCTCTGCATTATCTCGGTGCACACAATCAGTTTTTATTATAGTTGACGCAAGGCAACAATGCCAAAAACATCAACAAGCAGAGTAGATAACAAAGGCAACTACAGCCAAACCATTACAAGACATGAAATTAACACATATGGTCAAAGACAACTTGTTCTGCAGCAACACCTCCAAGAGGAAATAAACGCCCTCACGCATAGTCATCATGTCCGGCTGAAATAGACTGGATATATAAAGGATTTTCATAGTGATTGCTGAGGCCAACCAATGAAGGCCAGCACAACAGCAAGGAGACAACGCCTTCAACAAAGTGACGGCACAAATTCAACGATGATGAGCCCGGCAAATAAATGCCAGTACTAAAATCTGAAGAATAAAAATACATGGCAAGTGCCTGATCGTTGTGATGGGTGGGAACAAGGAACAAGAATGACAGGTGGACAAGAGATCAAGGTAGAAAAACTAGAATATTGCCACAGATAGAGCGGTGGATGGACAATTGGAGTAGATGCCAACATTAAGTGATACATGCACGTAGTATAAGGCTAAGAAGAGTGAGGACTGAGTAGACGATGAGCGAAGACACTAGGCACCGGACGTCACAGGCGACGTCTCACCCTGCTACACCAGGCACTAAAACCAACCAACCAACCCACGCCATGCATGCACGCACTCATGCATAATCGATCACACATATATTTTGCGATGTATATATATGGTACGTGGATCATATCTACTAATAATAACTAGTCGAACTGGATGATGGAGCTGTAGATCTCGTTGGGCTCCCAGTCGGCGGGGATGACCTGGTCGGCGACGAGCGTCTTGCCGGACTCGTTGGTGATGCGCAGCGAGAAGGGGCCCTGCATGGGGCGCCGCGTGTCCATCCGCCAGATGGACCCCCACGACTCGGTCATGGGCACCCACTCCCCCGTCGGCGCCATCCCGCCCTCGCCGGCGGCGGCGTCCGGCCGCGACTGCATGATGTCCACCTGGTCCACGTCGCCGTCGCCGTTCTCGTACTCCACCAGGATGGCCAGGTAGTAGGGGTTGGAGCCGTGCTGCACGTGGAACGTCACCGTGAGCCCCGGGTACTGGCACGGCACCCTGCATATATACACAGCAAATGTCACTCAAAGGCACGCAATATCATGCAAATTTCCTACGTGTGGTGTGGCATCCAAATGCAATGCCATGTTGTTCAGTGTCACGGGATCGATGTACTAGCTAGCGACCAAGATCACCAAAAGCTACGTACATAAACAGTTTTGCTAGAACTCATCTAGATGAGATATAATTTGGTCTCATTCACCTTTTATAGCCATTGGATGTGATGCTATAAGATGCGTGTATACTGACGTGGGTTGTATCTGTTCTTGTTTTCCAGATGAATGAGACCATATTATATCTCATCTAGATGAGTTCTAGGTACTCCCGTGCATAAATGCCGACCCTGATGCCACGGCTTGTTGTTTCCTATCATTCGAGGAAGAAAATGACACGTCGTGCTGGTTAGAATCTTTCCGGGTCCCATGCATGCATGCATATCCTTGTCGTCGTTGTTAAAAAGTTGGTGGTGACGACAAGGCAAAACATGGCCGCGTTGGCGGTTACCTTGCCCCATCTAGCTAGCCATGCCATGCCAGCCACCTTCCGTTTGCTTTTGTACAGAAGCGGCCGGGCCGGCGGTTGGGAAAGGAAGGAAAGCAACGGACGGTGGACACGAGCGGCACCAGTGATGGATGGTCGGTAGTGGAGGTTAAGCCGTCGAGATAAGATAAGATGATGGCGACTGGCAATGTACCTCCTGAACTGCATGTCGATGATGCCGGCGTGGCGGAGCTCGTCGTTGCCGCCGTCCTTGGCCATGGCGCCGAAGGCGGTGCCGCTGAGATCGAAGTGGAAGCGGGACACCGGGTAGTAGTTCATGTCCGTGATGATCACCGTCTCCGGCACGCCGGAGCACGCCGGGTGGCCCGCCGACACACACCGTATCTGCATTACAGTCAAAGATGAGTTTAATTCGGAGTAATTAGTAATGTATGGCTAGTGGTAAATGGTTGTAATTCCAAAGAGGGAATTTTATTCCAACCTGGTAGCATGAGCCGCAGCCCTTGCCGTCCTTGAAGAGCGGCTCGTTGCCGCAGGAGGTCATGGCGGAGAAGGGCGGCAGGTTGACGTTCTTGAACCCGCAGGCGCCGCCGTTGTCGTCGGGCCCGGCGCCCTTGGGCGCGCCGTACCACGTCGCCCTCGCGTCCAGCCAGCCGCCGGCGTCGACATTGGTGCTGTTGGAGCTGGAATTGGCCGCGGGAGGAGGCGCCCCGTAGCCGTAGGGCGGCAGGTGGGCGGCCGGGGGAGGAGGGGAGCCGTAGCCGTAGGACGGTGGGCCGGTGGCCGGCGGGGAAGAGGGAGGCGGACCGCCGTGGGCGTGCGGGGGCGCGTGGTGGGAGTGGGCCTTCTTGCCGCCGCTGCGGCTGTGCTTGGCGCAGCAGCCGTGGCCGTGTGCGGCGAGGATGCAGAGGAGCAGAGCCGCCGAGACGGCGACAGAGGAGGAGGAGGCCATCGATGGCTAGCAAGTTACTCCAGTACCAGATGATTGAATTGGATGCTCTGCTCTGCCGGTCGGCGCTGGGCACCGGCCGTTTTTATAGCCGGATGGGGCGGCAAGTGAAGGCCGCCCACGGAGATGGATGGGTGGATTGGCTGCGGAATTGCATGCAGATGGTGGATGCATGAGCGTGAGCGTGACTGCCGGCCGATTGGGTTCACATGCGGGTGGAGGGACTCGGCTCGCCTAGCCACCCGGCACCGGCCCGGCCCGGAGGGTCACGAGCGCGCCTCACTATGCCTCCTCTCCTAAATTCTCCCGCCCATCCATGCATGATCCGGGTCCATCCATCGTTTCTGTATGTGCACTTGTACAGTACTAGTAAACGTACACTACACTGTAAACAACCAGCTATTCCTCTCTCGATCTATTGAATTATCTGACGAATCAGGTAGCAATTGGGGTTACAGACTTGGATGCACGAATTGGGGACAGAGAAAGAAAGGGAAAGAGCCGCCGCCGGGTTCGCCGTGGATCCACTGGATGCCGTGCTCGTTGCCTGCTTCCGAGTACTTGTAGGTTGTAGCCGAGTGGTGTGCATAGACAGGCCCGGCCCATGAGCTGTCAAAGGGGAAAGCCCAGGTACGAGTATGGGCCAGGGGAGGTCCCTAACATACACTAACTAATACTCCCTGCGTTTCGTATTTTTATGACACTAGTATAGTGTCAAAAATACGTAATGGGAGGGAGGGAGTAACTATGGTTGCCACGTCCCGTCAAACTACCACGCGCGCGCATGTATGCACGTACACGTTGCTGCACTCGACGTACGTACGTGTCAGTCACGTATATGCAGGGGACGCTGCCACACCGACAACCGGCCGTACCATGCGGACAGACACACCGTACGCTGTGTCCGTCTCGTATCCAGCTTGGTCACTGCTGATTTCTTGCATGTCCATGTTCCGCGCGCTACTTAATTAGCTGCAGGTATCGCCGGCCTTGCTTACGCTGCACGCTGCATACACGCCGTGAAGCAAGCAACATGGCGGTCCGCGGTCGTCTTCCTCCGCCTGCGTGCTTCTGTTTTCCTGTCAAGTCTTCTCTTGAAATAGGTTTTCACCCTGCTTTATGAATGAAACTAACATTCATACAACAAGATTCAAAGTAGCAAATCATCACATAAAGCTGGCAGCACACACATGCCCAACGAAAACATGAAAGATAGGAAAAAAGACCACCTAGTGGTAGCAGGCTCAACGGCGGGTGGTAACCAGAAGCACATCCAACATGAGTCCAAGACGATCGTGGTCCCGCTGCCTAGATAGCGGGTGCCAGTGTTGCAAGAAGTTCAGAAATTTGAAAAATGAGTCAGAAGCCCGCCGACGGAAGACCCTCTCAATCACCAGTCACTCACAGTGTTCACGCCATAGCCGCAAATATAAGCCAGAAAAGGCGATGCTGGCGCCAAGTCTGATTAGTATTGATTTCAAGGAAGCCGGCAAGGTCTAGGACCTCCCAGTCAGGTCCCAGGGCCTCACCGACGAAACTCCAAAATGCACGCGCCGCAGTGCATGCGAACATGATGTGGGACCCAGTTTCTGGTTCATCAAAGAGGAGGCACAAGCTATTACTAGGCCCATGCCTCTTAAGCACCTCCGTCCCAGAGGGAAGCTGATCCCGCAACAACTGCCAGACAAACATCTTGATCTTCAGGGGCAACGAGGCCTTCCACAGGGTCCATGGAAGGGTGGGTGTACGACATAGTGCATGGTATGTCGAACTCACAGAGAATATATCCGAGGTTGAGAGACTCCAAGGAACGGTGTCCGGATAGTCCAAGAGCACTGGCGGAAGGACTGCCTGCAACCTATCCCAGTCTATGGTTTTTGCCTGCCCAAATTAACGTTGGAATAAGAGTTCCCATTTGGGGCAGCCACGGAGACCAACAACATCGGGTCAACGCAAATAGAAAACAAGCTAGGGAAGCCCACTCGAAGCGGCTCCGCCCCAACCTAGGGATCGTGCAAGGATAGGGTTACCTCCCCATTTCCTACAGAGAAGGAAACCTCCAGGTGAATATCCTTCTTGATCCACTGAATGGACCTTCAGAATTGGGATCCACCCGACCGCGAGCAAGCAAGGAGAGTCTCTCCCCTCAGATACTTGGTATGTATAAGCTGCAACTACATGGCTCCCTCCCCTTGCATTATCCACCATACCCACCGCAGCGTAAGGGCCACGTTCATGCGACGGGAGGCCAGGATCCCTAATCCACCCTGGTACTTAGACATACATATGTCCGCCCACTTGACCATATGGTATTTCTGGCGACCATCCGTCGCCTGCCAGAAGAATCTTGCCAGATCCTTTTCAAAGGAAATATGCACGCCCTCTGGCAGGATATACATCCCCATCATGTACATGGGGAGACTAGAGGTGTTAGAGCAGATAAGGACGGTCTTACTCCTGAGAGAGGCAAACCGTACACCCCATGGTTTTGCCTGGGATGCAACCTGGACCACAAGCGGGTCGAATTTGCCCATAAGAACCCTCAAGTCATACGACGACATCCCTAGATATGCTATGGGGAAGGTGGACAACTTGCAATTCAAGTTGTCCGCAATCTGCTGTTGCTCGACCTCAGAATAGCCTAAACTCATGACCTCACTTTTGTCAAAATTGATCTTAAGACCCGATATGGCTTCAAAGCAGAGGTGAAGAAATTTCAGATTCACAATGTCAAGGCCTGATCCCTCCACCATGATCATGGTATCATCAGCATATTGGAGATGGGTGACCCCTCCACTAGGGACCAGGTGTCCCGCTACCGCCATCAGGTGACCAGCTGTCCTAGCCTTGTCAAGGATGGTCGCCAAGGCGTCTACGGAAAGGTTAAAGAGGAGGGGGGAAATAGGGCCCCCCTTGTCTCACTCCCCTAGAGGACCTAAAACTGGACCCACCTCGCCATTAATGTTAATGGCCGTACTCCCAGTCCTGACCAATTATATAATCCAAGAATACCACCTACCATCGAGCCCCATCGCTGGACCACTAACCGCAAGAAAGACCAGTCGAGGCGGTCATACGCCTTCCGGAAGCCCAGCTTAATAAAAATGCTCTGATGCCGACGCGCTGTAAACTTGTGCACAATCTCATGGAGGTCCAGGATCCCATCGTGGATATCCTCGCTCTCCAAGAATGCAGACTGAAGAGAGTGGACAAGCTGCTCCGCAATAGGGGCCGTCGCGCAGACCTTCGCAAAAATCCGCTCGGGGACATTAATCACCATAATATGTCTAAAGTGTCGAATGTTTGTCGCCCCAACTACTTTTGCGGATCAGGGTGATGATACCGAAGTTCAGACGGGGGATATCAAAAGTCCCGATGTAAAATTCATGGAACATCAACATGACAGTGGGCTGGACTAGAGTCCAGAACTTCTGGAAGAAGGCCACTGGTAGGTCATCCAGGCCAGGAGCCGACCCCACCTTCATGGAAGCAATCGCCTTACCCACCTCTTCTGACAAGAACGGGAGAGTCAATTCCACATTCTCACTATCAAAAACTTTGGCCACTATTGGCCAGAAGTCGTCTACCAAAGAAATCCCACCGCAGGACTCTGTCGTGAAGAGCTCCTTATAAAAGGAATAGATGTGGGCGTGGATCTCCTCCGAGCGCTCCAGGAGAACCTCTCCCTCCCAGAGGTCCAAGATGGAGCTTTTCCGCCTATGACCGTTAGCTATATCCTGGAAGTAGGCGGTATTGGCATCGCCTAAGCCAGTTCTAGCCCTTGCGGCACTGCTAGAAGAGCTCATCACCCTTGAAGATCTTCATAAGGGAGGCCTCCAGGGAGTAACGCAAGAGCCATTCATAGTCCGAGAGGCCAACCCCATCGCCGATCACACCCAAGGCCTTAATCTGGTCCAGCAGGGCCCCTTTGCAGGCCCTGAGCTAGGCGCCCAGGTTGGCCCCCACCCCCACATGAACTGGCAAACTAAGAGCATCTCCAACAGGAGCGCGGTTGCGCGACACGCTAAATTATTTATTCATCGCCGAAATAGCATTTTGTTAGCACGCAGGAGGGCGTTTGCTCCAACAGGCGCTCCAAAATATGGCGCGCCGCTATAGCTCCAGCAGGCGCGGCAAAATCCAGCGCGCGCGAGCAGCTGATGCTTGGAAAAAAAAATGAAGTAACACATACGAAAAATATGAAACAACACACGGATTAAATTCATAGCATAGTTCAAGCCCAACACCACAAGCTAGTCCGTACGATACAAATACATCTAGATAAAAACGATACTACGATGCAAATATAGTAGATAAACGCGTTGACGATAAACTAGATAACTACTTCTCGTCCTCCTCGGTGGTATAGTCCGATGACAGAAACGCGTCGACCTGCTACTTCTTGAGCTTGCGTTGGTTTTTCCCTTGAAGAGGAAAGGGTGATGCAGCAAAGTAGAGATAAGTATTTCCCTCAGTTAAGAACCAAGGTATCAATCCAGTAGGAGGAACACACAAGTCTCCAATAATTGCACCTACACAAACAAACAAATACTTGCACCCAACGCGATAAAGGGGTTGTCAATCCCTTCACGGTTACTTGCAAGGATGAGATCTGATAGTGATAGATATAAAAGATAAGTAAAAGTGTGAAATAAAATAAAAGTAAATAAATTGCAGCAATGTATTTTTGTGATTTTGATTTTATAGATCTGAAAATAATATGATAAAAGATAGACTCAAGGGCCATAGTTTTCACTAGAGGCTTCTCTCTTGAAAGAAAACATACCGTGGGTAAATAAATTACTATTGAGTAATTGATAGAAAAGCCAATAATTATGACGATATCCAAGGCAATAATCATGTATATAGGCATCACATCCGTGACAAGTAGACCGACTCCTGCATGCATCTACTACCATTACTCCACACATCGACCGCTATCCAGCATGCATCTAGTGTATTAAGTTAACAAGAACGGAGTAACGCCTTAAGCAAGATGGCATGATGTAGAGGGATAGATCCAATCAACAATATGAACAAACCCCATCTTTTTATCCTTAATAGCAACAATACAAATATGTGTCATGTCCCTTTTGTCACTGGGAATAAGCACCGCAAGATTGAACCCACTAAAAGCACCTCTCCCATTGCAAGAAAAATCAATCTAATTGGCCAAACCAAATCATTAAATCGGAGAGAAATACAAAGCTATCTTAATCATGCATAAAAGAGTTCATAGAAGACTCAAATAATATTCATAGATAATCTGATCATAAACCCACAATTCATCGGATCTCAACAAACGCACCGCAAAAGAAGATTACATCGAATAGAACTCCAAGGACATCGAGGAGAACATTGTATGGAAGATCAAAGAGAGAGAAGAAGCCATCTAGCTACTAACTATGGACCCGTAGGTCTGTGGTGAACTACTCACACATCATCGGAAGGGCAACAAGGTTGATGTAGAAGCTCTCCGTGGTCGAATCCCCATCCGGCAGAGTACCAGAAAAGGTCCCCAGATGGGATCTCACGAAGACAGAAACTTGCGGCGGCGGAAAAGTATTTTTGGTGTGCCCCTAGTCTACGGGGAATATTTCGGTATTTATAGAAGAAGAATTAGGGTTGGAAGTGCCAGAGGGGGCCCACAAGCTTGTAGGGCACGCCTTGTGAGCTTGTGGCCATCTGGTAGCCCTTCTGGCCTCCTCCCGAAGCTTGCACGGTGTCTTCTGGTCCAAGAAAAATTGTCAAAAAGTTTCGTTCCGTTTGGACTCCCTTGGGTATTGATTTTCTGTAAAGACAAAAACAAGGAAAAAAACAGCAACTGGCACTGGGCACTAGGTTAATAGGTTAGTCCCAAAAAAATGATATAAAATAGCATAATAATGCATATAAAACATCCAAGATGGATAATACAATAGCATGGAACAATAAAAAATTATAGATACATTGGAGACGTATCAAGCATCCCCATGCTTAATTCGTGCTTGTCCTCGAGTAGGTAAATGATAAAAACAGAATTTTTGATGTGGAATGCTACCTAACATGTTTATCATGTAATCTTTCTTTATGTGGCATGAATATCCATAAGATTCAAAACAAAAGTTTAATATTGACATAAAAACAATAATACTTCGAGCATACTAAAAAAGCAATCATGTCTTCTCAAAATATCATGGATAAAGAAAGTTATCCCTACAAAATCATATAGTCTTGTCATGCTCTATCTTCTTAACACAAAGCATTTATCATGCACAACCCTGATGACAAGCCAAGCAATTGGTTCATACTTTTTAACGCGCTTCAGCTTTTTCAACTCTCACGCAATACATGAGCATGAGCCATGGATATAGCATTATGGGTGGAATAGAATATGTTGTTGGAGGTGTTAGGGAATGTTGCATGGAAAACAATATTTTTTTCTACGCACACGCAAGATCTATCCATGGAGATGCATAGCAATGAGAGGGGAGAGTATGTCTACGTACCCTCATAGACCGTAAAGCGGAAGCGTTTATTAACGCGGTTGATGTAGTCGAACTTCCTCGCAATCCAACCGATCAAGTACCGAACGTACGACACCTCCGCGTTCAGCACACATTCATCTCGATGACGTCCTCGCCTTCTTGATCCAGTAAGACGGGCGAAGTAGTAGATGAGTTCCGGCAGCACGACGGCGTGGTGACGGTGATGGTGAACTCGTTCCCCCAGGGCATCACCATGCACTGGGGAAAAACTGGACGGAGGACTAAACTATATTGTCAACGAACGTTAAGCGTGCAGACCCTACGGGTTCGAGAATGATGTAGACATGACCGAGACGCCTCTCCGATCAATAAACAATAACAGAACCTGGATGCCCATATTGGTTCCTACATATTCTATGAAGATCTTTATCGGTCGAACCTTATGAGAACATACGTAATTCCCTTTGTCTATCGGTATGTTACTTGCCCGAGATTCGATCATCGGTATCTTCATACCTAGTTCAATCTCGTTACCGGCAAGTCTCTTTACTCGTTCCGTAATACATCATCTTGTAACTAACTCCATAGTCACTTTGCTTGCAAGCTTCTTGTGATGTGTATTACCGAGAGGGCCCAGAGATACCTCTCCGATACACGGAGTGAGAAATCCTAATCTCGATCCATGCCAACTCAACAGACACCTTCGGAGATACCTGTAGAGCATCTTTATGACCACCCAGTTACGTTGTGATGTTTGATAGCACACAAGGTATTCCTCCGGTATCCGGGAGTTGCATGATCTCATAGTCGAAGGAATATGTATTTGACATTAAGAAAGCAATAGCAATAAACTGAACGTTCATATGCTAAGCTAACGGATGGGTCTTCTCCATCACATCATTCTCCTAATGATGTGATCGTGTTATCAAGTGACAACACATGTCTATGGTCAGGAAACCTTAACCATCTTTGATCAACGAGCTAGTCTAGTAGAGGCTTACTAGGGACACAGTATTTGTTTATGTATCCACACATGTATTTAAGTTTCCGATCAATACAATTCTAGCATGAATAATATACCTTTATCATGAATAAGTAAATATAATAATAACAACTTTATTATTGCCTCTAGGGCATATTTCCATGAGTCTCCCACTTGCACTAGAGTCAATAATCTAGATTACATTGTAATGAATATAACACCCATGGAGTCTTGGTGCTGATCATGTTTTACTCGCGGAAGAGGCTTAGTCAACGAGTCTGCTACATTCAGATCCATATGTATTTTATAAATTTCTATGTCTCCATCGTTGACCTTTTCACGAATGGAGTTGAAGCGTCTCTTGATGTGTTTGGTTCTCTTGTGAAACCTAGATTCCTTTGTTAGGCAATTGCTCCAGTGTTGTCACAAAAGATTTTCATTGGACCTGATGCACTGGGTATTACACCCAGATCAGATATGAACTCCTTCATCCAGACTCCTTCATGTGCTGCTTCCAAAGCAGCTATGTACTCTGCTTCACATGTAGATCCCGCCACGACACTCTGCTTGGAACTGCACCAACTGATAGCTCCACCATTGTATATAAATACGTATCCGGTTTGTGACTTAGAGTCATCCGGATCAGTGTCGAAGCTAGCATCGACGTAACCATTTACAACGAGCTATTCGTCACCTCCATAAACGAGAAACATATCCTTTGTCCTTTTCAGGTACTTTAAGATGTTCTTGACCGCTGTCCAGTGTTCCACTCCTGGATTACTTTGGTACCTCCCTGCCAAACTTATGGCAAGGCACACATCAGGTCTGGTACACAGCATAGCATACATAATAGAACCTATGGCTGAGGCATAGGGAATGACTTTCATTTTCTCTCTATCTTCTGTAGTGGTCGGGCTTTGAGTCTGACTCAATTTCACACCTTGTAACATAGGGAAGAACCCTTTCTTTGACTGAACCATTTTAAACTTCTTCAAAACTTTGTCAAGGTATGTGCTTTGTGAAAGTCCTATTAAGCGTGTCGATCTATCCCTATAGATCTTGATGCCCAATATATAAGCAGCTTCACCGAGGTCTTTCATTGAAAAAATCTTATTCAAGTATCCTTTTATGCTATCCAGAAAGTCTATATCGTTTCCAATCAACAATATGTCATCCACATATAATATCAGAAATACTACAAAGCTTCCACTCACTTTCTTGTAAATACAGGCTTCACCGTAAGTCTGTATAAGACCATATGCTTTGATCACCTCATCAAAGCGTATATTCCAACTCTGAGATGCTTGCACCAGTCCATAGATGGATCGCTGGAGCTTGCACACTTTGTTAGCACCTTTAGGATTGACAAAACCTTCTGGTTGCATCATATACAACTCTTCTTTAAGAAATCCATTAAGGAATGTAGTTTTGACGTCCATTTGTCAGATTTCATAATTATAAAATGCAGCAATTGCTAACATGATTCGGACTGACTTAAGCATCGCTACAGGTGAGAGAGTCTCATCGTAGTCAACCCCTTGAACTTGTCGAAAACCTTTTGCGACAAGTCGAGCTTTGTAGATAGTGACATTACCATCAGTGTCTGTCTTCTTCTTGAAGATCCAATTATTCTCAATGGCTTGCCGATCATCGGGCAAGTCCACCAAAGTCCATACTTTGTTCTCATACATGGATCCTATCTTAGATTTCATGGCCTCAAGCCATTTATCAGAATTTGGGCTCATCAGAGCTTCTTCATAGTTCGTAGGTTCGCCATGGTCCAATAACATGACTTCCAGGACAGGATTACCGTATCACTCTAGTGCAGAACATGCTCTGGTTGACCTACGAGGTCCAGTAGTAACTTGATCCGAAGTTTCATGATCATTATCATTAACTTCCTCTCTAGTTGGTGTAGGCATCACGGGAACGGTTTTCTCTGATGTGCTACTTTGCAATTTGAGAGAAGGTACAATTACCTCATCAAGTTCTACTTTCCTCCCACTCACTTCTTTCGAGAGAAACTCCTTCTCTAGAAAGGACCCATTCTTGGCAACAAAGATCTTTCCTTCGGATCTGTGGTAGAAGGTGTACCCAATAGTTTCTTTAGGGTAACCTATGAAGACACACTTCTCCGATTTGGGTTTGAGCTTATCAGGCTGAAGCCTTTTGACATAAGTGTCGCATCCCCAAACTTTAAGAAACGATAGCTTAAGTTTCTTGCCAAATAATAGTTCATACGGTGTCGTCTCGATGGATTTAGACGGTGCCCTATTTAACGTGAATGCAGCTGTCTCTATTGCATAACCCCAAAATGATAGCGGTAAATCGGTAAGAGACATCATAGAACGCACCATATCTAATAAAGTATGGTTACGATGTTTGGACACACCATTACGTTGTGGTGTTCCAGGTGGCATGAGTTGTGAAACAATTCCACATTGTTTTAAATGAAGGCCAAACTCGTAACTCAAATATTCACCTCCTGTAGGATCGAAAGTAGGTCTAGAGGGGGGGAGGGGGTGATTAGACTACTTGACCAAATAAAAATCTAACCTTTTCCCAATTTTAGTTGTGAATAGATTTTAGCAACTAGCACTAGTCAAGCAATCAACCTACACATGCAATTCTAAGAGTGTAGCAGCGGAAAGTAAAATATTGCATATGAAGGTAAAGGGAAGGGTTTGGAGAGTGCAAACGCAATGGAGACATGGAGATTTTTGGCGTGGTTCTGATAGGTGGTGCTATCGTACATCCACGTTGATGGAGACTTCAACCCACGAAGGGTAATGGTTGCGCGAGTCCACGGAGGGCTCCACCCACGAAGGGTCCACGAAGAAGCAACCTTGTCTATCCCACCATGGCCATCGCCCACGAAGGACTTGCCTCACTCGGGTAGATCTTCACGAAGTAGGCGATCTCCTTGCCCTTACAAACTTCTTGGTTCAACTCCACAACTTGAAGGAGGCTCCCAAGCGACACCTAACCAATCTAGGAGACACCACTCTCCAAAAGGTAATAGATGTTGTGTTGATGATGAACTCCTTGCTCTTGTGCTTCAAATGATAGTCTCCCCAACAATCAACTCTCTCTCACACATTTGGATATGGTGGAAAGATGATTTGAGTGGAAAGCAACTTGGGGAAGGCTAGAAATCAAGATTCTTGTGGTAGGATTGGTATATCTTGATCTCAACACATGAGTAGGTGGTTCTCTCTCAGAAAATATATGCTGGAAGTGTAGGCACGTTCTGATGGCTCTGTCTCAAATGGAGAAGGGGGTGGAGGGGTATATATAACCTCCACACAAAATCCAACCGTTACACACATTTGACCCAACTCGGTCAGACCGAATAGGTGAACTCGGTGAGATCGATTTAGTTCAAAATGTGAACGTTAGGAATCTCGGTGGGACCGACTGGAACAACTCGGTGGGACCGATGTGCTAGGGCTTAGGGAAAACCTCATCTCGGTGGGGCCGATTGCATCAACTCGGTGAGACCGAAGTGAAGCAGTTGAGCAACAGAGAGTTGGTCAAGCCATCTCGGTGAGACCGATCGCTATTTCGGTGAGACCGTAATAATTGCAACAGGCAACAGAGAGTTGGCTAGGCCATCGCGGTGAGACCGAGATCCGTATCGGTGTGACCGAACTGTTAGGGTTTCTGGCAGTGGCTATGTCATATGAACTCGGTGGCTCCAGATAGAATGAATTGGTGGGGCCGAGTTGGAATTTAGGGATTTGACATATTTGGAATGAGAAAGTGGTTGAGGGTTTTGGAGCAATATCACTAAGCATTTGAGCAAACAAGCCATTAAGCAACACCTCATCCCCTTTTAATAGTATTGGCTTTTCCTATGGACTCAATGTGATCTTGGATCACTAAAAATGAAATGAAGAGTCGTGAGCTTTTGCCAATATGTGTCCTTAGCATTTTGAGGTGTCCACATCTCTAGTCCATGCCATGCCATCCATTGAACTTTCTGAAATATTAAACTTGAATGGATATTAGTTCAATGTGCTATATGTTGTTATAAATTACCAAAACCACCCGGGGATTAGTTGCACTTTCAATCTCCCCCTTTTTGGTAATTGATGACAACATATAGATCAAAGCTTCGACAAATGATAATATGAATAAAATACATCGTCGCTTTGAGAAGTATGTGATAAGCAAGAGCTCCCCCTAAATTTGTGCATTATTTAAAATTTGCGTTTGAATGTAAATGCACAATCGATTAGGATCATGGGGCACTCTTCCATGTCACATACATCTTTGGTGGAGTGCACAAAATAATAAGAATTAAATAACATGCACTCATCACCAAGGATAAAAGTGATTGATCATACACAAACGTTCATAGATATAATCATGCAAGCACACATTGAGCGTAGTATGATCAAACACATGATCTCACAAAGTATCTCATGAGCATAACACACAAGTAGCAACAATCAACCAAACCAAAGTAGCAAGAAGCAAGGCAAATGAAACCAACAAAAGCAAAAGACACTCTCTCTTGAAGCCTATGATCTATACACTTTCTCCCCCTTTGGCAACAAGTTACCAAAAAGTTCGAAAACGTATAGTGCTATACGACACTCTAGACACGATCTCCGGGAGCTCCTGAAGGGGTCTTCTGGCTTGTAGCTCCGGTGTGCATAGACGGCGTTGAGAGGAGTCCATCTGCAAATGCTTCAGCTGATGTCTGTGGAGCTGGTGGAGTAGATACTGGAGGAGAAACTATGGTTGTAGTGGCAGGAGTAGAATGAGCAGGTCTCAAGTCTACAACTAGCTCAGCAGAAGACCTCTATGCCCTAGGCACTGACTGAAACCTGTCTGTAGTGGGTTAATCTGTAGTGACTGAAACCTAGGCATTTCATCAATATATTTCCAGCCAACCCATTTCATGTCACATACAATGGGCTTCTTGTCCAGTAACATAGTCTCATAGAAGTCCTGTTGTTCTCTAGTATGGAAACGATAGTCAATAGCAGTCCTCCTCCTTGTGGCATATGGATCTGTCTGCCTCCATAATCTCAGTCCATGATCTTTCCTCAACTTCATGTTCTTAGCCACTGGATGATCATCATTGTGGTATGGAATCTTTGGCTTCAGTTTTTTGAGCACTAGTGGCTCATCATCCTCTTGGACTTCTGGCACTGGGGCCTTGTTCTTCTCTGCAGCTGATATGTTTCTAGCGGATCTCTTTGGAGAAGAAGGCTTGGGTGCAGCAGGTGGAGGTTTTGTCTTGGGCTTGGAAGGAGCAGCACCAGTTTTAATGGCATCAGCCATCAACTTTTGAGACTTTGCAGGAGGTGCAACAGGCTCTTCCTCCTCCTCATCTTCCTCATCAGAATCTCTCATCATGGAAGGTCTACCAATGACTCTGGCAATAGTCTTCTTGACCCTTTCCTTCCTTTTCTTCTTTCCACCAGCAGCTTCATCTTCCTCTCTAGGCTCAAGTGTGAATTCCATAGTCTCATGTGCAACAGTTGATTTTCTGGCTTTGGACATGGGATCTCTCTTGGCAGGAGCTTTCTTGTGTAGGCCTAGCTTGGTGGTGGCAGCAACACCAACATACTCTTTCTTGACCACTTTCTTCTTGGAAGTTACTTCTTCCTCAACCACAAAGTCTTTATCCTCACTGTCAGAATTCCTCTTCTTCCTCTGTCTGGTAGCAGCTTTTGGCAAGTTGCTAGGAGTGCTTCTACTACCCTCAACATAGCTACCACTAGGGCTTGTGCCCTCACTGAGGTTGATTTGCTTCTCTGACCTGTTCTGACTATCACTGGCCTCAGCCATCTCTGCAACTGACCCTATGAATACATGGATGTAGGTAGAGTGGATGAGCATCACAAAAGACAGCTGGTTTTTGCAAAAATTGAGTCAAAATCTTAATTTTAGTTTTCTGTAGAAAGCATTTCGGAGCTACCGATATGATAATCTCAGTGACACCGAAGCACTTAACAGAGTCTGAACATGCAGTTTCGGTCAGACCGAGTTGCAGTTCGGTGACTCTGAGATGCTAGGGTTTCACTGAGAAATTGCTTTCGGTCTCACCGATCAGTACGCTTCGGTCAGACCGAGTTGTACTTAGTGCAGCGGCCAGGGTCAATCGGTGGACCGAAAACTTCATTTTGGTCGGTCCGAGATGAGTTCGGCGGAAACCTAACCCTAAGATTTTGCATCAAATCTAATCTAGAGGAGTTTTTGTGTGGATAGGAAGTTTTCAATCATGGCAAGAATACAGGCATTTACTTTGTGCATTGAATCGGATTAAGAATTTGCACAAAGGGGTCGAACCATACCCTAACTTGGTGATGGCTCGCTATGGCGGCAACGGCAGAGGCGATTTCCATTGACGGCGGTGGAGACCTGCGACGATGGCGCACAGGTGGAGATGGTGACGATCCTGAGACCAAGAGCGGTTCGGTGGCACCGAGATGCAAAACTGCTTGCAGTTGCTGCAACTCGGTGAGACCGAATAGTTCTAATCGGTGGCACCGAGGTGAAAACCTAGATGAACCTAGTGGTTTCGGTGGGACCGAATATGAATGTGTTGGTCTGACCAGAATTCGCTAAGAGGTTTTGGAAGTCAGCCCTTGACAGATCGGTGGCTCCGAGTGCTCCTCACTCGGAGGGTCCAAAAAAGACTTGTTCAAATTTTGTGATGTAGCATGAATAGAATTTGAGAAGAGAAAAAGCATAGATAGCTAGAGGGAGTACTTAGGCATTCTTGTCCATCCATTTGGCAAATAAAAACCAAACAATAAAAACCACAAATGGATGTCCTCGAATGGAGAAAGTTATGCAACCAACATGCTCACACAATAAGATAGCAAATAAAACATGTGACAAAGCATGCACATACACTCTTGCATCTATCAAGCAATTGGCGATGACTAGGTCATCTATATATGAGTATATTGACTTAGGAGTCAAATGAGAACATTTGATCATAGGTCATACTCATCGTTTAAGCATAAGTGGGGTTACCACTTTTACATAAAGCATTGTTGTGTTCACACCATTAAAGTTGCTTGAGCTCAATTTTTAGAGCAAAGCTCCCCCTAGATGTGATATCCCCCCCTAAGTGGGATGAACTAACCTTGGGTTTTGTCAATGATGACTTCATGTAGATGTTGAAAATGTGGATGCTCAATGTTGATGTAGATCTTTTGGAGCAATCCATAGGAGTGTTGCACTTTCAATACCTACATGGGTTAGTCCCACAAGGAACATACAAGGATATCCATAGACATAGATTGAAACACACATATCATGATGTCCATGAAAGCATTAGGTTACCTTGTCCCTTGTCTTACCAACAAGAGGGTTTGTGACTCCATGAACTAGTGCACGATATGAAAGTTGATTGCACTTGTCCTTGCCAAAATGAATATGAGTGAAGTATGTTGGCGGAGTCACCCTCAAGAACTATCTAGTTCTTATTCTTTGGGATCCACATCAACTTGATGGGAATCCTTGGAGTTGTAGTCGTACTTGATGAATTAGAACTTGATGTAGTCTTGGGAACCCACTTGACCATGGCCTTAGGAGCTTCTTCAAATGAACCAATCTCTTCTTGAAGCTTGTCCTTGCCGTTTAGCTTGTGGTCTTGTGGTGGAAGATCATCTTGAGCTTGTGTTCCTTGAAAGAAGTGGGATCATGCTTCTCTTGTTGAGGAACAAACTTCGTCTTGGGGTATTGATCTTCTTCCCACTCAACTCCATTGGCATTGAACTTCCGTTCAAAACCAACACCTTGATTCTTCCGGTGCCTTCCTTGCTTGCGTACAATTTCCTCAAATTGCTTACTTCCGGCAAGGCTCTTGTAAACACCTTTGTCTATAATTCCCTTCAATAATCTATTTTCTTCTCAAGTGTCACTTGGCTAAGAGGATCATTAGTGGAATCAAGAGAACTACTAGAAGCAACAATATTAGATTTAACATGGTTATTGTTACTACTAGAGGAAGAATCTTTCTTGCTCTTATTGCTAGATTTTACTTGTGGCATATAAGTAGACAAGAGGAGACGTTTGGCAAGATAAGAAGAACTCTTCTTTCGAAGATCATCATTGATAGCCTTTAGGAACTCATGTTCTTGCTCTAAATTTAGCTTCTCAAAGCGTAGCTTCTCATGAGTCCTTAGGAGCTCTCTATGATCCTCTAGAGTTGTTTCATGAGCCAACTTAAGAGTGTTTAGTTCTTTACTTAGACGCTCAATCTCCTTCTTACCATTGCCATTCGTTTCATCTTGATTAGCATGATTACTAGCAAGTTCTTTATAGTTTTCATCACTAGTGTTCTCAACAAGTAAATCATCATCACCTAGCAAATCATCTTCATCACTATTGAAATCAACATACTTGGGGTGTGATACCTTAGGGCTGTTGGCCATGAAGCACCTTCCAATTCCTTCATTTGGTGAGTCAAATATGTTGTAGGAGTGCAAGACCGGCAACACCTTCATCTTGAGTATATTCGGAGTCGGAGTGATAGCTTCTCTCCGAGTAGTTATCAGAGTCGGAACCGGATACCCATTCACCCACGTGAGCTTGATGTCTTTTTTCTTGTGTAGCTCTTTGATGACTTGTCCTTCCTTTCCGAATCCTTGCTTCTACGAGAGGGTCTTCGTTCATAATGATCATCTCTACTCCTTCTCTCTCTTGGTGGTGATTCATCTCTTCTACTTCTCCTTTTTGGTGAACCTTCTATTTTCTTGTAGGGAGCCGTACACTCATTGGAGTAGTGTCCGGGTCTTCCACAATTGTAGCAATTACGATCACGACTAGAAGATCTTTTGTCATTGTAGGATCTTGACTTGGAGCTTCTCTCTTTGCTTCTATTCTTGTAGAACTTGTTGAAGTTCTTCACCATTAAGCTCAATTATTCATTGGAGACTTGCTTCTCACTTGATGTTGTAGGAGCATCACTTGAAGCTTTGTAAGCACCACTTGACTTGTTGTGGAGCTCTTCCTTATCCTTGAGTGACATCTCATGAGCAACAATTCTACGGATTACTTCCGTGGCTTGAGATCTTTGTAATTGGGCATCATTTGGATCAAGGTGCACACGGTATCATATTTTCCATCCAAGGCTCTTAGGATCTTCTTGATGATGAATTTGTCGATCATCTCTTCACTTCCTAAGCCGGCAATCTCATTTGTGATGAGAGCAAGCCTAGAGTACATCTCAGTGACTCCTTCACCATCCTTCATCTTGAACTTGTCAAGTTGACTTTGAAGCACATCCAATTTCGATTCCATGACGGACTCGGTACCATCGTGCATATCAACCAAAGTATCCCAAATTTCCTTTGCATTCTCAAGGCGGCTAATTTTTTTGAATTCTTTGGAGCACAATCCATTGAAGAGAATATCGCAAGCTTGAGCATTGTATTGCAACATCTTCATTTCTTCCTCGGACGCTTCACGATCCGGTTCTTTTCCATCCTCAAAGAAATCACTTTGCAATCCAATTCGCACAATAGCCCAAATGGCGGGATTATGACCAAGAATATGCATTTTCATCTTATGCTTCCAACTAGCAAAATTAGTACCATCAAAGTAAGGACCTCTACGGTGGTAATTTCCCTCGCTAGACGCCATACTCTCCAAGGTTGTGAAACCAAGGCTATGATCACCAAAGCTATGGAAATCAAGGCAAATGGAGACCAAAGCTCTGATACCACTTGTAGGATCGAAAGTAGGTCTAGAGGGGGGGTGATTAGACTACTTGACCAAATAAAAATCTAACACTTTCCCAATTTTAGTTGTGGGCAGATTTTAGCAACTAGCACAAGTCAAGCAGTCAACCTACACATGCAATTCTAAGAGTGTAGCAGCGAAAAGTAAAACATTGCATATGAAGGTAAAGGGAAGGGTTTGGAGAGTGCAAACGCATTGGAGACACGGAGATTTTTGGCGTGGTTCCGATAGGTGGTGCTATCGTACATCCACATTGATAGAGACTTCAACCCACGAAGGGTAACGGTTGCACGAGTCCACGGAGGGCTCCACCCATGAAGGGTCCATGAAGAAGCAACCTTTTCTATCCCACCATGGCCATCGCCCACGAAGGACTTGCCTCACTTGGGTAGATCTTCACGAAGTAGGTGATCTCCTTGCCCTTACAAACTTCTTGGTTCAACTCCACAACTTGACGGAGGCTCCCAGGCAACACCTAACCAATCTAGGATACACCACTCTCCAAAAGGTAATAGATGTTGTGTTGATGATGAACTCCTTGCGCTTGTGCTTCAAATGATAGTCTCCCTAAAACTCAAATCTCTCTCACAGATTTGGATATGGTGGAAAGATGATTTGAGTGGAAAGCAACTTGGGGAAGGCTAGAAATCAAGATTCTTGTGGTAGGATTGGTATATCTTGATCTCAACACATGAGTAGGTGGTTCTCTCTTAGAAAATGTATGCTGGAAGTGTAGGCACGTTCTGATGACTCTCTCTCAAATGGATAAGGGGGTGGAGGGGTATATATAGCCTCCACACAAAATCCAACCGTTGCACACATTTGACCCAACTCGGTCAGACCGAATAGGTGAACTCGGTGAGACCGATTTAGTTCAAAGTGTGAACGTTAGGAATCTTGGTGGGACTGACTGGAGCAACTCAGTGGGACCGATGTGCTAGGGCTTAGGGAAAACCTCATCTCGGTGGTGCCGATTGCATCAACTCGGTGAGACCGAAGTGAAGCAATTGAGCAACAGAGAGTTGGTCAAGCCATCTCGGTGAGATCGAATGCTATTTCGGTGAGACCGATATAATTGCAATAGGCAACAGAGAGTTGGCAAGGCCATCTTGGTGAGACCAAGATCCGTATCGGTGTGACCGAACTGTTAGGGTTTCTGGCAGTGGCTATGTCATATGAACTCGGTGGCTCCGAATAGAATGAATCGGTGGGGCCGAGTTGGAGTTTAGGGTTTTGACATATTTGGAATGAGAAAGTGGTTGAGGGTTTTGGAGCAATATCACTAAGCATTTGAGCAAGCAAGCCATTAAGCAACACCTCATCCCCTTTTAATAGTATTGGCTTTCCCTATGGACTAAATGTGATCTTGGATCACTAAAAATGAAATGAAGAGTCTTGAGCTTTTGCCAATATGTGTCCTTAGCATTTTGAGGGGTCCACATCTCTAGTCCATGCCATGCCATCCATTGAACTTTCTGAAATATTAAACTTGAATGTATATTAGTTCAATGAGTTATATGTTGACATATTTGGGATTAGTTGCGCTTTCACCTCCGCGATTAGATCGTAGAAACTTTATTTTCTTGTTACGATGATTCTCCACTTCAATCTGAAATTCCTTGAACTTTTCAAATGTTTTAGATTTGTGTTTCATCAAGTAGATATATCCATACGTACTCAAATCATCTATGAAGGTCTGAAAATAACGATACCCGCCGCGTGCCTCAACACTCATTGGACCGCTTACATCGGTATGTATTATTTCCAATAATATTGGGGATCGTTGCAGAAATTAAAAAATTTCTACGCATCACCAAGATCAATCTATGGAGAGACTAGCAATGAGAGAGAGAGGGGAGTGCATCTTCATACCCTTGAAGATCACGATGCGGAAGCGTTACAAGAACGCGGTTGGTGGAGTCGTACACGCAGCGATTCAGATCGCGGTCGATTCCGATCTAAGCGCCGAACAACGGCGCCTCCGTGTTCAACACACGTGCAGCCCGGTGACGTCTCCCGCGCCTTGATCCAGCAAGGAGGAGGGAGAGGTTGGGGAAGACAACTCCAGCAGCAGCACGACGGCGTGGTGGTGTTGGAGCAGCGTGGTTCTCCAGCAGGGCTTCGCCAAGCACTACGAAAGACGAGGAGGTGGAGAGGTAGGGCTGCGCCAAGAGGGAGAGAGATTCGTGTTCCTGGCAGCCCCAAAACCCCCACTATATATAGGAGGAGGGGAGGGGGGTGCGCCCCCTCTAGGGTTCCCACCCTAGGGGGGGCGGCAGCCCTAGATGGGATGGAGGGGGGCGGCCAAGAGGGGGAGAGAGGGGGGGGCACGCCCTAGGGTGGGCCTTAGGCCCATCTGCGCCTAGGGTTTCCCCCTTCTCCTCTTTGCTGCGCCTTGGGCCTTGGTGGGAGGCGCACCAGCCCACTCAGGGGCTGGTCCCTTTCCCACTCTTGGCCCATGCAAGCCTCCGGGGCTGGTGGCCCCACCCGGTGGACCCCCGGAACCCTTCCAGTGGTCCCGGTACATTACCGGTGATGCCCGAAACACTTCCGGTGACCAAAACCTCACTTCCTATATATTATTCTTTACCTCCGGACCATTCCGGAACTCCTCGTGACGTCCGGGATCTCATCCAGGACTCCGAACAACATTCGGTAACCACGTACAAACTTTCCCTATAACCCTAGCGTCATCGAACCTTAAGTGTGTAGACCCTACGGGTTCGGGAGGCATGTAGACATGACCGAGACATCTCTCCGGTCAATAACCAATAGCGGGATCTGGATACCCATGTTGGCTCCCACATGTTCCACGATGATCTCATCGGATGAACCACGATGTCGGGCATTCAATCAATCCCGTACACAATTCCCTTTGTCTACCGGTATGATACTTGCCCGAGATTCGATCGTCGGTATCCCTATACCTTGTTCAATCTCATTACCGGCAAGTCTCTTTACTCGTTCCGTAACGCATGATCCCGTGGCTAACTCTTTAGTCACATTGAGCTCATTATGATGATGCATTACCGAGTGGGCCCAGAGATACCTCTCCGTCACACGGAGTGACAAATCCCAGTCTCGATTCGTGCCAACCCAACAGACACTTTCGGAGATACCTATAGTGCACCTTTATGGTCACCCAGTTATGTTGTGACGTTTGATACACCCAAAGCATTCCTACGGTATCCAGGAGTTGCACAATCTCATGGTCTAAGGAAATGATACTTGACATTAGAAAAGCTTTTAGCAGACGAACTACACGATCTAGTGATATGCTTAGGATTGGGTCTTGTCCATCACATCATTCTCCTAATGATGTGATCCCATTATCAACGACATCTAATGTCCATGGTCAGGAAACCATAACCATCTATTGATCAACGAGCTAGTCAACTAGAGGCTTACTAGGGACATGTTGTGGTCTATGTATTCACACATGTATTATGATTTCCGGATAACACAATTATAGCATGAACAATAGACAATTATCATGAACAAGGAAATATAATAATAACCACTTTATTATTGCCTCTAGGGAATATTTCCAACAGTCTCCCACTTGCACTAGAGTCAATAATCTAGTTACATTGTGATGAATCGAACACCCATAGAGTTCTTGGTATTGATCATGTTTTGCTCATGGAAGAGGTTTAGTCAACGGATCTGCGACATTCACATCCGTATGCACTTTACAAATATCTATGTCTCCATCTTGAACATGTTCACGAGTGGAGTTGAAGCGACGCTTGATATGCCTGGTCTTCTTGTGAAACCTGGGCTCCTTGGCAAGGGCAATAGCTCCAGTGTTGTCACAGAAGAGAGTCATTGGGCCCGACGCATTGGGAATAACTCCTAGGTCGGTGATGAACTCCTTCATCCAGACTGCTTCCTGTGCTGCCTCCGAGGCTGCTATGTACTCCGCTTCACATGTAGATCCTACCACGACGCTTTGCTTGCAACTGCACCAGCTGACTACCCCACCATTCAAAATATACACGTATCTGGTTTGTGACTTAGAGTCATCCAGATCTGTGTCGAAGCTAGCATCGACGTAACCCTTTACGACGAGCTCTTCGTCACCTCCATAAACGAGAAACATATCCTTAGTCCTTTTCAGGTACTTCAGGATGTTCTTGACCACTGTCCAGTGTTCCATGCCGGGATTACTTTGGTACCTTCCTACCAAACTTACGGCGAGGTTCACATCAGGTCTGGTACACAGCATGGCATACATAATAGACCCTATGGCTGAGGCATAGGGGATGACACTCGTCTTTTCTCTATCTTCTGCCGAGGTCGGGCATTGAGCCGTGCTCAATCTCACACCTTGTAATACAGGCAAGAACCCCTTCTTGGACTGATCCATATTGAACTTCTTCAATATCTTGTCAAGGTATGTGCTTTGCGAAAGACCAATGAGGCGTCTCGATCTATCTCTATAGATCTTGATGCCTAATATGTAAGCAGCTTCTCCAAGGTCCTTCATTGAAAAACACTTATTCAAGTAGGCCTTTATGCTTTCCAAGAATTCTATATCATTTCCCATTAATAGTATGTCATCTACATATAATATGAGAAATGCTACAGAGCTCCCACTCACTTTCTTGTAAACACAGGCTTCTCCATAAGTCTGTGTAAACCCAAACGCTTTGATCATCTCATCAAAGCGAATGTTCCAACTCCGAGATGCTTGCACCAGCCCATAGATTGAGCGCTGGAGCTTGCATACCTTGTCAGCATTATTAGGATCGACAAAACCTTCCGGCTGCATCATATACAACTCTTCCTTAAGGAAACCATTAAGGAATGCCGTTTTGACGTCCATTTGCCATATCTCATAATCATAGTATGCGGCAATTGCTAACATGATTCGGACGGACTTCAGCTTCGCTACGGGTGAGAAGGTCTCATCGTAGTCAACCCCTTGAACTTGTCGATAACCCTTAGCGACAAGTCGAGCCTTATAGATGGTCACATTACCATCCGCGTCTGTCTTCTTCTTAAAGATCCATTTGTTCTCTATGGCTTGCCGATCATCGGGCAAGTCTGTCAAAGTCCATACTTCGTTTTCATACATGGATCCTATCTCGGATTTCATGGCTTCTAGCCATTTGTTGGAATCCAGGCCCACCATCGCTTCTTCATAGTTCGAAGGTTCACCGTTGTCTAACAACATGATTTCCAGGACAGGGTTGCCGTACCACTCTGGTGCGGAACGTGTCCTCGTGGACCTACGAATTTCAGTAGCAACTTGATCCGAAGTTTCATGATCATCATCATTAACCTCCTCTCTAGTCGGTGCAGGCACCACAGAAACATCTTCCTGAGTTGCGCTACTCTCCGGTTCAAGAGGGGGTACCTCATCAAGTTCTACTTTCCTCCCACTTACTTCTTTCAAGAGAAACTCTTTCTCCAGAAAGGATCCATTCTTGGCAACAAAATCTTGCCTTCGGATCTAAGGTAGAAGGTATACCCAATAGTTTCTTTAGGGTATCCAATGAAGACGCATTTTTCCGATTTGGGTTCGAGCTTTTCAGGCTGAAGTTTCTTGACATAAGCATCGCATCCCCAAACTTTCAGAAACGACAGCTTAGGTTTCTTCCCAAACCATAATTCATACGGTGTCGTCTCAACGGATTTCGACGGAGCCCTATTTAAAGTGAATGCGGCAGTCTCTAAAGCATAACCCCAAAATGATAGCGGTAGATCGGTAAGAGACATCATAGATCGCACCATATCCAATAGAGTGCGATTACGACGTTCGGACACACCATTACGCTGAGGCGTTCCAGGCGGTGTGAGTTGTGAAACAATTCCATATTTCCTTAAGTGCGTGCCAAACTCGTGACTCAAATATTCCCCTCCATGATCTGATCGTAAGAACTTTATTTTCCTGTCACGTTGATTCTCAACCTCACTCTGAAATTCCTCGAACTTTTCGAAGGTCTCAGACTTGTGTTTCATTAAGTAGACATACCCATATCTACTTAAGTCATCAGTGAGGGTGAGAACATAACGATAACCACCGCGAGCCTCAACGCTCATTGGACCGCACACATCAGTATGTATGATTTCCAATAAGTTGGTTGCTCGCTCCATTGTTCCGGAGAACGGAGTCTTGGTCATTTTGCCCATGAGGCATGGTTCGCACGTGTCAAATGATTCATAATCAAGAGACTCCAAAAGTCCATCTGCATGGAGTTTCTTCATGCGTTTGACACCAATGTGACCAAGGCGGCAGTGCCACAAGTATGTGGGACTATCATTATCAACCTTACATCTTTTGGCATTCACACTATGAATATGTGTAACATCATGTTCGAGATTCAATAAGAATAAACCATTGACCAGCGGGGCATGACCATAAAACATATCTCTCATATAAATAGAACAACCATTATTCTCGGATTTAAATGAGTAGCCATCTCGCATCAAACGAGATCCTGATACAATGTTCATGCTCAAAGCTGGTACTAAATAACAATTATTGAGGTTTAAAACTAATCCCGTAGGCAGATGAAGAGGTAGCGTTGTAGGGTAACGCAGTAGAAAACAAAAATTTTCCGACCTACGCACCAGCCCAGGACCACTATGGAGACTGCATACAAGGTTTGATCATTTTCGTTACCGACTCGTAGCGCAGCGGAAGTAGAGTCGATGACGATCGTCGGTGCAGATCCCCGCAGCTAGGATTTACAACCTCCCAACCGCGAGGATGTACTCCCTCATCCGCCACTCGGACAGCCCTCCGGGAGGCGGTCGGACAGTCCCCCGGACGGTGTCGTGGACAGCCCTTCGGGAGGACTCACAGAACTCGGACCGTCACTCGGACAGCCCTTCGGGAGGACACTCGAACAGCCCCTCGGGAAAAAGGACGAAACTACGACCTCTCTACGGGGTTGCACACATACGGTGCCATCTATCCGGCAGGGCTTCGCCGTCCAGAACTAGTTCCCACCGGAACCCAGACAGCCTTTCGGCACTACGAAACTATTTCATGGGAGGGAGAGAGAATGCCAGATCATGCATGGCTTGTGTGAGAGAGTTGGAGTGGAGTTGGAGAGCACCTCTCCTCCTCCTTATATAGTGGTGGAAGGGGTGGAGGGGGCTGAAAATTCAGCCCAATAAACATGGGAAAAACATGTTCCCACAAAACAAGGAGAACATGTTCCCACCAAACAAGGGAAAAACATGTTCCCTTGTCCATGGTGTTCCCCCATGGGGCCCCACCTTCCTCCCAACACTCTCCACCATTTGTGGGGGCTGCCCCCCACCATGGGCCCCCCCCCAACATTTTGTCCAGCCACAAGGGGGCTGCTCCCAAAGGGGGCCCCCCCCAAAAACAGCCCAAAAACAGCCCCCACGATCCGTGGGATCTTGTCCCCTCACGCTGGGACAAGATGTTTTCCGCGACTATTATTTCTAAAAAATTCCAGAAGGTCCCAGAACATTTCCGGCACCCTCTAAAATTATCTGGACGCGCTCTGGAACATTTCCAGTATGGTGGTTTAATTTAAAACCATCTTTGTTTACCCGGTAAACAACTCCGGCAGCTCCGAAACTTTTTTTTTTGGTTTTTTCTCCAGAAATTACCAGACCAATCTGGCAACCTCCAAAACATTCCCGGTGCTTGCCGAAACCTTTTTGGATCAATGGTTTTATCCGAAACAACTTTTCGGTTTTACCGAAACTTTTTCAGTGTTCTCTCTCCGGAACTCTTCCGTTGTCTCCAAAACTTTTCGGTGATTTTCTCTCAGACTCCCTGTCTAGTATTCAGCAGATAGATGACCCTTAAGCGTGTGACCCTATAGGTTCAGTGAAGTATAGACATGACACGGAACACCTTCCGATCAATGATCAACATCGGAGCCGTGGACACCCATATTGACCCCTATACCCACACGAATGAATATTCGAGTGAACCTCCAGTTGCCGTGTGCTATTCCTGTTGCTTCACGATATGTTACAAATACCCGAGGTTAGACATGTAGGCATTTCCGTGGATCAACAACTTGTCCACTATGCCAGTTACCTCGTTACCGGTATTGTTCTCTTTTCTCGTTACCGTGTTCCGGCATCCCTGTGATCAAATCACAAAGTGTCTGGCCAGACGATGATGGATACCGTAACACCGAGAGGGCCCAGAGATATCTCTCCATCGTCGGAGGAGCAAATCCCAATCTCGAGCTATCAAGTTACTTGACACACTTTTCCATGAACCCGTAAGCCGCCGTAATAGCCACCCTTTTACGGATGACGTTTAACAAACCCCAAAGTTCATGAAGCAAGTATGAAGAAACTCGACACTCTCATGGTCTAAGGAATTTTGCAAACATTAACCATCTCTGTGTTATTAACCATTAATATGTGACGAATGTAACTCATAGCATAACATCAATTTGGGTCGATTCAACACAAATGTTCTTCTAACACTGTGCCCTCAAAATTGCTGGCATAGACATGCCCATGATCAGGAAAACAGAACCATCATGCAATACTTGAGCTAGTCTTAGAGGCCAGACTAGGAATACATATTACCGTTTATTATTCCACACGTGCATATGAGTCTTCCTCCGAGCCTCGTTTTATTTGCAGACTCGAGAACCATAGCAGTTATAGCATGGAACATAAACCTAATTATGAACAGGGAGATAATCAATAACATTTATTATTGCCTCTAGGGCATATCTCCTACAGACTCCCACTTGCACTAGAGTCAATAATCTAGTTAATGCTAATGCACTTTACACCTGTGGCTCACCGGTGTAAATATGCTTCGCTTGTGGTATAGCCTGAATGTTCAACGGATCTGACGACTTCAGCTCCGTGTGTATCTTTGCATATCCTCGCGTTTTCACGCTTTCACAAAAGTCATATTTTGTGTGGACTTGGCTTGATATGTATGCGAATCACAGGTCGAACCTGGATTACTCAGACTGAGTTATGGAGCAACTACTTGCAGTAGTGTCCCATTGACAAAAGCCATCTTGGAACCATACTAAGTTCATGAATGAACTATATGATTCAACATCTTCTTTGTCGCTTTTAAAAGCGGCAACATACTTCGCCTCTATTATAGAATTCGCCACAGTAACTTGTTTGGAACATTTTCCAACTAACTGTGCCACCATATTGTGTGTTACACAAAACCGTCAATTTAAATCGAAAATCGCATGGAGAAATGATGAAGACTGTATCGATGTAACCTTTTACAACGAACTCTTCATGATCTCTACTTGCGAGAAAACTTGTCATCAGTGCTACTATAGTACTCAATGACCCTTTTTCACTGTTGTCCCTTGATCAATACTTTTGATCACTTTGGTATCTATACTCGCAACAACTTTGGGAGTATTGGACATATCTGGTTGTTATACATACCATGGAATACATGATTAATCCAAACACAAGAGTGTGTGGAATCCCCATCATGTATTTTGCTCATCAGTGTTTTTGGGACACCGAGTCTTGCAAAAACTCTTTCCATGTGACTTCGGCAAGAATCACTCCTTGGCGTTTTAAATGCTAAAAAGTTTTAGCATCTTGTCAATATGTATTTATTGCTTAGCCCCATTAGGTAAATCTATCTTCATAGATCATCATGCCTAATATAAAGGCTATTTAGCCCAAGCACTTCATCAAAAAACTATTTTTAAATGAAGTCCTAGATCGTGTCAAGAAATTTATTTCCAATTAACAATGTGTCAAGCACACAACGTTTCTAGAAATATTATTATGCTCCCACTTACTTTCTTGAATCATAAGCATCTTCGTTACCCATTGATGAAGTCAAACCCCTTTGACTATTTCATCAAAACACGAAGATTCCAACTCCATTTTGCTCTCTTCTGTCCATTGCTGGAACTCTGAAGTTTGCATACTTACTAGCATCCTCTGGATTGACAAAATACCTTGGACTGTAACACATGCAAGTCCTTGGTTTCATTTCCATCAGATGGAAATCCTTTTGTCATCCATTGTTTTATATCTCATGATATGAAATATGTATTAATTGCTAGTTCAACCCGAACCGAATTTAAGCATCGCTACGATGAAGCAACCTCATCGTAGTCAACTCCTTGAACTTGTATATTGCAACAAGTCGAGCTTTATGGATAAAACATTTTTATTCATATCAGTTATAGTTCCATAAATATTCGTCAGACTCTAAGTCTTCCGAAAGGTGTATCAAGGTTTTAATCTTGAATCACTTATATGGAAACTATCTCGGATTGTATTGGCATTTAGCCAATTCCGGAGTTAGGGCCCATCAACGCTTCCTTGTGTATCGTAGGTATACTGTTGTCTAACAACAATATCTCGTTTGTGCACCTGAGAGGTTTGCACGAGCCTTGCCTACGTGGTTCAGCTGCAAGTTCGACCGAAGTCCATACATTTTATTGTAGAGACTTCCGTATCAGTCGCAGTAGGAAACTCCGGAATTACTTCCAAGGTCTCTTTCCTTTGATCTGATGGCGAAGATACTGTTTATCTCGTCGAGTTGCACTATTCTCCCACTCACCTTTTTCAAAGAACCATTTTCTTCAAAAAGCATACCGTTTTGTGGCAAAAACTTTTGCCTCGGTATAGTGGTGGGGGAATACCCAATGACTTGGGATAACCTACAAAGTAGCACTTGTCTGATTTGGAATAGGTTTGTAACCTTTTACACAAGCCCCATATTCCAAATGTTAAGAAAAGATATAACATGGTTGGGCGTACCATACCATGGTGTCATTTCAACAGACCTGATGGAGCTCTTTTCAGTGTAAAAGCCGCAGTCTCTAAAACATCACCTTTTAAAAGGGATAATGGCAAATTTATTTATGTCATCTTTGATCTTACCATGTCATAAATGGTTCGATTACATCTTCACGGACTTTTCACTCACAGTGGTGTTCCGTGAGGTGTAAGTTATAAAACTCTTTTCAAAACTCATCAGACATTCGCTAAACTTGTAACTCAAATATTCCTTTCTGCAATCGAATTGTAGAAACAGAATTTTCTTGTTACAATAACTTCTACTTCATTCTTGAAAACTTTTTGAATGAATTCAAAAGATCTAGACTTATGTCTCATCAAGTAAATATACATATATCTACTTGAGTCATTTCTGAAGATAGATAAATCCACTGTTTGCAATAACATTTATCGGACTACATACATCAAAATGTATGAACACCAATAAGTTCTTTGCTCATTCCTTATGGCCTGTGAACGGTATTTCAGTCACTTTACTTTTCGGAGGAAAGTTGCAAGTGTCAGATGATTCAAAATCAAACGACATTAAAATCCATCATAATAGAATTTATCCATGCGGGTTTCTCCAATGTGACCAAATGCAGTGCCACACTTGTGTGGTATTCTCTTAGTCTTACGACATTTAGCGTCAGTGTTATGGATGTATCATATTACTATCAATATTCATAACATACATCCCATCTTGGATGGAAGTATGGCCCTTCATGTTTATTCATAATACTGAACAACAATTGTTGTTTTTATGAACAACTCTTTTGCAACAAACATTGTGCAATGGGCTAGAGTGTATGAAACTCTAAAATGAATTATGAATGTAAATCCAGAGGTAATATATTATTATCATTATTCATAACATACATCTTATTCATAATGAAAGTATGGCCCTTATGTTATTCATAACACCAAACATAAAAAGTTCTGTTATGAACAACCTTCTTGCAAGATACCTTATGCAATGGGCTAGAGTGTGTAAAACTCTAATTGAATTAGGAAAATAAACACAGACGGTAATACACCGATGGAAGGTACAGTAACATTTACTATGTTCCCTGTGTATACCTAAACCTCATTCCTGGCTAGTCTTTCAGGCCATAGTAGTTCTTACATCGAGTTGCAACAGAATGCAATCGAGCGGGTATCTTTGTGATTAACTCACAATACCCAAGAATCAGTGATTAACAATTTAATCATAATTCCCAAGAACTATATCTTTGACCAGCCTTCTATACATCAAAAACTTGTATGACATTCATACATGAGCTGGATATTCCAGTCTTCTTTCTCATTGCCTTTATACTTCTAACAGTTTAACTTTTAGTATTTCTCCTACTCTCAGAAGAAGCACACAACTTAAGAGTGGCATCAGCCCTGGACTTCCTAGGCGTGAAAGTTTCACTGACACCCTTCGGACACTTCCTTTCTCTTTAAGTTGTTGTTTTATTCACCTTTCCTCATATGACAGGTGTTCTTCTGGATCCCTCTCTTATCAGTCTAATGCATAGTAAACTCCTTTACTAATAGTTTGCAAACAAACATTGCTTTGGATATCTCATATCTTTTAGCCTTTGTCTGTCTCTGAAAATGATTTTCAGATTCCATGAATATCACATAACTATCCAAACTTTCGAAGTTCGGGTCTCATGGAAGCAAACATATTGCACTTGACTGAAACAGAATTCTAGCTTTTGGATCGAAGGACGACAGTCACATGATCCATAGCATAAGCGAGAGAATACCGAAAGTATGCGATAGGACAAAGTCCTTCTCTGCACTCTTGAGGACAATCCTCACATTACGTTACCAACCATAAAGTTTTAACCAGATATTTAACAGCTATTCAAAATTAATAGGGAAGGTGGAAACGCGAGCCATTATTCTACAACTATTATGCATATAACACTTAGACAGTGTTCACAATTAATTGCACTGAGAATTAAACAAGATAATTCTACAGTGCGCTCCCACTCAAATCAATATCTCTCATAATTGATTGTGAGTGATTCAAGATCCGCATTTCAATTCAACGCCATTGATGGTAGCATCACTGATGACGAAAATCTCAATCGGTAGGCAAACTTGCCAATCACATCTCTATGTGACTCGTGTTCATCTTTCGATGCGTGTGTTCCGAGCTCATGACTTTCATGCCTGAACTTCAAGACAACCAAGTGATCTCGCTGCGAGGTCTCAACTCACCCGCCTCACACATCCCTAATCGTTCGTACCCATGGTAGCATGTGATACCCCGAAAAGTTAGGTGCCGTGACGGTGCTACACTTGGGAGAACACTAACTACTTGATATTTTTGTGAGAGATCACCCTAATAAAAGCGACTACCGCGCAATCAAGAAGGGTGCATCATAAGGGATAAACATCTCAGGCAATTCATAATAGCATGATATGGTATAGCCCTTTCTGACGGAGAAGTCTTGTATTTCTTCGTCTTCGGCATTCGCGTCGGTGTTCACCTTCACGAAGATTGCCACCACCTTGTCGATGCACCAGATAATATTGCTATCTCTATAGCTAATAAAATAATGCATTACTTAAGGTTGACACGCTGGTCAATAAAGTGACAATCATATGGCTCCAGCCATCATGCCGAATCATGACACGTAGGTCATGTTAATCAATTTACATCATATAGTCATCTCATACATAATCAAATTATTATGAGCACTGCTATACCACATCATATGCACATGCAAACCCTCCTGCAAAACCAAGTTAGACGTCTCTAATCGGTTCAAGCAAAAACTTGTTTTACGTGGCTTCTAAGGTTTCAAAACAAACCGAAGCTACCAACGTCCATCATCAAGTATGATAATTCAAGTCGCTAGATTAAGTTTCCAGGGTGTATGAAAACCGAGATAATAAAATCTCGAGCCCCATACTAAACTTCGTCATACGCATGACCCCCGTGCAGATCATATCTGCATTGCCCTTTCGTCTGCGAAATTTCATCTTTCTTTTTAACTACGGTGGAATTCAATGAACTGTTAGCTCTTCGTTGATCAATCAGGATCGCAGATTGCCAGAACATTGAAACTCCACTATGCTGTTATCAAGATCAGAAATATGCAAATTCCAGGGAAGCAACAAGAACATCAGGTAACAGATTTCATCTGCTACCCGCACAAATAATTTTTAGTAATAGAACTCATCTACTACCTAATTATTTTGTGCAACACCCATACATCACTATGTATTCTAGATCGCAACCTGCATCTACGCATAGCACGGCTCTTGATGCCACTGTAGGGTAACGCAGTAGAAAAAAAAAATTTCCGACCTACGCACCAGCCCAGGACCACTATGGAGACTGCATACAAGGTTTGATCATTTTCGTTACCGACTCGTAGCGCAGCGGAAGTAGAGTCGATGACGATCGTCGGTGCAGATCCCCGCAGCTAGGATTTACAACCTCCCAACCGCGAGGATGTACTCCCTCATCCGCCACTCGGACAGCCCTCCGGGAGGCGGTCGGACAGTCCCCCGGACGGTGTCGTGGACAGCCCTTCGGGAGGACTCACAGAACTCGGACCGTCACTCGGACAGCCCTTCGGGAGGACACTCGAACAGCCCCTCGGGCAAAAGGACGAAACTACGACCTCTCTACGGGGTTGCACACATACGGTGCCATCTATCCGGCAGGGCTTCGCCGTCCAGAACTAGTTCCCACCGGAACCCAGACAGCCTTTCGGCACTACAAAACTATTTCGTGGGAGGGAGAGAGAATGCCAGATCATGCATGGCTTGTGTGAGAGAGTTGGAGTGGAGTTGGAGAGCACCTCTCCTCCTCCTTATATAGTGGTGGAAGGGGTGGAGGGGGCTGAAAATTCAGCCCACTAAACATGGGGAAAACATGTTCCCACAAAACAAGGAGAACATGTTCCCACCAAACAAGGGAAAAACATGTTCCCTTGTCCATGGTGTTCCCCCATGGGGCCCCACCTTCCTCCCAACACTCTCCACCATTTGTGGGGGCTGCCCCCCACCATGGGCCCCCCCCCCCCAACATTTTGTCCAGCCACAAGGGGGCTGCTCCCAAAGGGGGCCCCCCCAAAAACAGCCCCCACGATCCGTGGGATCTTGTCCCCTCACGCTGGGACAAGATGTTTTCCGCGACTATTATTTCTGAAAAATTCCAGAAGGTCCCAGAACATTTCCGGCACCCTCTAAAATTATCTGGACGCACTCTGGAACATTTCCAGTATGGTGGTTTAATTTAAAACCATCTTTGTTTACCCGGTAAACAACTCCGGCAGCTCCGAAACTTTTTTTTTCGGTTTTTTCTCCAGAAAAATTCCAGAAATTACCAGACCAATCTGGCAACCTCCAAAACATTCCCGGTGCTTGCTGAAACCTTTTTGGATCAATGGTTTTATCCGAAACAACTTTTTGGTTTTACCGAAACTTTTTCAGTGTTCTCTCTCCGGAACTCTTCCGTTGTCTCCGAAACTTTTCGGTGATTTTCTCTCAGACTCCCTGTCTAGTATTCAGCAGATAGATGACCCTTAAGCGTGTGACCCTATAGGTTCGGTGAAGTATAGACATGACACGGAACACCTTCCGATCAATGATCAACATCGGAGCCGTGGACACCCATATTGACCCCTATACCCACACGAATGAATATTCGAGTGAACCTCCAGTTGCCGTGTGCTATTCCTGTTGCTTCACGATATGTTACAAATACCCGAGGTTAGACATGTAGGCATTTCCGTGGATCAACAACTTGTCCACTATGCCAGTACCTCGTTACCGGTATTGTTCTCTTTTCTCGTTACCGTGTTCCGGCATCCCTGTGATCAAATCACAAAGTGTCTGGCCAGACGATGATGGATACCGTAACACCGAGAGGGCCCAGAGATATCTCTCCATCGTCGGAGGAGCAAATCCCAATCTCGAGCTATCAAGTTACTTGACACACTTTTCCATGAACCCGTAAGCCGCCGTAATAGCCACCCATTTACGGATGCCGTTTAACAAACCCCAAAGTTCATGAAGCAAGTATGAAGAAACTCGACACTCTCATGGTCTAAGGAATTTTGCAAACATTAACCATCTCTGTGTTATTAACCATTAATATGTGACGAATGTAACTCATAGCATAACATCAATTTGGGTCGATTCAACACAAATGTTCTTCTAACACTGTGCCCTCAAAATTGCTGGCATAGACATGCCCATGATCAGGAAAACAGAACCATCATGCAATACTTGAGCTAGTCTTAGAGGCCAGACTAGGAATACATATTACCGTTTATTATTCCACACGTGCATATGAGTCTTCCTCCGAGCCTCGTTTTATTTGCAGACTCGAGAACCATAGCAGTTATAGCATGGAACATAAACCTAATTATGAACAGGGAGATAATCAATAACATTTATTATTGCCTCTAGGGCATATCTCCTACAAGCGTGCCGACGGCGATCACATCGACCTTGGAACCATTCCCGACGCGCATCATCACCTCGTCCTTCGCCAGTCTCCGCTTATTCCGCAGCTCCTGTTTTGAGTTACAAATATGAGCAACCGCACCAGTATCAAATACCCAGGAGCTACGACGAGCGCTGGTAAGGTACACATCAATAACATGTATATCACATATACCTTTGGTATTGCCGGCCTTCTTATCCGCTAAGTACTTGGGGCAGTTCCGCTTCCAGTGACTGTTTCCCTTACAATAAAAGCATTCAGTCTCAGGCTTGGGTCCATTCTTTGGCTTCTTCCCGGTAGCTTGTTTACCGGGCGCGGCAACTCCCTTGCCGTCCTTCTTGAAGTTCTTTTTACCCTTGCCTTTCTTGAACTTAGTGGTTTTATTCACCATCAACACTTGATGTTCTTTTTTGATCTCCACCTTCGCTGATTTCAGCATTGAATATATCTCAGGAATGGTTTTCTCCATCCCCTGCATATTGAAGTTCATCACAAAGCTCTTGTAGCTAGGTGGAAGCGACTGAAGGATTCTGTCAACGACCGCGTCATCCGGGAGATTAACTCCCAGCTGAGACAAGCGGTTGTGCAACCCAAACATTTTGAGTATATGCTCGCTGACAGAACTATTCTCCTCCATCTTACAACTGTAGAACTTGTCGGAGACTTCATATCTCTCGACCCGGGCATGAGCTTGGAAAACCATTTTCAGCTCTTGGAACATCTCATATGCTCCGTGTTGCTCAAAACGCTTTTGGAGCCCCGGTTCTAAGCTGTAAAGCATGCCGCACTGAACCAGGGAGTAATCATCACTACTCGACTGCCAGGCATTCATAACGTCTTGAGTTGCCGGGAAAACAGGTGCGTCACCTAGCGGTGCTTCAAGGACATAAGCTTTCTTGGCAGCTATGAGGATGATCCTCAGGTTACGGACCCAGTCCGTGTAGTTGCTACCATCGTCTTTCAGCTTGGTTTTCTCTAGGAATGCGTTGAAGTTGAGGGCAACATTAGCGTGGGCCATTTGATCTACAAGACATATTGTAAAGATTTTAGACTAAGTTCATGATAATTAAGTTCATCTAATCAAATTATTCAATGAACTCCCACTCAGATAGACATCCCTCTAGTCCTCTAAGTCTTACATGATCCGAATCGACTAAGGCCGTGTCCGATCATCACGTGAGACGGACTAGTCATCAACGGTGAACATCTCCATGTTGATCATATCTTCTATACGACTCATGTTCGACCTTTCGGTCTTCCGTGTTCCGAGGCCATGTCTGTACATGCTAGGCTCGTCAAGTCAACCTAAGTGTTTTGCATGTGTAAATCTGGCTTACACCCGTTGTATTCGAACGTTAGAATCTATCACACCCGATCATCACGTGGTGCTTCGAAACAACGAGCCTTCGCAATGGTGCACAGTTAGGGGGAACACTTTCTTGAAATTTTAGCGAGGGATCATCTTATTTATGCTACCGTCATTCTAAGCAAATAAGATGTAAACATGATAAACATCACATGCAAATCATAAAGTGACATGATATGGCCAATATCATTTTGCTCCTTTTGATCTCCATCTTCGGGGCACCATGATCATCATCGTCACCGGCATGACACCATGATCTCCATCATCGTGTCTTCATGAAGTTGCCTCGCCAACTATTACTTCTACTACTATGGCTAACGGTTAGCAATAAAGTAAAGTAATTACATGGCGTTTTTCATTGACACGCAGGTCATACAATAAATTAAGACAACTCCTATGGCTCCTGCCGGTTGTCATACTCATCGACATGCAAGTCGTGATTCCTATTACAAGAAAATGATCAATCTCATACATCACATATATCATTCATCACATCCTTTTGGCCATATCACATCACACGGCATATGCTGCAAGAACAAGTTAGACGTCCTCTAATTGTTGTTGCAATTTTTTTTTTACGTGGCTGCTATAGGTTTCTAGCAAGAACGTTTCTTACCTACGCCACAACCACAACGTGATATGCCAATTTCTATTTACCCTTCATAAGGACCCTTTTCATCAAATCCGATCCGACTAAAGTGGGAGAGACAGACACCCGCTAGCCACCTTATGCAACTAGTGCATGTCAGTCGGTGGAACCTGTCTCACGTAAGCGTACGTGTAAGGTCGGTCCGGGCCGCTTCATCCCACGATGCCGCCGAATCAAGATAAGACTAGTAACGGCAAGAAAATTGACAAAATCGACGCCCACAACAACTTGTGTTCTACTCGTGCAAGAAACTACGCATAGACCTAGCTCATGATGCCACTGTTGGGGATCGTTGCAGAAATTAAAAAATTTCTACGCATCACCAAGATCAATCTATGGAGAGACTAGCAACGAGAGAGAGGGGAGTGCATCTTCATACCCTTGAAGATCACGATGCGGAAGCGTTACAAGAACGCGGTTGGTGGAGTCGTACACGCAGCGATTCAGATCGCGGTCGATTCTGTTCTAAGCGCCGAACAACGGCGCCTCCGCGTTCAACACACGTGCAGCCCGGTGACGTCTCCCGCGCCTTGATCCAGCAAGGAGGAGGGAGAGGTTGGGGAAGACAACTCCAGCAGCAGCATGACGGTGTGGTGGTGTTGGAGCAGCGTGGTTCTCCAGCAGGGCTTCGCCAAGCACTACGAAAGACGAGGAGGTGGAGAGGTAGGGCTGCGCCAAGAGGGAGAGAGATTCGTGTTCCTGGCAGCCCCAAAACCCCCACTATATATAGGAGGAGGGGAGGGGGTGCGCCCCCTCTATGGTTCCCACCCTAGGGGGGCGGCAGCCCTAGATGGGATGGAGGGGGGCGGCCAAGAGGGGGGGAGAGGGGGGGGGGCGCCCTAGGGTGGGCCTTAGGCCCATCTACGCCTAGGGTTTCCCCCTTCTCCTCTTTGCTGCGCCTTGGGCCATGGTGGGAGGCGCACCAGCCCACTCAGGGGCTGGTCCCTTCCCACTCTTGGCCCATGCAAGCTTCCGGGGCTAGTGGCCCCACCCGGTGGACCCCCGGAACCCTTCCGGTGGTCCCGGTACATTACCGGTGACGCCCGAAACACTTCCGGTGACCAAAACCTCACTTCCTATATATTATTCTTTACCTCCGGACCATTCTGGAACTCCTCGTGACGTCCGGGATCTCATCCAGGACTCCGAACAACATTCGGTAACCACGTACAAACTTTCCCTATAACCCTAGCGTCATCGAACCTTAAGTGTGTAGACCCTACGGGTTCGGGAGGCATGTAGACATGACCGAGACATCTCTCCGGTCAATAACCAACAGCGGGATCTGGATACCCATGTTGGCTCCCACATGTTCCACGATGATCTCATCGGATGAACCACGATGTCGGGGATTCAATCAATCCCGTACACAATTCCCTTTGTCTACAGGTATGATACTTGCCCGAGATTCGATCGTCGGTATCCCTATACCTTGTTCAATCTTGTTACCGGCAAGTCTCTTTACTCGTTCCGTAACGCATGGTCCCGTGCCTAACTCTTTAGTCACATTGAGCTCATTATGATGATGCATTACCGAGTGGGCCCAGAGATACCTCTCCGTCACATGGAGTGACAAATCCCAGTCTCGATTCGTGCCAACCCAACAGACACTTTCGGAGATACCTGTAGTGCACCTTTATGGTCACCCAGTTACGTTGTGATGTTTGATACACCCAAAGCATTCCTACGGTATCCAGGAGTTGCACAATCTCATGGTCTAAGGAAATGATACTTGACATTAGAAAAGCTTTTAGCAGACGAACTACACGATCTAGTGCTATGCTTAGGATTGGGTCTTGTCCATCACATCATTCCCCTAATGATGTGATCCCGTTATCAACGACATCTAATGTCCATGGTCAGGAAACCATAACCATCTACTGATCAACGAGCTAGTCAACTAGAGGCTTACTAGGGACATGTTGTGGTCTATGTATTCACACATGTATTATGATTTTCGGATAACACAATTATAGCATGAACAATAGACAATTATCATGAACAAGGAAATATAATAATAACCACTTTATTATTGCCTCTAGGGCATATTTCCAACAAATAAGTCATTAGCTCGCTCCATTGTTCCGGAGAATGGAGTTTTAGTCATCTTGCCCATGAGGCATGGTTCGCAAGTATCAAATGATTCATAATCAAGTGATTCCAAAAGTCCATCCGCATGGAGTTTCTTCATGCGCTTTACACCAATATGACCTAAACAGCAGTGCCAGAAGTATGTTGCACTATCATTATCAACTTTGCATATTTTGGCATCAATATTATGAATATGTGTATCACTATGATCGAGATTCAACAAGAATAGACCATTCATCAAGGGTGCATGACCATAAAAGATATTACTCATATAAATAGAACAACCATTATTCTCCGATTTAAATGAATAACCGTCTCGCAATAAACAAGATCCAGATATAATGTTCATGCTCAACGCTGACACCAAATAACAATTATTGAGGTCTAAAACTAATCCCGAAGGTAGATGTAGAGGTAGCGTGCCGACGGTGATCACATCGACCTTGGAACCATTCCCGACACGCACCGTCACCTCGTCCTTAGCCAATCTTCGTTTATTCCGTAGCTCCTGTTTCGAGTTACAAATATGAGCCGAACCAGTATCAAATACCGAGGCGCTACTACGAGCATTAGTAAGGTACACATCAATAACAGGTATATCAAATATACCTTTGTTCACTTTGCCATCCTTCTTATTCGCCAAGTATTTGGGGCAGTTCCGCTTCCAGTGACCATTTCCTTTGCGGTAGAAGCACTCAGTTTCAGGCTTGGGTCCAGCTTTGGGCTTCTTCACGGGAGTGGCAACTTGCTTGCCATTCTTCTTGAAGTTCCCTTTCTTTCCCTTGCCCTTTTTCTTGAAACTAGTGGTCTTGTTAACCATCAACACTTGATGCTCCTTCTTGATTCTACCTCCGTGGCCTTAAGCATTGTGAAGAGCTCGGGAATTGTTTTCGTCATCCCTTGCATATTATAGTTCATCACGATGCCTTTGTAGCTTGGTGGCAGTGACTGAAGAACTCTGTCAATAACGCTCACAACTGGAAGATCAATCCCCAGCTGAGTCAAGTGGTTATGATACCCAGACATTTTGAGTATGTGTTCACTGACAGAACTGTTCTCCTCCATCTTACAGCTATAGAACTTGTTGGAGACTTCATATCTCTCAACCCGGGCATTAGCTTGAAATATCAACTTCAGCTCTTGGAACATCTCATATGCTCCGTGACGTTCAAAACGTCTTTGAAGTCCCGGTTCTAGGCCATAAAGCATGGCACACTGAACTATCGAGTAGTCATCAGATCGACTCTGCTAGACGTTCATAACATCTGCAGTAGCTCCTGCAGCAGGTCTGTCACCTAGCGATGCATCAAGGACATAATTCTTCTGTGCAGCAATGAGGATAATCCTCAAGTTACGGACCCAGTCCGTGTAGTTGCTACCATCATCTTTCAACTTAGCTTTCTCTAGGAACACATTAAAATTCAGGGCAACGGTAGCATGGGCCATGATCTACAACATAGATATGCAAAAACTATTAAGACTAAGTTCATGATAAATTAAGTTCAATTAATCAAATTACTAATGAACTCCCACTTAAATAAACATCCCTCAAGTTATCTAAGTGATACATGATCCAAATCAACTTTCCTTGTCCGATCATCACGTGAGATGGGGTAGTCATCAATGGTGAACATCTCTATGTTGATCATATCTACTATATGACTCACGTTCGACCTTTCGGTCTCTAGTGTTCCGAGACCATGTCTGTACATGCTAGGCTCGTCAAGTTCAACCCAAGTATTTTGCATGTGCAAAACTGTCTTACACCCTTTGTATGTGAACATAGAGTCTATCACACCCGATCATCACGAGGTGCTTCGAAACGACGAACTTTGGCAACGGTGCATACTCGGGGAGAACACTTTTATCTTGAAATTTAGTGAAGGGATCATCTTATAATCATACCGCCGTTCTAAGCAAAATAAGATGCATAAAGGATAAACATCACATGCAATCAAAATATGTGACATGATATGGCCATCATCATCTTGTGGTTTTGATCTCCATCTCCAAAGCATCGTCATGATCTCCATCGTCACCGGCTCGACACCTTGATCTCCATCATTGCATCGGGGTCATCTCGCCAACTATTGCTAACGCATAGCGATAAAGTAAATCAATTACATGGCGCTTGCATTTCATACAATAATTAAGAGACAACCCTAAGGCTCCTGCCGGTTGTCGATATTACAAAACATGATCATCTCATACAACAACGTATATCACATCATATCTTGACCATATCACATCACAACATGCCCTGCAAAAACAAGTTAGACGTCCTCTACTTTGTTGTTGCAAGTTTTACGTGGCTGCTACGGGCTTCTAGCAAGAACCGTTCTTAACTACGGAAATACCACAACGGTGATTATCAAGTTTGCTGTTTTAACCTTCTTCAAGGTCCGGGCCGCTTCATCCCACAATACCGCCGAATCAAAATAAGACGTTGGTGGTAAGTAGTATGACCATCACCGCGCACAACTCCTTTGTGTTCTACTTGTGCATATCATCTACGCATAGACCTGGCTCGGATGCCACTATTGGGGAATGTTGCATGGAAAACAAAAAAAATTCTACGCACACGCAAGATCTATCCATGGAGATGCATAGCAACGAGAGGGGAGAGTATGTCTATGTACCCTCGTAGACCGTAAAGTGGAAGCGTTTATTAACGCGGTTGATGTAGTCGAACTTCTTCGCGATCCAACCGATCAAGTACCGAACGTGCGGCACCTCCGCGTTCAGCACATGTTCAGCTCGATGACGTCCTCGCCTTCTTGATCCAGCAAGACGGGCGAAGTAGTAGATGACTTCCGGCAGCACTACGGTGTGGTGACGGTCCTGGTGAACTCATTCCCGCAGGGCTTCGCCGTGCACTGCGGAAAAACTGGGCGAAGGACTAAACTGTGGAGAGGGGCACCGCACACGGCTAAGAGATTTTCGTGGGGTTGTGTGGCGCCCCCTCCCTCATATATATATATAGGTGGGGGAGGGGAGGCAACCAGCAGGCGCCCCAAGGGTGGCCGTCCGGCCCCCTTGGGCTCCTGCCCTCTAGCGCCCCCCCCTTCCTTGTATGTCTGCGGGGGGAAGGCAGGAGGAGGTGGCGCCCCCCCTTTCCTTCCTCTTAGGTGGAGGGAAGGAAAGAGGGGCTAGTCCTCCCCCCTTTCCATCTCTAGGGCCGGCGGCCAAGGGAAGGGGCGTGCCAACCCCTTGTGGGCTGGTGTGTTCCCCTCTCTTGGCCCATAAGGCCCATTAACCTCCTGGGGCTTCCCGGAACCCCTTCCGGTGATCCGATGACTACACGATACACTCTGAAACCTTTTCGGTGACCAAATAGCATCGTCCTATATATCAATCTTTACCTCTGGACCATTCTGGAGCTCCTCGTAATGATCGTGATCTCGTCCGGGACTCAGAACAACATTCGGTCACCAAATCTCATAACTCATATAATACTATATTGTCAACGAACGTTAAGCATGCAGACCCTACGGGTTCGAGAATGATGTAGACATGACCGAGACGCCTCTCCGATCAATAAACAATAACAGAACCTGGATGCCCATATTGGTTCCTACATATTCTATGAAGATCTTTATCGGTCGAACCTTATGAGAACATACGTAATTCCCTTTGTCTATCGGTATGTTACTTGCCCGAGATTCGATCGTCGATATCTTCATACCTAGTTCAATCTCGTTACCGGCAAGTCTCTTTACTCGTTCCGTAATACATCATCTTGTAACTAACTCCTTAGTCACTTTGCTTGCAAGCTTCTTGTGATGTGTATTACCGAGAGGGCCCAGAGATACCTCTCCGATACACGGAGTGAGAAATCCTAATCTCGATCCATGCCAACTCAACAGACACCTTCGAAGTTACCTGTAGAGCATCATTATGATCACCCAGTTATGTTGTGACGTTTGATAGAACACAAGGTATTCCTCCGGTATCCGGGAGTTGCATGATCTCATAGTCGAAGGAATATGTATTTGACATTAAGAAAGCAATATCAATAAACTGAACGATCATATGCTAAGCTAACAGATGGGTCTTGTCCATCACATCATTCTCCTAATGATGTGATCCCGTTATCAAGTGACAACACATGTATATGGTCAGGAAACCTTAACCATCTTTGATCAACGAGCTAGTCTAGTAGAGGCCTACTAGGGACACGGTATTTGTTTATGTATCCACACATGTATTTAAGTTTCCGATCAATACAATTCTAGCATGAATAATAAACCTTTATCATGAATAAGGAAATATAATAATAACAACTTTATTATTGCCACTAGGGCATATTTCCATCAGGAGGTTGTGTGGAGAAGACAAAAAAGGAGAAAGTCTCACATTGACGAGGCTAATCAACGGGCTATGGAGATGCCCATCAATTGATGTCAATGCAAGGAGTAGGGATTGCCATGCAACGGATGCACTGGAGCTATAAGTGTATGAAAGCTCAAAAGAAAACTAAGTGGGTGTGCATCCAACTTGCTTGCTCATGAAGACCTAGGGCGTTTGTGGAAGCCCATCATTGGAATATACAAGCCAAGTTGTATAATAAAAAATTCCCACTAGTAATATATGAAAGTGACAAAATATGAGACTCTCTATCATGAAGAACATGGTGCTACTTCGAAGAACAAGTGTGGAAAAGGATAGTAACATTGTCCCTTCTCTCTTTTTCTCTCCTTTTGTTTGTTTTCTCTCTTTTTTTGTTGGGCACTTCGGCCTCTTTTTTCTTGGGTTCTTTTTGGCCTCTTTTTTAAGTATATTTTTTATATTTTCGCCCGAAGTCTCATCCCAACTTGTGGGGCAATCATAGTCTCCATCATCCTTTCCTACATGGGGCAATGCTCTAATAATGATGATTATCACACTTTTATTTACTTACAACTCAAGAATTGCAACTTGATACTACAACAAAAATATGACTCTATATGAATGCCTCTGGCGGTGTACCGGGATGTGCAATGATCTAGCGTGACATGTATATAAAAAAAATGAACGGTGGTCAAGCCACAAGTACTATGTCAACTATATGATCGTGCAAAGCAATATGACAATGATGATGTGTGTCATAATAAAACGGAATGGTGGAAGTTGAATGACAATATATCTCGGAATGGCTATGGAAATGCCATAATAGGTAGGTATGGTGGCTGTTTTGAGGAAGATATAAGGAGGCTTATGTGTGAAAGAGCGTACCATATCACGGGGTTTGGATGCACTGGCGAAGTTTGCACCACAACTCAAGGTGAGAAAGGGCAATGCACGGTATCGAAGAGGCTAGCAGAATGCGGAAAGGTGACAGTGCGTATAATCCATGGACTCAACATTAGTCATAAATAAATCACATACTTATTGCAAAAAATTATTAGCCCTCGAAGCAAAGTACTACTACGCATGCTCCTAGGGGGATAGATTGGTAGGAAAAGACATCGCTCGTCCCCGACTGCCACTCATAAGGAAGACAATCAATAATAAATCATGCTCCAATTTCATAGCATAACGAGAGACCATATGTGCATGCTTCGGGAATCACAAACCTTAACACAAATATTCTTACTAAACCATAATTACTTACTAGCATGACTCTAATATCACCATCTCTATATCTCAAACAAATGCAAGGAATCAAAGTTCTTATATATTCAATGATCTTCATGAAAGTTTTTATTATATCCCTCTTGAATACCCATCATATTAGGACTAAATTTATAACCTAAGCAAATTGCCATACTATTTATAAGACTCCCAAACTAATATAAGTGAAGCATGAGAGTTCAACATTTTCTTTAAAATATAACCACCGCCGTGCTCTAAAAAAATATAAGTGAAGCACAAGAGCAACTACCTAGCTCAAAAAATATAAGTGAAGCACATAGAGTATTGTAATAAATTCTTGATTAATGTGTGTCCCTCTCAAAAGGTGTGTCTAGCAAGGATGATTGTGGCAAACTAAAAAGTAAATAAAGCAAAGACTCATATAATACAAGACGCTCCAAGCAAAACACATATCATGTGGTGAATAAAAATATAGCCTGAAGTAATTTACCGATGGATTATAGACAAAAGAGGGGATGCCATCCGGGGCATACCCAAGCTTAGACGTTTGGCTGTCCTTGAATATTACATTGGGGTGCCATGGGCATCCCCAAGCTTAGGCTCTTTCCACTCCTTATTCCTTAGCCCATCGAAACTTCACCCAAAACTTGAAAACATCACAACACAAAACTCAATAGAAAACTCGTGAGATCCGTTATTATAATAAAACAAATCTCCACTTTTAGGTACTGTTGTAAACTCATTCCAATTTTATATTTACATCATATCAACTGTATTCTAAGTTCACCATGGTTCATACCCCCTGATACTACCCATAGATTCATCAAAACAAGCAAACAACACAATGAAAACATAATCTGTCAAAAACAGAACAGTCTGTAGAAACCTGAATTAAGCTCATACTTCTGTAACTCCAAAAATTCCCAAAGAATAGGAAAAAGTAGGAAATCTGAATATCAATCTTTTTAAAAAAAATCAGAATTTTTCCACGATCCAGAAAATTTTAACAATTCTGCTACTGGACGCAAAAGTTTCTGTTTTTTCTCAGAATAAAATCAACGATCTTCCAAATCATCCCAAAGGTCTTACTTGGCACAAACACTAATTAAAACACTAAAACACAATTATAACAAAAGTATAATTGCATATTTATTGAAAAAGAGAAGAAAAAGTAAAAACATAAAATAAAATTGGGTTGCCTCCCAACAAGCGCTATTGTTTTACGCCCCTTGCTAGGCATATTGCATAGATCTAGGTATTGTCATCTTTGGTATTTAATCTATAAGTGGCCCTCATAATAGATTCATATGGCAACTTAATTTTATTTCTTGAAAAGTGTTCCATGCCCTTCCTTAATGGAAATTGAAATATAATGTTTCCTCCTTTCATATCAATAATTGCACCAATCGTTCTAAGGAATGGTCTACCAAGAATGATGGGGCATGTAGGATTGCAATCAATATCAAGCACAATAAAATCTATGGGCACATAATTCCTATTTGCAATAATAAGAACATCATTAATTCTTCCCATAGATTTCTTAATAGTAGAATCCGCTAAGTGCAAATTTAAAGAACAATCGTCAAGTTTATGGAAACCTAGCACATCACATAAAGTTTTTGGAATAGTGGAAACACTAGCACCCAAATCACACAAAGCATTGCACTCATAATATTTAATCTTAATTTTAATAGCAGGTTCCCATTCATCATAAAGCTTTCTAGGGATTGAAACTTCCAACTCAAGTTTTTCTTCAAAAGATTTCATCATAGCATCAACGATATGTATAGTAAAAGCCCTATTTTGATTATAAACATGAGGTGAATTAAGCATAGATTGTAACAAGGAAATACACTCAATCAGAGAACAATTATCATAATTAAATTCCTTGAAATCCAAAAGAGTGGGCTCATCACTAGTTAAAGTTTTGACCTCGCCAAACCCACTTTTATATACTTTTTCATTAAGATCTTCACCCTCCAAATTATTGGGACGCCTTCTAGCTAAAGTTGAATCCTCTCCAGTCCCTTATTTATCAATTTTTATATTAGCAAAGAAATATTCAATAGGATTCACACCAATCACTTTAGGATCCTCATCATGATTATCGCAAAAACTAGGAAAACATACCTTTTCTAGCCATTCTCTCTTAGCTCGCATCCTAGCGGTTCTCTCCCTACTTTCATTAATAGAAATTTGAATAGATTTTAGAGACTCGTTAATATCATGCTTGGGTGGCATAGATCTAATCTTAAATGAATCAATCTCATGAGAAATTCTATCAACGTTTCTAGCAACATCATCAATCTTAAGCAATTTTTCTTCTACCATAGCATTGAAAATCTTTTGGGAGTTAATAAAATCTTTAATATTATTCTCAAGATCAGAGGGTATATTATTATAATTTCCATAAGAATTGTTGTAGGAATTAGCATAATTATTAGAGGAATTACTAGGAAACGGCCTAGCATTAAAATTGCCTCTATACGCGTTGTTACCAAAATTGTTCCTACCAACAAAATTCACATCCATAGATTCATTATTATTCTCAATCAAAGAAGACAAAGGAATATCATTGGGATCAATAGGAGCACTCTTGCTAGCAATCAATTTCATAAGTTCATCCATCTTTCCACTCAAAGTATTAATTTTTTCAATAGCATGCACTTTTTTAATAGTAGAAGATCTTTCGATATGCCATTGAGAGTAATTTACCATAATATTATCTTGGAGTTTAGTAGCTTCTCCTAATTTGATTTCCATAAAAGTACCACCTGCGGCAGAATCTAAAAGATTTCTAGATGCAAAATTCTATCCAGCATAATTTTTTTTTATGATCATCCATAAACTTAAACCATGAGTAGGGCGATTTCTTATCATTAATTTCATCCTCTCCCATGATTGTGCAACATGTTCATGATCAACTTGCTTAAAATTCATTATATCGTTCCTAAGAGAGATGATCTTAGCGGGAGGAAAATACTTGGAAATAAAAGCATCCTTACACTTATTCCATGAATCATTACTATTTTAGGCAAGGATGAAAACCAAGTTTTAGCACGATCTCATAGTGGGAACGGAAATAACTTCAATTTGACAATATCATTATCCAAATATTTTCACTTTTGCATATCACACAATTCAACAAAAGTATTGATATGGGAAGCAGCATCTTCATTAGGACTACTAGAAAATTGTTCTTTCATAACAAGATTCAACAAAGCGGCATTAATTTCATAAGATTCTGCACTAGTGGCGGGAGCAATCAGAGTACTAATAAAATCATTATTATTAGTGTTGGAAAAATCACACAACTTAGTATTTTATTGAGACATTGTGACAAAGCAAGCAATCTAGCACACAAGCAAACAAAAGCAAACAAAAAAGGGAACGGAAAGAGGGCAAATAAAAAGGCAAATATTTTTGTGTTTTTCTGAAAACTTTTTAGAAGTGGGGAGAGGAAAACGAGAGGCAAATGGCGAATAATGTAAATGCAAGAGATGAGGGTTTATGATGGGTACTTGGTAGGCTTAATGTAGATCCTCCTCGTCAACGGCGCCAGAAATTCTTCCTGCTACTTCTTGAGCTTGTGTTAGTTTTTACCTTGAAGAGGAAAGGGTGATGCAGAAAAGAAGAGATAAGTATTTCCCTCAATTAAGAACCAAGGTATCAATCAAGTAGGAGGAACACAAAAGTCTCCAATAATTGCACCTACACAAACAAACAAATACTTGCACCCAATGCAATAAAGGGGTTGTCAATCCCTTCACGGTTACTTGCAAGGATGAGATCTGATAGTGATAGAAATAAAAGATAAGTAAAAGTGCAAAATAAAATAAAAGTATGTAATTGCAGCAAGGTATTTTTGTGTTTTTTATTTTATAGATCTGAAAATAATATGATAAAATATAGACCTGGGGGCCATAGTTTTCACTAGAGGCTTCTCTCTTGAAAGAAAGCATACGGTGGGTAAACAAATTACTGTTGAGCAATTGATAGAAATGCGAATAATTATGATGATATCCAAGGCAATGATCATGTATATAGGCATCACGTCCATGACAAGTAGACCGGCTCCTGCCTGCATCTACTACTATTACTCCACACATTGACCGCTATCCAGCATGCATCTAGTGTCTTAAGTTAACAAGAACAGAGTAACACCTTAAGCAAGATGACATGATGTAGAGGGATAGATCCAATCAATATGAACAAACCCCATCTTTTTATCCTTAATGGCAACAATACAAATACGTGTGATGTACCTTTCTGTCACTGGAAATAAGCACCACAAGATTGAACCCACTACAAAGCACCTGTCCCATTGCAAGAAAAATCAATCTAGTTGGCCAAACCAAATCAATAGATCGGAGAGAAATACAAAGCTATCTTAATCATGCATAAAAGAGTTCAGAGAAGACTCAAATAATATTCATAGATAATCTGATCATAAACCCAGAATTCATCAGATCTCAATAAATGCACCGCAAAAGAAGATTACATCGAATGGATCTCCAAGAACATTGTATTGAAGATCAAAGAGAGAGAAGAAGCCATCTAGCTACTAGCTATGGACCCGTAGGTCTGTGGTAAACTACTCACACATCATCAGAAGGGCAGCAAGGTTGATGTAGAAGATCTTCGTGGTCGAAACCCCCTCTGGCAGAGTACCAGAAAAGGTCCCTAGATGGGATCTCACGAAGACAGAAACTTGCGGCGGCGAAAAAGTATTTTTGGTGTGCCCCCTGGTCTACGAGGAATATTTGGGTATTAATAGAAGAAGAATTAGGGTTGGAGGTGCCACGAGGGGACCACAAGCTTGCAGGGTGCCCCCCAGGGCGTGCCCTATGAGCTTGTGGCCATCCTGTGGCCCTTCTGGCCTCCTCCCGAAGCTTCCAGGGTGTCTTGTGGTCCAAGAAAAATCATCAAAAAATTTGTTCTGTTTAGACTCTGTTTGGTATTGATTTTCTATAAAGACAAAAATAAGGAAAAAACAACAACTGGCACTGGCACTAGGTTAATAGGTTAGTCTCAAAAAATGATATAACATAGCATAATAATGCATATAAAACATCCAAGATAGATAATATAATAGCATGGAACAATAAAAAATTATAGATACATTGGAGATGTATCACGACCCACCAAAGATCATTCTCGTCCCAGATTGATGAAGGTCCCAGTTCACACTGGGCTTCCGCCAGTGCCTTCCGCTCAAGCCTGTCCGCCCGATCCATGGCTCGCTCCACCCTCGTTTGTGCCCAGAACTCGTTCTCGGCGGTGACATCCTGCGGGAAGCGCTCACGCCACACTGCCATGGCGTGCTCATCGACCTCGGTGACGAGGAGGCGGCGCTACCGCCTCCGCTTGATGCGGCAGTCCTCTGCGGTGATTAGCCGCGGGGTGGGTGCGAGTTCCTACGCCTGCTCGCGCGTCCGCTTGTCCGAGAAGTTCTTCTACGCCCGTGGCCTCCCGAGGCGCCACACCGCCGCATCGTACGAGCAGGCGGCCTCATGGGCGATATCGAACGTCCCGAGCCCGAGGCGTGTATCACTGCCGCGGTAGCTGAAGCTGCTCCGGGGGCGCGGCGGCATGGCGATGGTGGGGGAGGAAACGCTGGAGGTGGCAGCGGGGGGCTAGAGGCGAGGAAGAGGGCCGTGGTGGCAGCGGGGCACCGGTAGAGGCGAGGAAGAATGTCGCAGTGGGAAGAGAGAGGCGATGGAGACGGCGGTTGGCAGCCACCCGCGCGTGGGTTTTATAGAGCATGCTGGACGCCACGTGCCAAAACTGCTGCGCGCATTGCCGCTTTTTTGCGCGTGCGCAGTTTTTTTAGCGCGCCAGACTTTCCCGCCCCTGCTGGAGCGCGCCAACCGGGCTCACGAGTGCAAAATCGGCATTTTTTCCCGCGCGCGCCAAGTCTAGCGTGCCTGTTGGAGATGCTCTAACTTGGCGCAATGGTGCCAAAATTCTGCTGCACTAAACGCATGTGGTAGATCGCTTCCACAAAACCTAGCTAGAGCAACCACGAGGTATCAAAGTGGAATCTCTTCGGCCTCGATGGTGATCCCTCCCCTGATGAGGTTTTCTCGTCAACTGTGTCTTGCATTTTTGGATAGGTGCCAAGGGCATCTTGAACACTGACCCCAAAATTGGGCACCACATCCGTCAATGGATCGGGGGACCAGTCCATGGATTTTGTTGCATGAATCGGCCTTCCAACCATAACCGCATACATTTCGAAATGGATTTCAACTAACCAGACGAATTACATGCAAACCGGATGATTTTCATTTAAATCGAAGCGCATTCATTACATTTCGGACATTTTTCATTAAAAAAGTGACCGGACCGAAACCTAGCCTATGGCAGCGCCCGTCATCCACGTCCTTGTTATTCGCTTCCGGCAACCATGTCCTTCATTTCGTCATCTCCTTGAGCGGCGGGGTAAGACCCGTGAGGTGAAGGTGCGGTCGTCGGCGAGGAAGAGTAGAACATGGGAGATGAACTGACCCACTTGGAACTCGAGGATCCATAGTCGTCCATGCTCTACTCCTTCTCGTTGGAGTCTACGACCTATCCATCGCCGATGGATGTTAGATCGATGATGGATGTGATTGGGCCGGCATAGTCCTCCTGCCACAGCCCCCCAAAAGTTCGAGGGCAGCGCGTAGGACATGCAGCTAGGGGCATTCTCATCCTCGATCGCCTGCATCGCAAACGCCACCTCTGTGTTCGACTATGCCGTCTGTGTGTTGCGAGCTACAGACTAAGCACGTGCGGCCTCGTAGAGCATCCGATGCTCGGCGACGAAGTTGGGGTTCATCGTGGCCATGGCCGCCATGACTTTCTTGCTCGTGCGCTCACCGTAGATTTTGCCCTCCACCAGCCAGTGCTACTCAAGGAGGAACGGATTGTACTGCTGCTCCTCCTTTGCCTACTGGAACACCGACATGGGCGGTAACACAGACTGCTCCTCCGCCATGGTGGCGTTGAAGTGCGCCTGCACATGCTCCATGGTAAAGTCGGCATGCACCAGCGCAGGCGCCAACTTTGAGTCGTTGTCGGAGCCCGTCTCATGATGAGTCCAAAATGTATGATGTTTTTATGGTTATTTCGTGCCTATGCCATATGCTTTGTGGAATTTTACCACGTTCTGCACTATTTTGTCGGGGTTACAAATACGGGGTCGGCCGAAGTATATGCATGACTCGTAGAAAATATGGTCCATCAGGCAATGGGCTAAGGGGCTTAAATGGCATCCCGTCAGAGACAAGGAGGATGGCTAATACGTCTCCATCGTATCTACTATTCCAAACACGTTTGCTCTTGGTTGTGACTCTAATTTGCATGATTTGAATGAAACTAACCCGGACTGACGTTGTTTTTAGCAGAACTACCATGGTGTTGTTTTTGTGCAGAAATAAAAGTTCTCAGAATTGGACGAAACTTTTTGAAGATTTTTTATGGAATATATAAAAAATACTGGAGCCAAGATCCACAGGAGGCGACCCAACAGTGGCCCACGAGCCACCAGGGCACGGCCACCCCCTGGGTGCGCTATGGTGCCTCGTGGGGCCCATGTCGTGGCTCCGCTGACCCTAAACTCAAGTCTATAAATTCCTATTTCCCGAGAAAAAAAAAGAGAAGAAGTGTCATCACGTTTTACGATACGGAGCCGCCGCCACCTCCTGTTCTTCATCAGGAGGCTAGATCTGGGGTCCATTCGGGGCTCCGAAGAGGGGGATTTGTCGTCATGATCATCACCAACCCTTCTTCATCACCAATTTCATGATGCTCACCACCGGGAGTGAGTAATTTCTTCGTAGTCTTGCTAGACGGTGATGGGGTTGGATGAGATTTATCATGTAATCGAGTCAATTTGTTAGGGATTGATCCCTAGTATCCCCTATGTTCTGAGATTGACGTTGCTATGCTTAATGCTTGTCACTAGGGCCCGAGTGCCATGATTTTGGGTCTGAACCCTTTATGTTTTCATGAATATATTTGAGTTCTTGATCCTATCTTGCAAGTTATACACACCTATTATGTGTTATGATCCACATACTCCAAGGAGACAATAATTGGGATTCTTTCTGGTGATTACCGTAGTTTGACAAGTTCATGTATTCACTGTGTGCTAATGCTTTGTTCTGGTTCTCTATTAAAAGGTGGCCTTAATATCCCTTAGTTTTCTTATGGATCCCGCTGCCACGGGAGGGTAGGACAAATGATGTCATGCAAGTTTTTTATCACAAGCACGTATGACTATATACGGAATACATGCCGACATTACATTGATGAATTGGAGCTAGTTTTGTGTCGCTCTAGGTTGTGACTCTTAGATGATGAATGTCATCCAACACAATTATCCATCACTGATCCAATGCCTACGACTTTCGCATATGTTACTACTGCTGCTGCTGTTACAATTGCTACAAAACTACTACTGTTACTGTTACCATTACTGTTGCTATTGCTACTACTGCTATCAAACTATCAAATTACTGTGCTACTAATCACTCTGCTACAGATATTTAGTTCTCCAAGTTTAGTTGAATTAACAACTCAACTTCTAATACTTGCAAATATTCTTTGGCTCCCCTTGTGTCGAATCAATAAATTTGGGTTGAATACACTACCCTCGAAAACTGTTGCGATCCCCTATACTTGTGGGTTATGAAGACCTTTTTCTAGCGCCGTTGCCGGGGGGCATAGCTCTATTTGCTGAGTGACTTGGGATTTATATCTGTTAATCACGATGAAGAATCTGAAGGATGATAGAACAAAGATTGTTCCCTCTATGACGAGGGGAGGTAAGGAACCGTTATCTAGCTCTGCACTTGATTCAACTTCTGTTTTGAGTAAGCTTGCGATACCACCACCTACTATTAATTCTGATATATCGCATGTAATTGATGATGCTAATTCTCCTATGAATGATGCTATTGATGATGTTAGTAGTCCGCTTGATGATACTGTGCCACCAGGTGAATTTCTTGATGAACAACTTGCTAAAGCTAAAGAATTTGAAAATGTTGAAACTGATGAAATTATTAAAACTGATGGAATTTATGATTGCCCTATTAGACCTGGCAATTGATACGTCTCCAACGTATCTATAATTTTTTATTGTTCCATGCTATTATAGTATCAATCTTGGATGTTTTATATGCATTTACAAGCAATTATATATCCTTTTTTGGGACAAACCTACTAACTTAGTGCCTGTGCCAGTTGATGTTTTTTTTCCCTATTTTTGGTTTTTCAAAATATATCAGTACGAAACGAAGTCCAAATGCCACGGAACTTTTTGGAGATTTTTTTCTGGACATAAGAGACCCTGGAAGCATGGGGAGAGGATCACAAGATGGAGCAGTGGCCCACGATGCACCAGGGTGCGTCCAAGGAGTTAGGCGCGCCCTGGTGGCTTGTGGGGCCCATGTGGCTCCGTTTGACCTAACTCCGCCTCTATAAATTCTCTAAAATCAGGAAACCAACAGAGAGCCACCCGAAATACTTTTTCCGTCAAAGCAAGTTCCTGTTCTCATGAGATCCCATCTGGAGGCCTTTTCTGGCACTCTGCCGAAGGGGGAATCAATCAGGGAGGGGCTCTACATCAGCCTTGCTGCCTTTCCAATGATGTGTGAGTAGTTTACCACAGACCTACGGGTCCATAGTTAGTAGCTAGATGGTTATCTCTCGCTCTCTCTCTCTCTCTCTCTCTCTCTCTCTCTCTCTCTCTCTTTGATCTTCAATACAATGTTCTCCTTGATGTTCTTGGAGTTCTATTCGATGTAATTACTTTTTGCGGTGTGTTTGTTGGGATCCGATGAATTGTGAGTTTATGATCTGATTATCCATGAATATTATTTGAGTCTTCTCTGAACTCTTTTATGCATGATTATTATAGCTTCGTATTTCTATCTGATCTATTGATTTGGTTTGGCCAACTAGATTGATTTTTCTTGCAATGGGAGAGGTGCTTTGTGATGGGTTCAATCTTGCAGTGCTCAATCCCAATGATGGAAGGGTGATACGTCTCCAACGTATCTATAATTTTTGCTTGTTCCATGCTGTTATATTATCATTCTTGGATGTTTTACAATAATTTTATAGAAACTTTATATCATTTTTTGGGACTAACCTATTGACATAGTGCCCAGTGCCAGTTCCTGTTTTTTCCTTGTTTTTTACTTCGCAGAAAATCAATACGAAATGGAGTCCAAACGCACCGAAACTTTTTGGAGATTTTTTATGCACCAGAAGGAACAACTTGGGCCGAAGAAGTACCAGAGGGGTGTTCGAGGGGGGCACAACCCACCTGGGCGCGCCTGGGGGCCCAGGCTTGCCCTGGTGGGTTGTGCCCACCTTGGTGGCCTCCTGCATCGCCTCTTTGCTCTATAAATACCCCAATATTCCAAAAAACCTAGGGGAGTCGACGAAACACAATTCCAGCTGCCGCAAGTTCCAGAAACACCAGATCCAATCTAGACACCATCACGGAGGGGTTCATCATCCTCATTGGTGCCTCTCCGATGATGCGTGAGTAGTTCATTGTAGACCTTCGGGTCCGTAGTTAGTAGCTAGATGGCTTCCTCTCTCTCTTGTGATTCTCAATACAATGGTCTCTTGGATATCTATTTGATGTAACTCTTTTTGCGGTGTGTTTGTTGGGATCCGATGAACTTTGAGTTTATGATCAGATCTATTTTTTTATCCATGAAAGTTATTTGAGTTTCTTTGATCTCTTATATGCATGATTACTTATAGCCTCGTATTTCTTCGTCGGATCTTTGGTTTAGTTAGGCCAACTAGATCATTTTTTCTTGCCATGGGAAGAGGTGCTTTGTGATGGGTTCGATCTTACGGTGCTCAATCCCAGTGACAGAAGGGGACATGACACATATGTATCATTGCGACTAAGGATAACAAGATGGGGTCTATTCCTACATGAATAGATCTTGTCTACATCATGTCATTGTTCTTATTGCATTACTCCGTTTCTCCATGAACTTAATACACTAGATGCATGCTGGATAGCGGTCGATGTGTGGAGTAATAGTAGTAGATGCAAGCAGGAGTCGGTCTACTAATCTTGGACGTGATGCCTATATAATGATCATTGTCTAGATATCATCATGATTATTTGAAGTTCTATCAATTGCCCAACAGTAATTTTTTTATCCACCGTATGCTATTTTTCTCGAGAGAAGCCACTAGTGAAATCTACGGCCCCCGGGTCTATTCTTCATCATATTTGCTTTCCGATCTATTATTTGCTACTTTTATTTTCAGATCTATTATTCCAAAAACCCAAAAATACCTTGCTGCACTTTTTTGTTACTTCTTTTATTTCGCGTTTATTCGAGATCTATTTATCCTATCTATCATAATTTTACTCTCGTCCACGTGACAATTTCTGGCACCATTACCCGTTGAGGGATTAACAACCCCTCCTAATTGTCGGGTTGCAAGTATTTGTTATTTGTGTGCACGTACCGTTTACATAGTGTTGCTTGGTTCTCCTACTGGATTGATACCTTGGTTTCATAACTGAGGGAAATACCTACCGTAGTTGTGCTGCATCATCCCTTCCTCTTTGGGGAAATACCGATGTAGTTCAAGCGACATCAAAAGGAATTTCTATCGTCGTTGCCGGGGAGACATCATCAACATCTATCAGGTTCCTAATTACAAATCTCATCTCCTTACAATTTACATTATTTGCCATTTGCCTCTCGTTTTCATCTCCCCCACTTCACAAAAAATTGCCGTTTTATTCGCCCTCTTTTTCGTTTGTCGTTTTCTCGTCAGATCTGTTTTTGTGTGCAATCTTGTTTGTCACTCTTTGTCATTATGGATATTTCTTCCTCTATTGCGTGCACTCCCAAGAACGAGGTTCTTAATTTCAAACAAAGGGGAGGGGAGAACTTAAAAGATGCCTGGTATAGGATTTGCAATGCTCATAATAGATCTATTCGTAGGCAATCTACCATTGTTCTTCTTCGCTCTTTTTATGTGGGCATCACTACTTGGTATAGATTCGTCCTTGATACGATTACCGATGGAAATTTCTTGATGTGTCCTTCTCTAGATGCTTTTAATGCTATGGGTAATCTAGTAGGTTCACCACCTCTTATGATTAATGAAACAACTTTAACTCTTGAGCATGTTATGGAAAGGCTAGATGCTATTGAAAAGAAAATGCTCACTGAAGAAATTATTGAAAAATTAGTTAAGAAGATGCATAATCTTGCTAATAAAATTGGGTCAAAAGCGGGAGATGCTCTTAAAGTATTAAAAGAAAAAGAGCCCGCATTCAACGAGAGAATAGAGGAGAGCCCCACTAGAATTGATAAGTTGGAAGAAATTTTTAGTAATCTAAGCATGGACTTTTCTTCCACTAAAACCATCGAAAAAACTCCTGTTAAAATTGGCAAGATTCCTCAAATCACTAAGAACAAGGGTGCAACTTCTAATAATAACAAAGAAGATCTTAAGATAATTAGTATTCACCCCAACTTTGTTGAAGTTGTGAGAAACCCTTTCTGCAAAAAATGAATTTTTCAATCTCGTTCCTAGGAATATTGTTATTGAAAATTTGTATGCTAAATCTTTGAAGAATTCTAAGTTTTTGATTGAGGAGTTGGAAAATAAATATGACAATACTTGAATCTATGCTTTATGCCTAGCTAAGGGCGTAAAACGATAGCGCTTGTTGGGAGGCAATCCAATGAATAAAATTTATTATTGCTTTTTTTTCTTTCTGTTCTTGAGTGTTTGCACAATTATGCCTCTGTTATGATTGTGTTTTTTTTAATGTTTTAATTAGTGTCTGGGACAAGCAAAGCCTTTGGGATTATGTTGGGTGATAGTTGATTTGATCTTGTTGGAAAACAGAAACTTTTGCGTCCAGTAAAACAATTTTGAAAAATCATAGAAGTGACGAAAGCTTCTGAATTTTTTACACAAGATTTATATACAAATTTCCCACATCGTCCTAATTTTTCAGAATTTTTGGAGTTACAGAAGTATACAAAGTTTTCAGATTGCTACAGACTGTTCTGTTTTTGACAGATTCTGTTTTCATTGCATTGTGTGCTTATTTTGATGAATCTATGGACTTTATCGGGGGGTATAAGCCATAGAATAGTTGGAATACAGCAGATATAATGCAAAAAAAAATATGAATGGGTTTGAAATAGTACTTAGAGTAGTGATTTTCTTTGTTATACTAACAGATCTCACGAAGGTTTTGTTGAGTTTTGTGTGATTGAAGTTTTCAAGTTTCGGGTGAGATAACGATGGATAAAGGAATAAGGAGTAAGAAGAGCCTAATCTTGGGGATTCCCCATGGCACCCCAAGCCATTATCCAAAGAGAAACAAGAAACTAAGCTTGGAGATGCCCCCGAGTGGCATCCCCTCTTTCTTCTAACGACCATCAGTATTTTACTTGGAGCTATATTTTTATTCGTCACATATCATGAGTTTTGCTTGGAGCGTCTTATATTATATGAGTCTTTGCTTGTTTTGCTTTTTCATTTGTGTCATCTATCCTTGCTGAACACACCTATTTGGGAGAGCCAAAATTATGCTATGATTTGTTAGAATTGCTCTATGTGCTTCTCTTAAAAATTTTGAGCTATGGAATTGCTCTAGTGCTTCACTTATATCTTTTTGAGCACGGTGTGCTTTAATATTTTTGAAGGAATGCTCTCATGCTTCACTTAGATTTATTTGAGAGTTAGTAAATTTTTGAAGAAATTCTCTCATGTTTCACTTATATTATTTTGAGAGACAAAAATTTTTATGCTCATGTTCTTCACTTAAATTTGTTTCAGCTTGTCAAAAGCAATTGCAATATATGAAACTAGTCCCAAAGTGATAGATATTCAAGAGGGATATAATAAAAACTTTCATGAAGATCATTGGACAAAATAAACTTGATTCTTTGTAATAGTTTTGCGATATGATGATATAATATGTGAGTCATGTTGATGAGTAATTGTGCTTTAGTAAGAATATTGGTGTTAAGGTTTGTGATTCCCTATGCAAGCATGAAAGTCAATAGTTATGCAATGAAATTACATCCTACTTGTGGTGCATTATTCGGTGTTAGTTATGCTTAATGCTCGCTTATGAGGTTTTTTTCGTTTCTTGGTTGGATGCTTCTCAATCTTTTTGCTAGCCTTCAGTTGTACTAAGTAGGAATACTACTTGTGCATCCAAAATCCTTAAACCCAGTTTTGCCATATGAGTCCACTATACCTACCTATATGCGGTATTTCCGTGCTGTTCTAAGCAAATTTGTATGTGCCATCTCTAATTTTCAAAATAAATTTCCTTTTTGTGTCCTTGTACCGCTCATGAAACGGTAGGGGGTGGCTGATATTTTTCCATGCTAGATGTGTTATTCTCAAGATGAGTGTTTATTCACTTGTCATTGCACGAGAGTACAACAAAGGTATTAGGGATGCCCAGTCCTGAAATGAAAAATGAATTTACTTTATGTTGTCAAATAATAAATTCCTTGGAAAGTGTTGGTATGGACGGTACCCGTGGATACGGCTAGCCGTGGAATGTGAAAGTATGGTGGAAAAAGTAATAAACTTTATTTTCTGTTTGGGAACCGCCTATGATATATCTAGCATGGAAAGTTTTGGGAACTACTCGATCATTTTCGTTGATAGGAAAAGCATGCCACCCAAAATGTTCTATCTCTATCTTTTTCGCTTTGAGCTCTGGCACCTCTACAAATCCCTACTTCCCTTTGCGAAGGGCCTTTCTATTTACTTTATGCAAATTTTATTTTATTTGAGTCACCATCTTCTCTTATAAAGCACCAACTAAGGGGCACTATGATCGTACTTGAGCATTGGGTATAGCTAATATGCGAGTGTGTTTCATGAATGGATCAATGATTGAGCATAATGGGCTAGGGATAACTTGCTTTAGTGTTGATATTTTGAAAGACATGGTTGCTTGTTGATATGCTTGAGTCTTGAAATCTTCATGTCAAAACTAGACTATTGCTTTGAATCATATAAAAGTCCAAATGTCCATGCTATAAGAAAAGAAAATGTGATGAACATGTTAGGCAGCATTCCACATCAAAAATTCTGTTTTTATCATTTACCTACTCGAGGACGAGTAGGAATTAAGCTTGGGGATGCTGATACGTCTCCAACGTATCTATAATTTTTGCTTGTTCCATGCTATTATATTATCATTCTTGGATGTTTTACAATCATTTTATAGCAACTTTATATCATTTTTTGGGACTAACCTATTGACATAGTACCCAGTGCCAGTTCCTGTTTTTTCCTTCACAAAAAATCAAACCAAACGGAGTCCAAACGCACCGAAACTTTTTGGAGATTTTTTATGGACCAGAAGGAACAACTTGGGCCAAAGAAGTACCAGAGGGGTGCCCCGAGGGGGGCACAACCCACCTGGGCGCGCCTGGGGGCCCAGGCGCGCCCTGGTGGGTTGTGCCCACCTCGGTGGCCTCCCGCACCGCCTCTTTGCTCTATAAATACCCCAATATTCCAAAAACCGTAGGGGAGTCGATGAAACACAATTCCAGCCGCCGCAAGTTCCAGAAACACCAGATCCAATCTAGACACCATCACGGAGGGGTTCATCATCCTCATTGGTGCCTCTCCGATGATGCATGAGTAGTTCATTGTAGACCATCGGGTCCGTAGTTAGTAGCTAGATGGCTTCCTCTCTCTCTTGTGATTCTCAATACAATGGTCTCTTGGAGATCTATTTGATGTAACTCTTTTTGCGGTGTGTTTGTTGGGATCCGATGAACTTTGAGTTTATGATCAGATCTATTGTTTTTATCCATGAAAGTTATTTGAGTTTCTTTGATCTCTTATATGCATGATTCCTTATAGCCTCGCATTTCTTCTTTGAATCTTTGGTTTAGTTAGGCCGACTAGATCGATTTTTCTTGCCATGGGAAGAGGTGCTTTGTGATGGGTTCGATATTACGGTGCTCAAATCCCAGTGACAGAAGGGGACATGACACGTATGTATCGTTGCTATTAAGGATAACAAGATGGTGTCTATTCCTACATGAATAGATCTTGTCTATATCATGTCATCGTTCTTATTGCATTACTCCGTTTCTCCATGAACTTAATACACTAGATGCATGCTGGATAGCGGTCGATGTGTGGAGTAATAGTAGTAGATGCAGGCAGGAGTCGGTCTACTAATCTTGGACGTGATGCCTATATAATGAGCATTGCCTGGATATTGTCATGATTATTTGAAGTTCTATCAATTGCCCAACAGTAATTTGTTTATCCACCGTATGCTATTTTTCTCGAGAGAAGCCACTAGTGAAATCTACGGCCCCCGGGTCTATTCTTCATCATATTTGCTTTCCGATCTATTATTTGCTACTTTTATTTTTAGATCTATTATTCCAAAAACCAAAAAATACCTTGCTGCACTTTTTTTTACTTCTTTTATTTCATGTTTATTCGAGATCTATTTATCCTATCTATCATAATTTTACTCTCGTCCACGTGACAATTTCTGGCACCATTACCCGTTGAGGGATTACAACCCCTCCTAATCGTCGGGTTGCAAGTATTTGTTATTTGTGTGCATGTACCATTTATATAGTGTTGCTTGGTTCTCCTACTGGATTGATACCTTGGTTTCATAACTGAGGGAAATACCTACCGTAGCTGTGCTGCATCATCCCTTCCTCTTTGGGGAAATACCGACGTAGTTCAAGCGACATCAAAAGGAATTTCTGGCATCGTTGCCGGGGAGACATCATCAACATCTATCAGGTTCGTAATCACAAATCTCATCTCCTTGCAATTTACATTATTTGCCATTTGCCTCTTGCTTTCATCTCCCCCACTTCACAAAAATTTGCCGTTTTATTCGCCCTCTTTTTTGTTTGTCGTTTTCTCGTCAGATCTGTTTTTGTGTGCAATCTTGTTTGTCACTCTTTGTCATTATGGATATTTCTTCCTCTATTGCGTGCACTCCCGAGAACGAGGTTCTCAATTTCAAACAAAGGGGAGGGGAGAACTTAAAAGATGCCTGGTATAGGATTTGCAATGCTCATAATAGATCTATTCGTAGGCAATCTACCATTGTTCTTCTTTGCTATTTTTATGTGGGCATCACTACTTGGTATAGATTCGTCCTTGATACGATTACCAGTGGAAATTTCTTGATGTGTCCTTCTCTAGATGCTTTTAATGCTATGGGAAATCTAGTAGGTTCACCACCTCTTATGATTAATGAAACAACTTTAACTCTTGAGCATGTTATGGAAAGGCTAGATGCTATTGAACAAGGGTGCAACTTCTAATAATAACAAAGAAGATCTTAAGATAATTAGTATTCACCCCGACTTTGTTGAAGTTGTGAGAAACCCTTTTTGCAAGAATGAATTTTTCAATCTTGTTCCTAGAAATTTTTTTGTTGAAAATTTGTATGCTAAATCTTTGAAGAATTCTAAGTTTTGGATTGAGGAGTTGGAAAATAAAGATGACAATACTTGAATCTATGCTTTATGCCTAGCTAAGGGCGTAAAACGATAGCGCTTATTGGGAGGCAACCCAATGAATAAAATTTATTTTTGCTTTTTTTCTTTGTGTTCTTGAGTGTTAGCACAATTATTCCTCTATTATGATTGTGTTTTTTATATTTGAATTAGTGTTTGGGCCAAGGAAAGCATTTGGGATTATGTTGGGTGATAGTTGATTTGATCTTGTTGGAAAACAGAAACTTTTTCGTCCAGTAAAACAATTTTGAAAAATAACAGAACTGACGAATGCTTCTAAATTTTTTACACAAGATTGATATACAAATTTCCCACATCGTCCTAATTTTTAATAATTTTTGGAGTTACAAGTATACGAAGTTTTCAGATTGCTACAGACTGTTCTGTTTTTGACAGATTCTGTTTTCATTGCATTGTGTGCTTATTTTGATGAATCTATGGACTTTATCGGGGGGTATAAGCCATAGAATAGTTGGAATACAGTAGATATAATGCAAAAATAAAATATGAATGGGTTTACAACAGTACTTAGAGTAGTGATTTGCTTTGTTATACTAACGGATCTCATGAAGGTTTTGTTGAGTTTTGTGTGATTGAAGTTTCAAGTTTTGGGTGAGATCACGATGGATGAAGGAATAAGGAGTAAAAAGAGCCTAAGCTTGGGGATGCCATCAACGGTACACGACACATATTTGTATTGGTGCCATTAAGGATAAAAAGATGGGGTTTATTCATGCGTGAGTTTACTTTGTCTACATCATGTCATCTTGCTTAAGGCGTTACTCAGTTCTTTATGAACTTAATACTCTAGATGCATTCTAGATATCAGTCGATGTGTGGAGTAATAGTAGTAGATGCAGAATCATTTTAGTCTACTTGTCTCGGACGTGATGCATATATACATGATCATTGCCTTGGATATCGTCATGATTATTTGCTTTTCTATCAATTGTCCAACAGTAATTTGTTTACCCACCATATGTTATTCTCAAGAGAGAAGCCTCTAGTGAAAACTATGGCCCCCGGGTCTACTTATATCATATACTAAAAATCCTAAAAATACCTTGCTAAAATTTTACTTTATTTATTTTATTTTGTATTTTTGTTCAATCTATTTATCAATTACTACACAATTTAATCTTGCACATAACCGCCAAGGAATTGACAATCCCTTGTTTACATTGGGTTGCAAGTATTTGTTATCTTGTGTGTAGGTGCTGCCAACGAGGTGTTGTGTGGTTCTCCTACTGGATTGATAACCTTGGTTCTTAACTGAGGGCAATACTTATCTCTACTGTACTACATCATCCTCTCCTCTTCGGGGAAATCCCAACGCAGTTCACAAGTAGCAGGAAGAATTCTTGGCGCCATTGCCAGGGAGACTTCATCAACATCTATCAAGTACCTACGCATAAAATTTCATCTCCTTGCATTTACATTATTTGCCATTTGCATCTCGTTTTCATCTCCCCCACTTCTAAAAAGTTTTACAAAAATACAAAAATATTTTCTGTTTGCTTTTTGCTTGTTTGCCTTTTTGTTTGCTTGTTATCTTGTTTGCCTAGTTAAGATGTCTCGAGAAAATTATCACGACACCTCTTATCATAAAATATTGGTTGAAATCAAGAAAAATACTAAGGATTACATGTCTACTCAATTTGAGCACAACATTTTTTTACCGAAGAACTTAAGAACACTCTACCTTGTTGGATGCTATTGCAAAACAATTCGATGATGTCAATGAAGAAGTTGCTAAACTTTAATCTCAATTTTCGGTTACAAACAATTTGCTAGGGAAAATCTTCGATGCAGAAGCTACGTTAGTAAACCAAATGGCAGCCAAGCCGGAATCATTTGCACTTGGTCATGATGAAGATACTAAAATGATTGGTGTTTCTTGTATTGAATCTTTATTTAGCAATGTGAAACTTGATGAAAAGGGGATTGAAGAAGAGTCAACTTTAGCTAAGAGGCTTCCCCATAGTTCGGAGGGTGAAAATCTTAACAAAAAATTGATAAAAGTGGGTTTGGAGAGATTAAAAACTTTAATTATGATAGTTGTTCTTTGATTGAGTGTATTTCTTTGTTGCAATCCATGTTAAATTCACCCAATGCTTATGAACAAAATAATGCTTTTACTAAACATATTGTAGAAGTGATGATAAAACCTTAGAAGAAAAGCAAGAATTGGAGGTTTCAATACCTAGGAAATTATATGATGAGTGGGAAACCACCATTAAAGTTAAAATTAAAAATTATGAGTGCAATGCTTTATGTGATTTGGGTGCTAGCATTTCCACAATACCAAAATCTCTATGTGATGTGCTTGGTTTTACCAATATGAATGAATGTTCTCTTAATTTGCACTTAGCGGATTCTACTATGAAGAAACCTTTGGGTAGAATAAACGATGTTCTTATTCTTGCAAATAGGAATTATGTACCCATTGATTCCATTGTGCTTGATATTGAATGCAATCCGTCTTGTCCCATAATACTTGGTAGACCGTTCTAACGAACCATATGTGCTGTTATTGATATGAAAGAAGGGAATATAAAATTTTAGTATCCATTAAAGAAGGGTATGGAACACTTCCCTAGAAAAAGAATTAAGCAACCATATGAATCCATTGTGAGGGCAACCTACGGAGTTAATTTGAAAGATGATAACACTTGAAACTTTGCTTTATGCCTAGCTAGGGGCATAAAACAATAGCGCTAGTTGGGAGGCAACCCAATAGTTATCTTAATTTTCTTGTTTATTTTTCTTTTTTATTGTGTGTGCACAATTATGCTACTGTTATGGTTGTGTTTTTTGTGTTTAAATTAGTGCTTGTGCCAAGTAAAGCCTTTAGGATGATTTGGATGATAGTTGATTTGATTCTGTAAGAAAATAGAAACTTTTGCGTCCAGTTGCAGAATTACCAAAATTTTCTGGAACGCAGGAAAATTCTGAAGTTTTTACACATGATTCATATAAAAATTGCCTACGTTTTCCTAATTTTCAGAAGTTTGGAGTTACAGAAGTATGACTAAAATTCAGATCTTCACAGACTGTTCTGTTTTTGACAGATTCTGTTTTTGTTTGGTTGTTTGCTTATTTTGATGAAACTATGGATTGTATCGGGGGGGGGGGGCGGTATAACCCATGGTGAAGTTAGAATATAGTAGGTATAATGCAATAATAAAATATGAATGGTTCACAACAGTACTTAAAGTATTGATTTGTTTTATTATACTAACGGATCTCACGAAGGTTTTGTTAAGTTTTGTGTGCTGAAGTTTTAAAGTTTTGGGTGAGATCACGATGGATGAAGAAATAAGGAGTGGCAAGAGCTTAAGCTTGGGGATTCCCGAGGCACCCCAAGGTAATATTCAAAGACTCCCAAGCAAATAAGCTTGGCGATGCATCCCCTCTTTCTTCTATCGACCATCGGTAATTTTACTTGGAGCTATATTTTTATTCATCACATGATATGAGTTTTGCTTGGAGCGTCGTGTATTATATGAGTCTTTGCTTTGTTTTCTTTTTAGTTTTTCGCAATCATCTTTGCTGGACACACCTATTTGAGAGGGACACACATTTTTCGTGATTTGTTAGAATACTTTATGTGCTTCACTTATATCTTTTGAGCTAGGCAGTTGCTTGATACGTCTCCAACATATCTATAATTTTTTATTGTTCCATGCTATTATATTATCTGTTTTGGATGTTTTATATGCATTAATATGCTATTTTATATTATTTTTGGGACTAACTTATTAACCTAGAGCCCAGTGCCAGTGTCTGTTTTTCCTTGTTTTTGAGTTTTACAGAAAAGGAATATCAAACGGTGTCCAAACGGAATAAAACTTTCGCGATGATTTTTCTTGGACTAGAAGACACCCAGCAAACTTGGAGTTGAAGGCAGGGGAGTCCCGAGGACTCCACAAGCTAGGGGGCACGCCCTAGGAGTCGCGCCCTGAGGGCTTGTGGGCCCCTCGGAGCTCTCCTAACCCTAATTCTTCCTCTATAAATTCCCAAATAATCCCAAACGATAAGAAGCGTCCACCAAAATACTTTTCCGCCGTTGTAACCTTTTGTACCCGTGAGATCCCATCTTGGGGCCTTTTCCGGCATCCTGCCGAAGGGGGGTTCGATCACGGAGGGCTTCTACATCAACTCTATTGCCCTTCCGATGAAGCGTGAGTAGTTTACCACAGACCTACGGGTCCATAGCTAGTAGCTAGATGGCTTCTTCCCTCTCTTTGATTGTCAATACCATGTTCTCCTCAATGTTCTTGGAGATCTATCCGATGTAATATTCTTTTGCGGTGTGTTTGTTGAGATCCGATGAATTATGGATTTATGATCAGTTTATCTATGAATATTATTTGAATCTTCTCTGAATTCTTATATGCATGATTTGATATCTTTGTATTTCTCTTCGAATTATCGGTTTGGTTTGGCCTACTAGATTGGTTCTTTTTGCAATGGGAGAGGTGCTCAATTTTGGGTTCAATCTTGCGGTGTCCTCACCCAGTGACAAAGTAGGGGTAGCGAGGCACGTATTTGTATTGTTGCCATCAAGGGTAAAAAGATGGGGTTTTCATCATATTGCTTGAGTTTATCCCTCTACATCATGTCATCTTACTTAAGGCGTTACTCCGTTCTTTATGAACTTAATACTCTAGATGCATGCTGGATAGCGGTCGATGTGTGGAGTAATAGTAGTAGATGCAGAATCGTTTCGGTCTACTTGACACGGACGTGATGCCTATATGCATAATCATTGCCTTGGATATCGTCATAACTTCGCGCTTTTCTATCAATTGCTCGACAGTAATTTGTTCACCCACCGTATTATTTGCCTTCAAGAGAGAAGCCTCTAGTGAAACCTATGGCCCCCGGGTCTATCTTCCATCATATATTTTCAGATCTATAAACCAAAAAACCCAAAAATACCTTGCTGCAATTTATTTACTTTTATTTTGTTTTACGTTTTAGTAAGCTTTTATATCTATCTCTATCAGATCTCACCTTTGCAAGTGACCGTGAAGGGATTGACAACCCCTTTTATCGCGTTGGGTGCAAGTGTTTGATTGTTTCTGCAGGTGCATAGATTGGGGACTTGCTTTTATCTCCTACTGGATTTGATACCTTGGTTCTTAACTGAGGGAAATACTTATCTCTACTTTGCTGCATCACCCTTTCCTCTTCAAGGGAAAAACCAACGCAAGCACAAGAAGTAGCAGGAAGAATTTCTGGCACCGTTGCCGGGGAGATCTACATCAAGCCTACCAAGTACCCACCATAAACTCTCATCTCTTGCATTACATTATTTTCAATTTGCCTCTCGTTTTCCTCTCCCCCACTTCTAAAACGATTTTCAGAAAACTACAAAAAGATTTGCCTTTTTATTTGCCCTTCTTCCCTTCATCTTTTCGTGTGCTTTTTGGTTGCTCATGTGTTAGATTGCTTGCTTTGTCACGATGTCTCAAGAAAATACCAAGTTGTGTGACTTTTCCAATACTAATAATAATGATTTTATTAGTACTCCGATTGCTCCCGCCACTAGTGCGAAATCTTATGAAATTAATGCCGCTTTGCTGAATCTTGTTTTGAAAGATCAATTTTCTGACCTTCCTAGTGAAGATGCCGCATCCCATCTAAATACTTTCGTTGAGTTGTGTGATATGCAAAAGAAGAAAGAAGTGGATAATGATATTGTTAAATTGAAGCTATTTCCGTTCTCACTACGAGATCGTGCTAAAACTTGGTTTTCATCTTTGCCTAAAAATAGTATTGATTCATGGAATAAGTGTAAAGATGCATTTATTTCCAAGTATTTTCCTCCCGCTAAGATCATCTCCCTTAGGAACAATATAATGAATTTTAAGCAACTTGATCATGAACATGTTGCACAATCTTGGGAGAGGATGCAATTGATGATAAGAAATTGCCCTACTCATGGTTTAAGTTTATGGATGATCATACAAAAAAATTATGCCGGATTGAATTTTGCATCTAGAAATCTTTTAGATTCAGCCGCGGGATGTACTTTTATGGAAATCACATTAGGAGAAGCTACTAAACTCCTAGATAATATTATGGCTAATTACTCTCAATGGCATACCGAAAGATCTTCTACCAGTAAAAAAGTGCATGCGATTGAAGAAATTAATACTTTGAGTGGAAAGATGGATGAACTTATGAAATTGTTTGCTAGTAAGAGTGCTCCTATTGATCCTAATGATATGCCTTTGTCTACTTCGATTGAGAACAATAATGAATCTATGGATGTGAATTTTGTTGGTAGGAACAATTTTAGTAATAACGCGTATAGAGGTAATTTCAACCCTAGGCCGTTTCCTAGTAATTCCTCTAATAATTATGGTAATTCCTACAACAATTCTTATGGAAATTATAATAAGATTCCCTCTGATCTTGAGAACAATATTAAAGAATTTATTAATTCGCAAAAAGTTTTCAATGCTATGGTTGAAGAAAAATTGCTCAAGATTGATGATGTGGCTAGGAACGTTGATAGAATTTCTCTTGAGATTGATTCTTTGAAAATTAGATCTATGCCACCCAAGCATGATATTAATGAATCTCTTAAAGCTATTAAAAATTCTATTGATGAGTGCAAAGAAAGAACCGCTAAGATGCGTACTAAGCGAGATTGGTTTGTTAAAGCGTGTTCTTCGATGTCTTGTGATAATAATGATGAAGATCTTAAAGCGATTGGTGTGACTCCTATTGAATCTTTGTTTTCTAATATAAATCTTGATAAATATGGGACTGGAGATGAGTCAAGTTTAGCTAGAAGGCGTCCCAATGATTCAGAGTGTTTAGATCTTGCTGCAAAAATTGATAAAAGTGGGATTGGAGAGGTCAAACCTTTAAGTAGCGATGAACCCACTCTTTTGGATTTCAAGGATTTTAATTATGATAATTGTTCTTTGATATATTGTATTTCCTTGTTGCAATCCATGTTGAATTCTCCTCATGCTTATAATCAAAATAAAGATTTTACTAAACATATCGTTGATGCTATGATGAAATCTTTTGAAGAAAAACTTGAGTTGGAAGTTTCTATCCCTAGAAAGCTTTATGATGAGTGGTAACTTACTATTAAGATTAAAATTAAAGATTATGAGTTCCATGCTTTGTGTGATTTGGGTGCTAGCATTTCCACGATTCCAAAAACTTTATGTGATGTGCTAGGTTTCCGTGAATTTGATGATTGTTCTTTAAATTTGCATCTCGCGGATTCCACTATTAAGAAACCTATGGGAAGAATTAATGATGTTCTTATTGTTGCAAATAGTAATTATGTGCCCGTAGATTTCATTGTGCTTGATATAGATTGCAATCCTACATGTCCTATTATTCTTGGTAGACCTTTCCTTAGAACGATTGGTGCAATTATTGATATGAATGAAGGAAACATTAGATTTCAATTTCCGTTAAGGAATGGCATGGAACACTTTCCAAGAAAGAAAATTAAGTTGCCATATGAATCTATTATGAGTGCTACTTATGGATTGCATACAAAAGATGACAATACCTAGATCTATGTTTTATGCCTAGCTAAGGGCGTTAAACAATAGCACTTGTTAGGAGGCAACCCAATTTTATTTTTATTTTTTTTGATTTTGGTTCTGTTTTTCAATAATTCCAAATTATTACCTCTGTAGTAATTGTGTTTTGGTGTTTTAATTAGTGTTTGAGCCAAGTAAGAACTTTGGGATGGCTTACGGTTATAGTTGATTTGATCTTGCTGAAAAACAGAAACTTTTGCGTCCAGTAACAGAATTGTTTAAATTCACTGGAGCATGGAAAAACCCTGATACACAAGATTGATATACAAATTGCCTCTTTTTTCCTAATTTTTCAGAATTTTTGGAGTTACATAAGTATTAGAACAATTCAGATCTTCTTAGACTGTTCTGTTTTTGACAGATTCTGTTTTCTATGTGTTGTTTGCTTATTTTGATGAATCTATGGGTAGTATCAGGGGGTATGAACCATGGAGAAGTTGGAATACAGTAGATATTACACCAATATAAATAAAGAATGAGTTCACAACAGTACCAAAAAGTGGTGATTTATTTTCACAGATCTCATGAGTTTTCTATTGAGTTTTGTGTTGTGAAGTTTTCAAGTTTTGGGTAAAGATTTGATGGACTATGGAATAAGGAGTGGCAAGAGCCTAAGCTTGTGGATGCCCAAGGCACCCCAAGGTAATATTCAAGGACAACCAAGCATCTAAGCTTGGGGATGCCCCGGATGGCATCCCCTCTTTCGTCTTCGTCTATTGGTAAATTTAATTGAGGCTATATTTTTATTCACCACATGATATGTGTTTTGCTTGGAGCATCTTGTATGATATGAGTCTTTGCGTTTTAGTTTGCCACAATCATCCTTGCTGTACACACCTTTTGAGAGGGACATGCATGAATCATGAATTTATTAGAATACTCTATGTGCTTCACTTATATCTTTTGAGCTAGGTAATTTTTCTCTAGTGCTTCACTTATATTTTTTTAGAGCACGGCGGTGGCTTTATTTTATAGAAATTTTTGAACTCTCATGCTTCACTTATATTATTTTGAGAGTCTCTCTAAACAGCATGGTAATTTGCATAGGTTATGAATTTAGTCCTAATATGATGGGCATCCAAGAGGGATATAATAAAAACTTTCATATAAAGAGCATTGAATACTATGAGAAGTTTGATTCCTTACGATTGTTTTGAGATATAAATATGGTGATATTAGAGTCATGCTAGTGAGTAATTGTGGATTGGTAGAAATACTTGTGTTAAAGTTTGTGATTCCCGTAGCATGCACATATGGTGAACCGTTATGTGATGAAGTCGGAACATGATTTATTTATTGATTGTCTTCCTTATGAGTGGCGGTCGGGGACAAGCGATGGTCTTTTCCTACCAATCTACCCCCCTAGGAGCATGCGTGTAGTACTTTGTTTCGATAGCTAATAGACTTTTGCAATAAGTATGTGAGTTCTTTATGACTAATGTTGAGTCCATGGATTATACGCACTCTCACCCTTCCACCATTGCTAGCCTCTCTAGTACCGCGCAACTTTCACCGGTGCACTACACTCACCATATACCCTTCCTCAAAACAGCCACCAAACCTACCTATTATGGCATTTCCATAGCCATTCCGAGATATATTGCCATGCAACTTCCACCGTTCCATTTTATTATGACACGCTCCATCATTGTCATAATGCTTTGCATGATCGTAAGATAGCTAGCATGATGTTTTAATGGCTTGTCCATTTTTTGATGTCATTGCTATGCTAGATCGTTGCACATCCTGGTACACCACTGGAGGCATTCATATAGAGTCATATTTTTGTTCTAAGTATCGAGTTGTAAGTAAATAAAAGTGTGATGATCTTCATTATTAGAGCATTATCCCATGTGAGGAAAGGATGATGGAAGCTATGATTCCCTCACAAGTTGGGATGAGTCTCCGGACTTTACAAAAATAAAAGAGGCCAAAAAAAGCCCAAATAAAAAAAAGAGAAAAAAATGAGAGAAAAGAGAGAAGGGACAATGCTACTATCCTTTTACCACACTTGTGCTTCGAAGTAGCACCATGATCTTCATGATAGAGAGTCTCCTATTTTGTCACTTTCATATACTAGTGGGAATTTTTCATTATAGAACTTGGCTTGTATATTCCAATCATGGGCTTCCTCAAATTGCCCTAGGTCCTCGTGAGCAAGCGAGTTGGATGCACACCCACTTAGTTTCTTTTTGAGCTTTCATAAACTTATAGCCCTAGTGCATCCGTTGCATGGCAATCCCTACTCACTCACATTGATATCTATTGATGGGCATCTCCATAGCCCGTTGATACGCCTAGTTGATGTGAGACTATCTCCTTCTTTTTGTCTTCTCCACAACTACCATATTCTATTCCACCTATAGTGCTATATCCATGGTTCACGCTCATGTATTGCGTGAAAGTCGAAAAAGTTTGAGAACATCAAAAGTATGAAACAATTGCTTGGCTTGTCATCGGGGTTGTGCATGATTTAATACTTTGTGTGATGAAGATGGAGCATATATAGCCGGACTACACTACAACAAAATAGTCGCTTAGGGCCGTTTTTATATTGACGCCCTCTACTACGTCTCAACATTCTAATCGCTATGACGTGTAGAGACGTTCTTTAAGGCGTTCAAAGGTGCGACCCAAACTTGGATGGAAAAAAATAAAGATGGTAATTTTTTTGAGGGATAATGAAGATGGTAAATAAAAATTGTGTTGAGACGTAATATGGGACGAAATATAATGGCGTCTCACGATCTTGGCCCAGCCCATTAAAAAACCCTACCCCACGAAGTCGTTGGTATAGCAACTGACGTATCCTTTGCCTAAAAAAAAGCAACTGACATATCCCTTTTTCTCCTCAGATCTGACGCATCCAAGGCTCGCCGGAGGCTAGGTCCGCTAACTTCCAACGTGGCTACTTTCCTCACATCTGGGGATGCTGCTCGCCGGTGACCCAAGGTTCCGGTGCCCGATGTAGCCGATGCCACTACCTTCAGGCAAACGTCGGCTCCCTACTGCGCCGGTAAGTGTTCAAGTCATCGGCGAGTCGGCGACGGTGCAGCCGTGAATCCATCCCCGCCCATGGACGGTACCTCACACCCCATGATCCTCTTTTCCTTTGAAACATTCTTTATTTTCAATTCGTCTTTGCCACTAGAATATTTTGCGCCTTCCTCGATCTGTAAAACACTAAAACTGCTATGAGCGATTCCATCGGAGAGCTTTAATTCTGGGTGTTCGACGAAGTCACCTTGTTATCTATCAGAATGAAGGATGGGATTCAAGTTTTCGTACGTGTCAGGGAGGATCTATAGTACGAGAACATTAATACTTTCACAAAGTATTACCTCAGCGTCACTAACACTGTTTACTTGTTTAGTATACTTCGGATCTTTCCTAGAGTGTATAGAAATACTGCTGATTCATCCCCTCAAACAAATACTGCTGATTCATCTGTTTCTAAGTTTAAGCTGACTAAGAATTCTAAGTGCTAGATTTTGACACGACAACAAGATTATAATCATGCCAGATTATTGTTGGCTATGACCAAACAACCTAGTAATTTCTTTCTGTCAGCACAGTAGCTGGTCAATATAGACACTACCATAAAGAAGTAATGTTTTGTTGTCGTTTGCAGATATTGGAGGAACTGAACATTAGGGAAATATTCAACGGATGATGTTTTGCAAGTGAAACGAATATATGTTTATATCATTCAATGTTGAATCAATACAAGGTGTGTGATTTATCTAAGGTCCAACCATTTTAACTGTCAAAGATAATTGAGAACAGTGTATTCGTCATCTAATTGACACATCAGTTGTGCTATCTCTAGATCGTCTGACTTAGACTTTCTGTTCTGTCATCCTCACTTGTGTATAATTTTTTATTGGGCTAAAGATTACTAGTGTCGCCAAGCATAGCCAGTCAACCCTAGTATTTTACAAAAAATCTTAGGTCTATAGAAGAAACACTACTGACTGAAGCTGTAAATGTTCAGTGGCATCAACATATATTGTTTATTTAACATCATCCAGCTCTGCTTCTCATTCTTTTCCTTCCTCTTTTCTGATGTTTATGTGGTTTTATCGCAGGATTCACAGGACAAAACAAATTCAATTGACATGTTATAATAGGTTTTTTCAGAGAAATAAATCTGGAAGAGGAATGTGTAAGGAAAGCCTTCATATTGTTGTAGAAGAAATATCCATAGAAGCTGTGAAAGTTGGGAATCTGATGTACAATTAGCTATAGAGCTTTAGACAGATTTCAACTGAGGACTTGAATCTTTTTAGATTGATTCATCTTCCAGATAGTTAAAATTAGAAGTTTATTTTGGGTGACATACACATTATTGTATATTAATGTACTGTTCAGTTGTAAACTATCAATGCCCTTGCTAATATAGTTTCGTTATTATTGTGATGGTTTGCATTTTCCTTCCTGTTTTATGATTTGTGATAGTGAGAAAACAATTATTTTTAGTTATGATGATTGCAAATTACATCGATGATGCCTTGTCTGCATATGTAGCTATTGAATGATAAATAATTGATTTTGTAATGATGAAACATAAAAGCACCGCTATATTTCTTTAGATCTCAAATGAAAATGTGTATATGCGAGTAGAGACGCGATATGAGCATGTCAAACAAAACGTCTCTACTATATAGACATGCTTTTGAACGTCACTATATAATGTCTCACACCATGTAAACACGCTTTGAAAGCGTGTCAAAATGATTTGAGATGGACCGTAAGGAGACGGTCCAAGGACGCTTTACTAAAACGACTCTACAGTTAGCTAGGGATGAAATAACGCGTCTCTAGCTATGATATTGGGCGTCTCTACTGGCAGTTTTTCTTGTAGTGCTATATGATTTTGTAGGGATAACTTTCTTTGGCCATGTTATTTTGAGAAGACATGATTGCTTTATTAGTATGCTTGAAGTATTATTGTTTTTATGTCAATATTAAACTTTTGTTTTGAATCTTATGGATCTGAATATTCATGCCACAATAAAGAAAATTACATGGATAAATATGTTAGGTAGCATTCCACATCAAAAAATCTGTTTTTATCATTTACCTACTCGAGGACAAGCGGGAATTAAGCTTGGGGATGCTTGATACGTCTCCAACGTATCTATAATTTTTGATTGTTCTATGCTATTATATTATCTGTTTTGGATGTTTTATATGCATTAATATGCTATTTTATATTATTTTAGGGACTAAATTATAAACCTAGAGCCCAGTGCCAGTGTCTATTTTTTCCTTGTTTTTGAGTTTTACAGAAAAGGAATATCAAACGGAGTCCAAACGGAATAAAACTTTCGTGATGATTTTTCTTGGACCAGAAGACACCCAGCAAACTTGGAGTTGAAGGCAGGGGAGTCCCGAAGAATCCACAAGCCAAGGGGCACGCCCTGAGGGCTTGTGGGCCCCTCGGAGCTCTCCTAACCCTAATTCTTCCTCTATAAATATCCCAAATATTCCCAAACGACCAGAAGCGTCCACCAAAATACTTTTTCGCCACCGTAACCTTCTGTACCCGTGAGATCCCATCTTGGGGCCTTTTCCGGCATCCTGCCGGAGGGGGATTCGATCACGGAGGGCTTCTACATCAACTCTATTGCCCTTCCGATGAAGCGTGAGTAGTTTACCACAGACCTACGGGTCCATAGCAAGTAGCTAGATGGCTTCTTCCCTCTCTTTGATTCTCAATACCATGTTCTCCTCGATGTTCTTGGAGATCTATCCGATGTAATATTCTTTTGCGGTGTGTTTGTCGAGATCCAATGAATTATGGATTTATGATCAGTTTATCTATGAATATTATTTGAATCTTCTCTGAATTCTTATATGCATGATTTGATATCTTTGTATTTCTCTTCGAATTATCGGTTTGGTTTGGCCAACTAGATTGGTTCTTCTTGCAACGGGAGAGGTGTTTAGTTTTGGGTTCAATCTTGCGGTGTCCTCACCCAGTGACAAAGTAGGGGTAGCGAGTCACGTATTTGTATTGTTGCCATCAAGGGTAAAAAGATGGGGTTTTCATCATATTGCTTGAGTTTATCCCTCTACATCATGTCATCTTACTTAAGGCGTTACTCCGTTCTTTATGAACTTAATACTCTAGATGCATGCTGGATAGCGGTCGATGTGTGGAGTAATAGTAGTAGATGCAGAATCGTTTCGGTCTACTTGACACGAACGTGATGCCTATATGCATAATCATTGCCTTGGATGTCGTCATAACTTTGCGCTTTTCTATCAATTGCTCGACAGTAATTTGTTCACCCACTGTATTATTTGCCTTCAAGAGAGAAGCCTCTAGTGAAACCTATGGCCCCTGGGTCTATTTTCCATCATATATTTTGAGATCTATAACCAAAAAACCCAAAAATACCTTGCTGCAATTTATTTACTTTTATTTTTGTTTTATGTTTTAGTAAGCTATTATATCTATCTCTATCAGATCTCACCTTTGCAAGTGACCGTGAAGGGATTGACAACCTCTTTATCGCATTGGGTGCAAGTGTTTGATTGTTTGTGCAGGTGCATAGATTGGGGACTTGCTTATATCTCCTACTGGATTTGATACCTTGGTTCTTAACTGAGGGAAATACTTATCTCTACTTTGCTGCATCACCCTTTCCTCTTCAAGGGAAAAACCAACGCAAGCTCAAGAAGTAGCATTTCTCTAGTACTTCACTTATATGTTTTTGAGCACGGCGGTGATTATGTTTTGAAGAAATTAATGAAATCTCATGCTTCACTATCTTTTTGAGAGTTGATAATAGTGATGGTAATTTGCACAGGATATGTATTTTGTCCCAATGTGATGAATATTCAAGAAAGATATAATAGAAACTTTCATATAGATCATTGGATATGATAAGTTTGATTCCTTATAATAGTTTTGCGATATGGAGATGATAATATGTGAGTTATGCTAGTGAGTAATTGTGCTTTAGTAAGAATATTCGTGTGAAAGTTTGTGATTCCCTATGCATGCACGTAAGGTCAATAGTTATGCAACGAAGTTATATCCTACTTATGGTGCATTATTCAGTGTTATTTATTCTCAATGCATGTTTATGACCATTTTTGTTTTTTGGTTGGTTGCTTCTCAATCTATTTGCTAGCCTTCATTTGTACTAAGCGCAAATACTTCTTGTGCATCTAATTCCTTAAAACCAAAGTTGTGCCAAATGATTCCACCATACCTACCTATAAGCGGTATTTACATGCCGTTCCAAGTAAATTTGCATGTGCCAACTCTAATCATTAAAAAAAAATCGTTTTGTGTGCCCATACCTCTCATGAAGCGGCAGGGGATGGACAATATTTTGCATGCTAGGCTGGTTCTTCTCACGATGGGTGTTTATTCACTTGTCATTGGAAATTGTTGGTATGGAAGGTACCAGTGGATACGGTTAGCCATGTATTGTGAAAGAATGGTGGAAAGAAAATAAACTTTATTTTCTGTTTGGAAACCGCCTATAATGTGTCTAGCATGGAAGATATTGGGAATTCTCAGCCGTTTTCGTTGACAGGAAAAGCATGCCTCTCAAAATAATTTTATCTCTCTATATTGAACTTTGAGCTGTGGCACCCCTACAAATCTTTACTTCCCTCTGCGAAGGGCCTATCTATTTCACTTTTATGCATTTTTTATTTTAATTTGAGTCTCCATCTTCTCTTATAAAGCACCAATTGGACAGCACAATTGCCATACTTGTGCATTGGGTGTAGGTAATATTGAGTGTGTTTCATGAATGGATCAATGACTCAGCATAATGGGCTAGGGATACATTTCTTTAGCGTTGATATTTTGAAAGACATGGTTGCTCGTTGGTATACTTGAGTATTTATATGTTCATGTCAAACTATAGACTATTGCTTTGAATCACAAAAGTCCAAATATCCATGCCACAAAAGAAAAGATTATATGATGAATATGATAGGAAGCATTCCATATCAAAAATTCTATTTTTATCATTTACCTACTCCAGGACGAGTAGGAATTAAGCTTGGGGATGCTTGATACATCTCCAGCGTATCTATAATTTCAGATTGTTCCATGTTATTACAGTATCAATCTTGGATGTTCTATATGCATTTACAAGCAATTATATATCATTTTTTGGGACTAACCTATTAACTTAGTGCACAGTGCCAATTGCTACTTTTTGCCTGTTTTTGGTTTTTCAGAATATCAGTACCAAACGAAGTCCAAATGGCACGAAACTTTTTGGAGATTTTTTTTCTGGACATAAGAGACACTGGAAGCTTCGGGAGAGGACCAAAGGATGGAGCAGTGGCCCACGAGGCACCATGGTGCGCCCAGGGGGTTAGCCGTGCCCTGGTGGTTCGTGGGGCCCATGTGGCTCCATTTGACCTAACTCCGCCTCTATAAATTCTCTAAAATCGGGAAACCAACAGAGAGCCACCCAAAATACTTTTTCTGCCGGCGCAAGTTCCTGTTCTCGCGAGATCCCATCCGGAGGCCTTTTCCGGCACTCTACCGGAGGGGGAATCAATCACGGAGGGGCTCTACATCAGCCTTGCTGCCCTTCCGATGATGTGTGAGTAGTTTACCATAGACCTACGGGTCCATAGTTAGTAGCTAGATGGCTATCTCTCTCTCTCTTTGATCTTCAATACTATGCTCTCCTTGATGTTCTTGGAGTTCTATACGATGTAATCACTTTTTGCGGTGTGTTTGTTGGGATCCGATGAATTGTGAGTTTATGATTAGATTATCCATGAATTTTATTTGACTCTTCTCTGAACTCTTTTATGCATGATTATTATAGCTTCGTATTTCTCTTCGATCTATTGATTTTGTCTGGCCAACTAGATTGATTTTTCTTGCAATGGGAAAGGTGCTTTGTGATGGGTTCGATCTTGCGGTGCACAATCCCAGTGATAGAAGGGGACATGACACATATTTGTATCATTGCCATTAAGGATAAAAATATGGGGTTTATTCATGCGTGAGTTTACTTTGTCTACATCATGTCATCTTGCTTAAGGCGTTACTCCGTTCTTTATGAACATAATACTCTAGATGCATGCTGGATATCGGTCGATGTGTGGAGTAATAGTAGTAGATGTAGAATCATTTCGGTCTATTTGTCTTGGACGTGATGCCTATATACATGATCATTGCCTTGGATATCATCATGATTATTTGCTTTTCTATCAATTGCCCAACAGTAATTTGTTTACCAACCGTATGCTATTTTCAAGAGAGAAGCCTCTAGTGAAAACTATGGCCCTCGGGCCTACTTTTATCATATACAAAAAATCCTAAAAAATACCTTGCTGCAATTTCACTTTATTTATTTTATTTTGTATTTTTGTTGAATCTACACAATTTAATCTTGCACGTAACTGCCAAGGGATTGACAACCCCTTGTTCGTGTTGGGTTGCATGGATTTGTTATTTTGTGTGCAGGTGCTGCTAACGAGGTGTTGCGTGGTTCTCCTACTGGATTGATAACCTTGGTTCTTAACTGAGGGAAATACTTAACTCTACTATATTGCATCATCCTCTCCTCTTCGGGGAAATCCCAACGCAGTTCACAAGTAGCAGCTATCCTAGAATTGAAATGCGTGAGATACCAGAGGGATTTTTGTTGGTGAGGAGATAACTAGAGAACTTCTTGCTTGTAATGATAGAGAGGATGTTAAGAAACTACTATGTAAACTGAAAGAAAAATCTCTGAATGCAAGAATTAAATATGATCCTAAGTTTGCTACTTCACCTATCTTTGTTACTGATAAGGATTATGAATTCTCTACCGATCCTGAGTTAATTAATTTGGTTGAATCTGATCCTTTCCATGGCTATGAATCTGAAACTATTGTGGCACACCTTACTAAATTGAATGATATAGCCACCCTATTTGCTCATGAGGAGAAAATTCGCTACTACTATATCCTTATGTTGTTTCTTTTCTCGTTAAAGGGTGATGCTAAGATATGGTTTAATACTCTTGCTCCTGGTTGTGTGCGTAGTGCCCAAGATATGATATTTTAGTTCTCTGGATTTTTTTTCCTGCTCATAAGAAACAAGCTGCCTTATAGGAAATATTTAACTTTGTGCAAATTGAAGAAGAGAATCTCCCTCAAGCTTGGAGGAGGCTTCTCCAATTACTTAATGCTTTGCCTGGTCATCATCTCAAGAAAAATAAATTCTTGATATCTTTTATAATGGACTAACTGATGCTTCTAGGGACTACATAGATAGTTGTGCTGGTTGTGTTTTTAGGGAATGAACTATTGAACAGGCTGAAGAACTATTGCATAATATATTAAGGAATGATAATGATTGGACACTTCCTGAACCACCACCTAAACCAACTCTAAAGAAGAGGGTTATTCTATTTCTTAGTCCTGAAGATATGCAAGAGGCAAAGAAATCTATGAAATAAAAATGTATTAAAGGCGAAGATGTTAAGAATTTACCACCTATTGAAGAAATACATGGACTTGACACCCCGACACAAGTAGTAAAGGTAAATTCTCATATAAGATTTGATGAAGGTGATATTCCTTATAATAAATCTGCTAGTCAATGCCTGGATGAATTTGACAATTATATTGTTGAGCAAGAACACTTTACTATGTATGTTACTAAGCAATTGAAACATAATGCCTTCATGATCGCTTGAGTGACTTGATGTTCAGAATTGCTAATGATGTTAGAGGTCTATGTAGACATGCATCCATGGTCAAAACTCAGTTAGAACAAGTTGCTAAGTCTCAAAATGATTTGCTCAATGAGATGAACAATAATATGAATGATCATGCTGTTAGAGTAATGACTAGAGGAGGTAGAATGACTCAGGAGCCACTTTATATTGAAGGTCACCCAAAAAGAATTGAACAAGATTCTCAGAGAATTAATATTGATACACCTAGTCCATCTAAGAAGAAAAAGAAAAAGGAAAATGACAGTACTTTGCATGCTTCTAGTGAACCTGAGGTAGAAAAACCTTCCAAGAATAGTAATGATGTTTCTATTTCTGATGCCAAGACACAATCTGGTAATGAACATTCACCTAGTGATAATGATAATGATAATGCTGATGTTCATGTAGATGCTCAACCAGACAAAGATAAAGAACCTAATAATGATGTTGCTAGAAAACATGGTAAAGAAAGAGAACCATGGGTTTAGACACCCATGACCTTTCCTCCTAAGGCACTTAAGAACAAGGATGAAGAAGAATTTGAATGCTTTGCTGAAATGCTTAGGCCAGTCTTTTTGCGTACTCGTTTGACTGATATTTTGAAGATGGCCCCATATGCTAAATATATGAAAGATATTGTCACCAATAAAAGAAAAATACCCACAGCTGATATCTCCACCATGCTTGAAATTATTCTTTTAAGAATGGAGTACCTAAGAAACTAGGAGATCCAGAAATATCTGCTATACCATGCTCCATTAAAAGAAATTATGTCAAAATTGCTTTGTGTGATTTGGGAGCCATTGTTAGTGTTATGCCTTTCTCTTTATATAGAAGACTTGATTTGAATAAATTCACACCTACTGAAATATCATTGCAAATGGCTGACAAATTTACTGCCATACCTATCGGTATTTGTGAGGATGTGCCCATTTTAGTTGCAAATGTTACTATCTTAACAGACTTTGTTAGACTTGATATACCTGAGAAAGACAACATGTTGATTATCCTTCGTAGACCCTTCTTGAATACTGCAGGGGCTGTTATTGATTGCAACAAAAGCAAGATCACTTTTCATATTAATGGTAATGAGCATACGGTGCGCTTTCCGAAGAAACAATTTCAAGTGAATGGTATCAATGTTATTGAAAAGGCTTCGATAATTACTATTGGAAGTTTTCAGTTCCCTCTTCTAACTGTCAAAAAGAAATATGAAACTCTTATTATAGGGGAGATGAATATCCCTGTTGAGGTAACTTAGTGTTACACGAAGATTCTTCGGTTTCATGTTACTCGGAAATAGTTTGTTAATAAGACTTGATCAACCTTATTAATGGATTCTTTTTTAGGGGCATAAGGTCAATGAATTTAGTAAGCACAACTTTCTGTACCTACTATTTGTTTTCTGTTATTCTTAGTTAAATACAATAAAATACCATGATTATCCTATTTTCTGAATTATCCGTGCAATAAAAAATGGCCGAAAAATAAAAGTGCTCAGAATGATGTGAAATTTTAACATGATTTTTCTGGAATATATAAGAATTTTTGGCACATAGAACAACCCTGGGGGATGCCCCTGGTGCCCCGAGGTACGCAGGCGCGACCACCCCCCTGGGCGCACCCATGTGGTTTGTGGGCCACACAGGGACCCCCTCACTTATCCCTTTAGTCCACTTTGTCTCTTACCTCTAGAAAAAAAATCCTGGTAGCTCTCTCCCTCGTGTTCTTGCTTCGAAACCTTAGATTTTTGATCTCTTTGCTCGTAGCTCCATTTCCAAAACTTATTTGGGGGATTGCTCCTTGGTATGTAACTCCTCCATTGCTCTAATTAGTATTTGCTTTAGTGGATTATATTTTGCATAATTAGTTGCTCTTGGTGCTACTGAAAATGAGTTTGCATGTTGAATTCTTTGAGTTCCAAGTAGTTTGAATGCTTCATATAGCCTCTAGACATTCATATGAGTAGTTGCTATCAATCTTGTGATGTTTTATTGATATCATTTTGTGGCCCAAAAATTTCAGAAATTTGTTTGTAGGGAAAATGAACTTCGTCCGGAGAAGCTCCTCGAAACGGAATGCCAAGGGAGTCATTGGGGTCTCCTCGGATTGTGACCTCAACATTCCGCGTAGGACGGAGGTCCGGCTGTGTGAATGGCCGCACAATGCCTTCATGAACGAAGCCGGATTCTATCAAGAGTTCGCACAATTTGTTACAAATGCTGGATTGACCAACTTCCTCCCAGATGAGTGTGACCAGCACCACATCCTTACAAATTCCTTTGTGCAAAATTTTCATTTCTTGAATAGGCTCGAACCCCCCATGGTGCGTTTTGATTTATATGTTGAACATCATGAGATACCACTTGCTGAATTTGTGAGATGTGTTTGATTCCTTCTAATGGGGAATTAAGAGAGCCTAGACCAGAGGAGTTTGAGGGTTTCCTCCGCACTTTAACTGTGGGAGAGGAAAGGGGTGTGTCGAAAGCCCGAGCTACTAGTTTGTAATTTCCTCCTGTGCATTACTTTGCATTATTCATAGGGAAATGTTTGACTGCTAGGGAGTGATTGCTTTTATCTGTGTTGGTATTTCCCTGAAGAGGAGAGGATGATGCCGCACAACAACGGTAAGTATTTCCCTCAGTTATGAAACCAAGGCTATCAATCCAGTAGGAGAACCAAGCAACACTATGTAAACGGTACCTGCACACAAATAACAAATACTTGCAACCCAACGCGTAAGAGGGGTTGTCAATCCCTCCTCGGTAATAAGATAGATAAAATTATATGAGATTGGATAAATAGATCTAGCGAAAACACAAAATAAAATAAATAAAGAAAAAGTGCAGCTAGGTATTTTTGGGTTTTTGGAATAATAGATCTGAAAACAATATGATAAAATATATACCTGGGGGCCGTAGATTTCACTAGTGGCTTCTCTCGAGAAAATAGCATATGGTGGGTAAACAAATTACTGTTGGGCAATTGATAGAAGAGCAAATAATTATGACGATATCCAAGGCAATGATCTTGTATATAGGCATCACGTCCAAGATTAGTAGACCGACTCCTGCGTGCATCTATTACTATTACTCCACACATCGACTGCTATCCAGCATGCATCTAGTGTATTAAGTTCATGGAGAAACGGAGTAATGCAATAAGAACGATGACATGATGTAGACAAGATCTATTCATGTAGGAATAGACCCCATCTTTTTATCCTTAATAGCAATGATACATGCGTGCCTCGCTACCCCTCCTGTCACTGGGTGAGGACACCGCAAGATCGAACCCATCACAAAGCACCTCTTCCCATTGCAAGAAAAATCAATCTAGTTGGCCAAACCAAAGCAAAGTTTCGGAGAAGAAATACGAGGCTATAACAATCATGCATATGAGAGATCAAAGAAGACTCAAATCATATTCATAGATAGAACTAATCATAAACTCGCAATTCATCGGATCCCAACAAACACACCACAAAAAGTCATTACATCAAATAGATATCCAAGAACATCGAGGAGAACATTGTATTGAGAATCAAAAAGAGAGAAGAAGCCATCTAGCTACTGCCTACGGACCCGTAGGTCTATGGTAAACTAATCATGCATCATCGGAGGAGCACCAATGAGGATGATGAACTCTCCGTGATCGTGTTCCCTCCGGCAAGGTGCCGGAATAGGGCTCTAGATTGGATCTCGTGGTTCTGGAACTTGCGGCGGCTGGAATTGTGTTTCGTCGACTCCCCCATGGTTTCTAGAATATTTGGGTATTTATAGAGCTAAGAGGCGGTGGACAGGACCTCCGTGGGCCCCACTAGCCATTAGGGCGCGCCAGGGGCCTCTGGCGCGCCCAGGTACTTCCTTGTCTCCCAAGTTGTCTTTTGGGCAAAAAAAATCTCCAAAAAGTTTCGTGGCATTTGGACTTCGTTTGGTACTGATATTCTGTGAAGTAAAAAACTAGCAAAAAAACACCAACTAGCACAGGGCACTATGTTAATAGGTTAGTCCCAAAAAATGATATAAAGTTGCTATAGAATGAATATAAAACATCCAAAAATGATAATATAACAGCATGGAACAAGCAAAAAATTATAGATACATTGGAGATGTATCAGCATCCCCAAGCTTAATTCCTACTAGTCCTCGAGTAGGTAAATGATAAAAACAGAATTTTTGATGTGGAATGCTGCCTGACATGTTCATCACATATTCTTTTCTTTTGTAGCATGGACCTTTGGACTTTTAGATGATTCAAAGCAATAGTCTATATTTGACATGAAGATTTTAATACTCAAGCATATCAATAAGCAACCATGTCTTTCAAAATATCAACACTAAAGAAAGTTTTCCCTAGCCCATCATGCTCAATCATTGATCCGTTCATGAAACACAATCGAATATTAGCTACATCCAATGCACAAGTATGATCATAGTGCTCCTTAGTTGGTACTTTATAAGAGAAGATGGAGACTCAAATAAAAATAAAAATTGCATAAAGTAAATAGGTAGGCCCTTCGCATAGGTAAGTAGAGATTTGTAGAGGTGCCAGAGCTCAAAGCTTAAATTGAGAGATAAAATATTTTGAGAGGCATGCTTTTCCTGTCAACGAAAACGACCGAGAATTTCCAATCATTTCCATGCTAGATATATCATAGGCGGTTCCCAAACATAAAATAAAATTTATTCCTTTTTGCACCATTCTTTACCAATCCATGGCTAGCCGTATCCACGGGTGCCTTCCATACCAACACTTTCCAAGGAATTTATTACTTGACAACATAAAGTAAATTTCTTTTTCATTTCGGGATTGGGCATCCCTATTACCGCCACACTCTCGTGCAATGACAAGTGAATAAACACTCATCTTTAGAATAACACATCTAGCATGGAAAAATATTGGCCACCCCCTGCCGCTTCATGAGCGGTACAGGCATACAAAAAGGAAATTCATTTTGAAAATTAGAGTTGGCACATACAAATTTACTTGGAACGGCACGGAAATACCGCATATATATAGGTATGGTAGACTCATATGGCACAACTTGGTTTAAGGATTTTGTATGCACAAGTAGTATTCCCACTTAGTACAAGGAAAGGCTAGCAAATAGATTGAGAAGCAACCAACCAAAAAGCAAAAATTCTCATAAACGAGCATTAAGCATACCTAACACCGAATAATGCACCACAAGTTGGATGTAATTTCATTGCATAACTATTGACTTTCGTGCTTGCATAGGAAATCACAAACCTTAACACCAATATTCTTACTAAAGCATAATTACTAACCAATATGACTCACATATCACTATCATCATATCTCAAAACTATTACAAGGGTAAGTTTATTTTGTCCAATGATCTTTCATGAATGTTTTTATTACATCCCTCTTGGATATCTATCACTTTGGGACTAGATTAATATATTACCATTGCTTTTAACAAGCTCTCAAACAAATTTAAGTGAAGAGCATGAGCATAAATAATTTTTTCCTTCTCTCAAAATAATATAAGTGAAGCATGAGAGAATTTCTTCAAGAATTTACTAACTCCCAAATTAATCTAAGTGAAGCATGAGAGTATTTCTTCAAAAATTTACTAACTCTCAAATTAATCTAAGTGAAGCATGATTCAAAAAAATTAAAGCACCATCGTGCTCAAAAAGATATAAGTGAAGCACTAGAGCAATTCCAAAGCTCAAAAAATTTAAGTGAAGCACATAGAGCAATTCTAACAAACCATAGCATCATTATGGCTCTCTCAAATGGGTGTGTCTAGCAAGGATGATTGTGACAAACTAAAAAGCAAAACAAGCAAAGACTCATATAATACAAGTCGCTCCAAGCAAAACTCATGATATGTGACGAATAAAAATATAGCTCCAAGTAAAATTACCGATGGTTGTTAGAAGAAAGAGGGGATGCCTTCCAGGGTATCCCCAAGCTTAGTTGCTTGGTTCTCCTTGAATATTACCTTGGGGTGCTATGGGCATCCCCAAGCTTAGGCTCTTTCCACTCCTTATTCCTTCATCCATCGAGATCTCACCCAAAACTTGAAAACTTCAATCACACAAAACTTTCGTGAGATCCGTTAGTATAAAAAAACTAATCTTTGCTTTAAGCGAAATTCTTCAAGAATGACTTCGTGAGATTGATGTTGCTATGACTTTGCTATGCTTAATTCTTGTCACTAGGGCCCGAGTGCCATGATTTCAGATCTGAATCCTTTATGTTTTCATGAATGTATTTGAGTTCATGATCCAATCTTGCAAGTTATACACACCTATTACGTGTTATTATCCGCATACCCCAAGGTGACAATTATTGGGATTCTTTTCGGTGATTACCGTAGTTTGAGGAGTTCATGTATTCACTATGTGCTAATGCTTTGTTCCTGGTCTATATTAAAAGGAGGCCTTAATATCCCTTAGTTTCCTTATGGACCCCGCTGCCACGGGAAGGTAGGACAAAAGATGTCATGCAAGTTCTTATAGCAAGCACGTATGACTATATACAGAATACATGCCTATATTACATTGATGAATTGGAGCTAGTTCTGTGTCGCTCTAGGTTGTGACTGTTACATGATGAATGTCATCCAACACAATTATCCATCACTGATCCAATGCCTATGAATTTCGCATATTGATCTTTGCTAAGTTACTACTGCTACAGCTGCTATTACAATTACTACAAAAATGGTACTGGTACTGTTACCATTACTGTTGCTATTGCTACTACCGCTATCAAACTATCATATTATTGTGCTACTGATCACTCTGCTGCAGATATTTAGTTCTCCAGGTGTGGTTGAATTGATAACTCAACTGCTAATACTTGCAAATATTCTTCGGCTCCCCTTTTGTCGAATCAATAAATTTGGGTTGAATACTCTACCCTCGAAAACGGTTGTGATCCTCTATACTTGTGGGTATCAATGGCTTGGTACCGCACTAAGTCCCAGGAGTCGGATGTCGGGCCAGCCGACTATCGAATGCCATCACTCGACCGAACACGAAGAGAGCAGTTGGCTACACCATCGGTCGACGACTGCCTAGGATACCTCTCGGCCATGATGCCTTAATGATGGTAGTTACCCAACGGGGACATAATCCAGTTAAATACGACAGTTACCAGTAGTAAATGCCATAAAACAGTCAGCCACATGAATAGAATTAATACCATCCCATTATGTACCCCTACCTGGTGCACTCTATATAAGCCAGGAGGGAAGCCTTGGGCCGAAGATTAAACATCCACACTTTGTACCTCACGCGAAGAGCTAAAAGCACCGCAGGAGTAGGGTATTACCTGCGGGCCCGAACCAGTTTATTTCCTTAAGCGTACTCCCAACCGCAACGTTTGCTAGATACGATTGCCTCTACATTCCGTTTTTTTAAAGGAGGATGACCCCCGGCCTTTGCATCTGGGAGATGCATGCAGCCATTTTATTAATTATTCACCAAGACCTTACAAAGTAATACATCGGTAAGTCTGAAGCTATCTTCTTGGCAACATCTGTCGCTACTCCTATCCACTTGATGAAGGGGTGCCAAAAGTCCGAGCCAAATACCAAACAGACCACGCCCCAAGCCTAAGATCTAAACCCGGATGCCCCAACCAAGCCGCAATGCTGGGTCTGGGGCACACACAACAGTCAGGTGCACTCTTAGTGGTCACCGCATGCGCACGCTGTAGAGGCCGCCACCACCGTCTTCTACCAATCTATCTTCAGAGCAGGTACTAATGCATCAACCTTGTCAGGCCTAACTGCTATTAACACCACCGCGATGCCAGACAACGCCACCATCCTGCGCTCGCGCATCAACACGCATCCACCGCCGAGACCCCGCTGCACCATTTCGCTGAGAGCCTGAGACCCATCATCGATGACGCGGTAGAAACCACGCCGCTCCACCGCATATCCACTCGAGTCGGTACCTGCTCCAAAATATAGATATAGGGTTTCCCATGAAGCAGGCCGAAACGAGCGATGCGACTTGCTATGATGATTCCTTCGACAAGGTACCGACGCCTAAAGACGGCGCCATCGTCCGCCATGACCGTAGTCAAGGCTCGGTCTTCACCAGTGGTCTTGTCACTCTAAACTCGCTACCATACAAATCTGAAGACAGATCCGCCACCGTCTCCTGGCCGGCCACCACCAACAGGCAAGCGCGCAGCAGGAGGAGACCGCGGCCACAGCACCGGACGGGCTGAGCCTGACCTGGATGCCCGACCCAGGGCCCTAGTTTGGGGAAGGATCCCCAGATCCAAGCCGCCGAGCAGGGACCGCCTAGGCCACACCGGCACCACAGCGCCCGCAACGCCAGGCCCTACGGAGCACCGTGCTTGGTCCAACTCGCAGCGGTGGCCGCCGCCGTCCGTAACTCCTCTGCAGCGCCGAGTGCCCGCACACCCGCGCCACCACAGGGGAAACCAGGTGCCCCGCTGCGACCTTCCTCAGGGCCAGCCCGGCCTTTGCTAGGAAGTCCCTTCCGACGGCGGCGAGACTAGGAGGGGCAGAGGGGGAGTCGCGTCGGCTGGGCTGTTTCTCCCCCCCAAGCCGCCAGGGAGACGACACGTGGGTTGCGAGATATGTTTTTCCACGTTCCTCCTAGTATTGTCAGGATTATATCCATGACATTACTTTTTGTCGGTTTTCCCCGGGACGTCTTTTTGGACGAATGTGATACTATGGAAGGAACTCCAAGAAATTATGATGGAATCACGTCAATTAACGTGATTATTACTTGCCATAAAAATAGTAGAGCATTTGGAGGAAGTTGGGCTCGTGCAGCCCTCCAGAGCGCAAGACAACCAATGGTACGAGTCATTGTTGATAACCCATAAGTATAGGGGATCGTTTGTAGTCCTTTTCGATATGTAATAGTGTCAAAACTAACGAGGAGTTAGAGGGGATGTTGTTCAAGATTGAACCTTGTTAGTAGTTTCTGGCTGGCACCCGTGCATGGTCCATTATAGTAGCCGCGTTCATCAGTTATGAACGGTCTAGTTTTGAACCGTAAGAAGCGTTTCCGTTCCGTCCAAACGCTACCGGTATTTTGTGAAAATAGTTGTCGCGTTCACTTTTGCTCAAACGCCGCTAATAGGAAAATCCTATAATGGGCTTCTGTAGTAGTAGATATTGGTTTCAATTCTGAAAACATATGTACAATACTAATTCGCTAAAAATAAAAGCATCTCCACTCTCCAGCAGGCCCCCTACATAAACCTTTTGAGCTCGAGACAAAAAATATCCCACCCCAATAGAACCCCATTTTAGCTAGGCCCGAAATGGAGGAAGGTACACGCCGGAAGCAAATAACTTGGTACTGTAGTGATGTGGCACTCTTTGGTATCAGACTAGGTAGCTCACATTGTTCATGCTCTTGCCAGACTACCCATCCCATGTCAATGGACTACTGGGTGTTGTACTCGAATAATAATTATTTTGGAATCTCATGCATATTTGATATAGCATAAAGAAAAACATGCTGTATACCATATCTTAGTACTTGCCGATACAAATAGTCACCTTGTCGAAGAGATGCTCTATGCATGCATGTACACATGCCTTCACACCAAATGTGCCTTGCATCTTAGGGGGTGTACCGAAGCATAAAATGCACATTTACATATATTTATTTGAAATAACCAGGAGAAGTAATCAAATTCATGAGCACCCACAAATCAATCATGAGATCAAATAAATAAAAATGAAGACCAGCACGCGCTTATAAATAAATAACCAGACGATCAATGGAAGAGGCGGCGAACCGGTATCGTCAACCGTCATCTGTCGCTTCCCTAGGAGACCGGGCCTGGGCAGCCTCCTCGTCCCGGTCCAGCACGCGCTGCTCGTCCTCGGAGGGCAGCGCGAAGCGGCAGAAGGGACAGAGGCGGCTGATCCGGAGCCAGCGGAAGATGCAGCGCTGATGGAAGCAGTGGGAGCACGGGATCATCCGGAGCTCGTCGTGGGCCTCGAAGTCGTCGAGGCACACCGCGCAGGCTTGCTCCCTGGTGCTGCCCACCGCCGGCACGCGCAGGCCCTGTATGGCCTGACTGGACGCGGCGGCGGTGAAGAGGTAGCCGGCCTGCCCGCGCCAGAATGCGCCCCGCTGAGTGGCGTCGTCCCGCTCCGGCCTCGCCCTCCCCACAGTCTGCCGCCGGCTGCTGCGAGCGTCCAGAGTCAGGTCGTCCAGCACATATTCGGGCACCGTGATGGTCAAGTTCCGCTGCATGTTTGCAGAGACGAGAGATAACCGGAGGATGGACGCCGGTCGACGAGAGTCTCCATCGGCTTATATATTCCGTCCGCACTCTGTACTGAGCGTCTCCCTGAGCTGCTTTTCCCCGCTTGTCCACTTGAAACTCGGTAGTTAACACTGAGCGAAAGAACCAACACGTTTACTTACAGTCCTGGGCACCGTGTGAGCGACGACGACGCATGCATGGCCCGCCCGGACTCGTCAACGGTTCCTGCATTTGTATACCAATGCAGGCGGGATAACAAATATCCCAACGAAAAACAAATATCCCAGCAACTGAACCAACAAAGTGCCCATGTTGAAAAGTAATACCGGTACCCATCCCTCTCAATCTCATGGATCCACATCGTGCATGGATCACGCATTTTAGGCTACTCCCTTCCATTCAGATATTTTCTTGTTGGCATACTAGCACAGTGGCCCGACGGATGTTTTATATATTTTTATCATCAGAAGCATACCTTCTCTTTATCGTCCTTACATTTTTATAAAAATAAAATTATGCATATATCGACTCTTGTCCTAGATGAATCTTTTTTTGCTAACTTTACATCCATAACGTGCAAACCAAATAGTACTCCCTTCGCCATTGATATATATGTCACGCTTCATAAGTCATATGTAAGCCTTGACCAGTAATATTTTAATAATAATTTTAACTTCTGAACAACAACTAATCATATAGTGCATGGGTTAATTGTGTGACACAAAAATGATATCATTGTATTGATATTTAAATATATAAATTTACTCTCTGAAAATTTTAGATTTCTAATTGTTGGGCAACTATCATAGAAGAAATTTACGCTGAGAGCTTAAACATAAATAATCAAAATACACCATGTATATATATCCCAATGGATCTAGTAACATTCTTTCATCTATTAAGTCTATAGTGTCATATGTTTCATATCAACAACATTTTCTTTCTCATGAACTGAGAACAAAACACATATATCATATTATGAACTCGGCAAACGTTTAATACAAACTATAAATATTGGGTTAGAAATAGTTAGTTGCATGTGCAAACACTGAATTCAATGATCGAAACAAAGTGTTGCAACATTTTTAACTCGATAAATGCTAAATGAAAAACTAAACTTCAAGAAAAGGATGTAAGCAACATTGATATAGAGAAAGAGAATGTGTAATATAACATATCTGGAATTACACAGTTAGTTTAGTTGTTAGTATAAATAATTTAAATCGCTAAGAAGTGCATGCAGAAAAATATCTTACACCTTCCGATAAAGAGCAATGAATCAAACTCGAAACGCAATATGCTGGAGAAGCATAAAAGACACAACAAAGGAACATTTCCATGAATAGAGCTTCAGAACGACTTTAGTGGTGCATTCTTGATATGCACATGAAATTGAAATTTCAGTAGGAAAAATGTACTATCTATTAATAAGAAAAAGCCAATTTTTTGCCAGATTATACTGCATGAACTTTTTTGTTTTATTTTGGATGATTATCAGGAAGTTCTGTAAGTTCAGGTCGTTCTCTAGGAACACTACTTTTAGGTCTCCACCCCCATTGGATCGAACACCACTAAAGTCCACATATTGCTAAAAAATGTGTCCTAATGAATTGTAGGTGTTCTTCTCTGTTTTCCAAGATTCCACTATTTAGTTAACTTAATTTCTAAAAGTGCTTCATATAAATATTTCACAGTAAATTAATTCCAAGTTGATGTGTATGGCTGTAAACCAGTGGGCCACATTAGTCGGGTCCAGGAGCGCCAAGGTGGATATCTTCCAAAGATTTGGCGCGCAATACTTAGAGGTGGTCTTCGTCATGATTACCCTTAGATGTAACCGACCTATGTGTAAACCCAAGGCACCCCCGGTATCTATATAAGCTAAGGGGTGAGGCTTGTAGATGAAAACTCTCATACACTTACCATCTCGAGGTAGATCAACCTGCAACTTGTACTCCCTTCAAATCAGTACAATTTAACAGGATGTAGTGGCGTTATCTCTTCGAGAGAGCTCGAACCTGGGTAAAATCCCTGTGTCTCCTGTTACCATCGTGCCAAACTACCAGCCCGGGAACCCCTACCCGAGATCTTTTGGATTTGTTTAAATAAGGCGGGGAAAAGGGTTTCACAAACTACAAATAAGCTGGTAGACAAGTAGAGTTTAAACTTCAATTGAATAAGATAAGATCAGAAAAGCAATACTGAAGGAGAATACTACGAGAATATTTCTTTTTCAAAATAGTTTTCTTATACAAATCTTCCCTAAGAATTTTTCATTTCTAACTAAGTTCATGCAACTAGACCAACATCGGCTCTGATACCACTTCTGTGAAAACCCAAAAAATACTTCCAGGCCCTTCTGCGTGTGCCTGCATGCACGATCATAGCAAACACAAACGAACGGAAAAGGAAGAGGCTGGCGGGTGGCTGCATGTGGGCAATGCAAATCGATGGCGCTAGCTAATTAAATGGGAGAGAAGCACAATTCCAAATGCATCATGATGCCATTCCATACAAACCTCGGTGGGCAAATTAAACGGGATACTAGACATACGTATAGGAAAGGAAAGCGTGCAAGATAATAGTTTTTTTTAGAGGACGTGCAAGATTATGGTGGGTTAGCTCTAATTAAACGCTTAGAGGGGATTGTATCAGTTGTCCTTGGGCGATTGACCATTGGTAGATAGGAAATTTTTTTGGACCTCGGCGTGTGCTCCGTTGTCCAGATGTATTTGTGTCGTACTTGTGGGTGTTTTCGTGGACGATGCAACTAACTTTTTTTAGATGACTAGTGTTCTTGTGTGGCGAAGCACATGACGTTGTCCTTAGAGGTACAATTTTCACTAAATTTGAGTACAATCAATTTTCTTTTCCGTTGCAATACAAGGGCATATTTATTATAATAAAGGACATGGTGGATTTCTCCAATTTTTCGGTCCATCCGTATTGATTTTTATAACGATTGAAATTTTCAAATGCGCGCTTCTGTTATTGGGTCTCGACTCACTGCCGCGCGGTCATTGTTCCTAAGAGAGAAGATTGATTAGTCTTATTAAATAGCCCGACCTCGTGTGCCAGTTTATATACGTATTTATAAGAGGTCCTTGATTCATTTCGTTTGCCAATCTATTTCTTTTTCCTTGTGGTCACGAATTGGATCTCTATTGTTCTTGGCTTTCTTGCATGAGTAATCCTCATTAATTATTGATTTGTAAAATTAATGGCAGATTAGTGCAACTTTTTTGTTGTTCACCCGTTGCAACGCACGGGCGCTTTTTCTACTCACTATATAAGGGGTACTCCTTATAAAGGTCACACCCCACCTTCTCAGGTTTGACAAATAGCATACTGCACGCGCGCCACTTGTCGCAACCTATGTGTTCTTTTTTCTTTCTTAGATTCTTTGTTTCAAAAGAAAATATCTCTTGAATTGTACTTCCAAATACTCAACTGTTTTTACCTTTAGATTTATCGCGTCGAGATCTTTGAAATTAGATCTCATGTCAATTGATTTTGACTTATTTTTTATCTAAGAAAAATAGAAGAAACACTTTAAATACAAAATAAATACAAAAAATAATGTAAAGAAAAAGGGCTCGTGCAAAAAAATGAAAGGAAAAAAAGGAGCACGGAATCAAACGGTATGGATTTTTACTTTTTTTTGAGCACATGTTGTGCTTTTCCCTTTTTTCGGAGAAGCACAACCATGTTTCTCACGGAAGCAGATATTTGTGCTTCTCGGGAAAGTAAATATGTTCTTCTCGTGGAAGCACATATTTTTTTTCATGAGAGTACATTTTTTTTAGAAGTACAGCTATGCTTCGTAAAAAAATATTCTCCAAAACCTAGGGCAAACAAGGAGAAAACCGAAATGGCCAAAAGGGAGGGCGGAATCCATCTAAAACCCGAAAACACATATAGAAAAAAATAAAAGAATAAAGATTGTTGGTCTGAACATTTAGAGGCGATTTGGTATACCGCGTTGGAGTTGCCCTAGGGCAGTGAATTCTGGATGTCATGCTTTATCAAATAAAATTTGGGGTTGATGCTCGGAAACAAAAAGACGACATACACAAACAAAATATGACATAACTAATTTATATATATACCTATACCTACTAATAAAGGAAATAGGTATTATTTGTCCGACATATAATCTTTTCCTAATAATAAAGCACGGATTAACTTCGGCGGGTGCACCGTCGCGTCTTTTTTACACAAAGGTCCCTGGTGTTTTAGGTATTCAACCCCCAGTCCCCCTGATAAGTCGATCGAACCGGTACTGGCGAGAGAAAAGAACAAAAATCTGCACGACGACCTTGCCTTCCATCTCCACCGCCAGCGCATCTCCACGCTGTCGCGCGCCGCCGGCCCCCGCCATGCGCCGTCGCAGCCGGCCCCCGACACGCCGCCGCGCACCGCCAATGCCCCTCTGCCGTGCGCCTTCCCCACCCCTGCGGCTTTCCACCACCAGCGACACTTGATGCCGGCGCCGCACCTTCCCCCAATCCCTCTCTCTCGCCACGACCCGACGCCGTCGTCCTCCACCACCAGCCCAGCCCCCGCTTGTTCCTTTTCCAGTGACGCTACGCACCCTCCCTCCTCTCTTGGCCGACGTCCAGTGCTCCGGCGACGGCAAAAGACAGTTCCAAACCGTCTGCCTCGCCTCTCAATCACAGGTGAGCCGACGGGAGCTGGTTCCTCTCCTCCCCGACGCTCTTCTTCACCTGGCCGGAGCACCTGCTCCTCCCATCACGCACAGATCGACGGAGCAGTTCGATGGTCGTTGCCCAGGCTGCGTGCAGTTCAGTGCTGCTCTGCCCCCATCGACTTCAACCACCAGCCCGCGAGGTGCACGCCATGTGTTTGCTAAAAAGACTCAGTGCACTGCAGCACCATTTTTGCTTTGTTTCACGGCCATTTGTAGGTAGCTCATTCTTGCTATACATGTTTGAATATAGTCCACGCTGATGTGTGTAGTGGTGTGCTCTTTTATTTATTTATTTTCAAGGAAAAGAGCTGTGTCAGTTAATGCGCCAGCCATAGAACTGAACAAGTAAAATGAATATACAGCCACAATTACCTGCTCTCTAGTAATAATAATTTTGTAAAAGAAACCTTGGCGTTTTAGAATCAATCCCCAGTTGACGATCCGCTTCGGCCGTCCGTCTCCTCCTCTCCCATGTTTGTTTCTGTTTTCTTCCACCCTTTCCTCACGTACGTGAGGTTTTATTTGGATCGAGTTGTTTTCCAGGTAGGTATTGGATAGACACCAGCCTTTTATTAAATCTAACATGTACGGGACGACATCTAATTAATCTAGTTTTGCGATTTGTCTTGTGCTGCCGAGAGGAACCACTGCTCGGCGGTTCTCGGAGACCTCGATCCTGACAGCACGAGCAGCACCGGGCCGGGAACGAAAGCTGCAGCCAGCAGAGAGGTTCAGCAGGATGACCGTGCATCATCCATGGCGACTGCGTCGACGTGGAGCGTCGTGGATGATGCGTGGCACGGCCGGATTTAGTCGACTGCAGCGGAGAAGAACCGACATGCTGGCATCGACATATTCCCTCCGTTCCATAATGTAGTGCGTATAGGTTTTTACAAAAGTCAAACATTACAAACTTTGGCCATATTTATAGAAAAAAGTAGGTACATCTAGAATACCAAATGTACATCATTGAATACATCATGAGTTATATTTTCAGAATGTACATGTTTGGTATTGTAGATGTAGACTGTTTTCTCTATACATTTGGTCAAAGTTGACAAAGTTTGATTTTCACAAAAATCTATAGGCACTGTATTGTGGAATGAAGGGTAGAGGCCGGCGACGTGATGGCACCGCAGGTGGCCACCCCGATCTGTGCTATGCAGCAAGCACCGTCACGGCCTACTAGAAGGGCAAGGACCTCGCTCAGCCGCTCTTGCTCCCAGCAACGTGGCTCTCAAAGTCGGCCTTGCTGACGCAAAGAAGGGCGCAGCCGCAACGCTGCATCAGTGCATCATACGCCGTCCAGCAGCTGCGCATTCGGCCAGATGATCCAGGAGGGGCTTGATGAGTCTGCAGGCCGCGAGTCGCATGGGGTTGGTGCAAGTGTAACCCACGTGATCCAATCGCAACTCATCGGTCCAACGGACAGCCATGGCCAATTGGAGTTGCCAATGTTAGAGTTGTGTCGAATATAGTGTACAAGGTAGGTTACAGTTGGACTCTGAGTTGTATTGTGTTTAGATAGGATATGGCGACATGTCCTAACAGGACACTTGTATCATGGACCTGGTATGGTAGACACACGATGTAACATATGCCAACATAATAGCACAGGAACGTAGGGGAAGCCGACGGCATGTGCCGGCGTCCAGGACGACCGGGTGCGGTATTGTAGCAGTGAGAGCCCATAGTCAGACCCCAAGAATGTAGCCATATCGGTCAACCTCGTTAACAAATTTCGGTGTCGTACTCGTGTGATTGCTTGGTCCTTGAATGATGATTGACGATGGTCTCGGATTTATTATAATAAGTGGTATCATGATACATGTGTGAGGGCTAGACGTGCGGTGATCGCGGATCGATCGGGCGAGCGTACAGGCAGCAGCGGCGGCGCACCGCGCACGGGCAGGCAGCAGATCGATCGATGGCTGCGGAAACCCATGTGGGCAGCGGCCCAGGTGGCGGAAAGCCTCACGGCTGCAGGCGGCGGAGTCACGTACACATAGAGAAGAGCCTCGATTAATTTTTCGCTGGGTCAGTCATAGGAAGAGCCATGGCGCCAAGCCGCCAACGGGTACCATGTTTGAGGTGGAGAAGTTCAACGGGACATAAACATTGGGTTATGACAGACGAGGTGGAAAATTTGTTGGCACAACAGGGATGCTTGAAGGCGTTGCGGGATGTCAAGCCAGATGGACGATGAGGACTATGAGGAGTTGCAGATGGTTCCAGTCGGGGAAGTTCGGCTGGGTCAGACTTGTCAATCTGACGGATTGACGCAAGTCGGTTGGTACAGAAGACGGTAGTGGGATCGGCAACGACGACATAGGAGCGTGATGCTGATAGTGACCGACTTCTGGGGCGTGGAAACACGTGGAGCAGGCCCGAGGGCTTGTGTGGCTTTGACAAGACTATGGCACGAGGGTGGACTGATCATCTACCATGGAGTCATGTTGAAGGTGGAGCTGGATTGAGGGGCTATGGTGTAAGGATCCAGGGAATCGAAGCCTATTAAGCAAGGGGGGAATGCGAGGGACACGTAATTCGGACTGGAGCCCAGTGGTCTGATGGAAGCGTAAAACTTGTCATCGATCGGTGATGATCGGTGGTACTCTGTAGTGGGGGTTGAGTGGTATGGTTTCGCGACCCTTGAGACTCAACCGGGACAGCGGGGGCTCGACGCGGTAATAGCGGCGAGGCATGCGGTTAGCACGGGGACATGGAGACGAGCCAGGGCTCTGGTGGTCATACATGTGGTGAGACAACTGCGAATTTATCTCGAGATGACTACAAGCAATGGTGAAATTCCTTCAAGTTTCAGACATGGGGTAAAGGAAGAGCGGTGATGTTGAGTTCAGGTAACTCTTTTATGTGATGTTCAATATGTGAGTTGTTCACTTTCATGCAGATCAGTGATTAGTGTGTGATGGCGTTGAACGGATAATCTGGAAGTTGGAAGCACCAATTAGAGTAAGGAGAACTTAATTTCGCACGAGCGTTGACTGTGGTAAAGAAAAGGAGGGGCTACAAGTTGCAGGTGGAATCACATGGAGTCTTTGGAGTCTTTGGAGTAGTAGTGGTACTCATGGGATATGCTCAAGTCCAATGTACATGAAAATTTGACACATGAACGAATTCAAGGTGGTGAAGAATATTCGTCAAGGTGCAGTTTGTTAGAGTTGTGTCGAATATAGTGTACAAGGTAGGTTACAGTTGGACTCTGAGTTGTATTGTGATTAGATAGGATATGGAGACGTGTCCTAATAGGACACTTGTATCCTGGGCCTCTCATATATAGCAAGGGTAGACACACGATGTAACATAGGCCAACATAATAGCACAGGAACGCAGGGGAAGCCGGCGGCATGTGCCGGCGTCCAGGGCGACCGGGTGCGGTATTGTAGCAGTGTCATGGGGAGGAGCGCCCATAGTCAGGCACCGGGAATGTAGCCATATCGATGAATCTCGTTAACAAATCTCGGTGTCGTAATTATGTGATTGTTTGGTCGGTGGCCTCATATTTATTCAACAGCCAAGGCGGCGGCAATGAAGTAGGAGGATGACATCCCGCAGACCCATGCCCTCGAGTGAAGCAGCCGGCTTTGCGATGTGCCCGTTCGTGTGAAGGAGCCAGCTATATATGATGATGAACAAGTGGTCCTCTTCTCCTAATATGCTTGCTTGTACGTGGATAATGGACGTGCTGATCATCACGCCCTTGAGAGCTGAGACCTTGAGATCGGTCATACGATTGGCCAAAGTTGCTCTCGTGTTCTCTTGGTCCTCTTTTTTTTTTAGAAAGCACTCGTATTCATTCATAAACAGACAAAGGTAGTACAAGTACGAGTACAAATACACTCGCAACAGCAGTGAGACGAACAGGACAGCTGTTCCACCCAACACAAACCACTCGTGCGAGCCGCTGGAAGCACCATCGCCAAGTCATGGCTTTCTGAGCCGCATACGAGTCCCGTCCCGCCGGACAGGAACTGGAAACAGGTTCCGGAATATCGGCCGGGGAACGTCCCCATGCTTCCATGACCCAGGAGCTGCTCCATCTTCCAGATCTCGCTAGAGAAGAAGAACACCTCCAGCCACCTCGCCCCCCTCACACCCGCAGCCATCCAAGCGCCTCGGAGACGAGCTGTCACCGTTATTACCTCAGCTGCTCCAGTCCAAACCAGGACGGGAGACAAAATCTCCAGCAGTACGGCGTCTCCTCCAGCACGACGCCCGCACCAGGAGAACACCAGCTCGCCGGATCCGTGGATCCCCGAGCACAAAACGCCAGAAGCAGAACGGCTCCTCCAAGAGCAACCAACCCCACTCCGGCACACACTCCCGCCCGATCCCGAGGACCGGCGAAACACCACTCCTCCGACCTCGTCGGCACCTCCGAAGAAGGCGTCGAGAAGGGGCTGAAGTCGAGGAATATTTATTCGCCGGGTCGCCGCCGCCACTTCCAAAACGACGACCGCCGAAGACCTACCCCTACTATGTACAGACCGCAGGCACAGATCCGGGCCTCCCCACCTCTCCCGCCGCTGCAGCAGCAGCCGGAGAGGGAAGGAGCCCACGGCCTGGCCGGCGGCCGACTGAGGGGAATTTTTCGCCTCCCTTTCGCCTCTGGAGTGAACAGGAACGAGGGGAGGGGAAAGTGGAGTTGTTCTCTTGGTCCTCATGCATCACCAATGCTGGCCCCGTCATCGCCGGCATATCCACCGAGTCCGCGTCGTCTCCTGTCCAGGAAGTGCTCGCATTAGCCTCGGCTATCTCCTCAAGCATGGATGACGACGATCATTGATCAAGTCTACCAGGTCATGGCCATGTTATTTTGTTAATAAAGCAAGCAGCATTGTTCCGCGTTAGAAGCTAGATCATACAGGTACAAACATGATTCACGTACATACACTGCTCCGGAGCTAGCTATAGTGCCTATCTTGCTTTTATTCCTCATGGTGTTGATTGCAGGAGAACTGCAACACTCAAACATGCACTCCGAGCATCTACAGATGCGATGGCCAAATTCGGTCCCTCAAACGCCCGTGGCCGCGTCTCGGCGCGTCTATGAGCACTGACCGGGCATGCCTCATATATGCCACTCTGCATCCGTGTATCTCATATCCGGCGCCTTATATCCATACTACACATGCAAATGTTGATCAAACGACGGACAACAAAAATCGGCTACGAAGGAACACAAAATCGGCTGCAAACGGACATTAACATACTTCACCACATCCAAAAGATCATAGTTCGTCCCCGGACAAGTTCTTAAGCTTCTACAACTAAAAACGATATAAACATTAAGGAGGAGAAGGGGGATCACCACTTCCTTGCTGGGCATTTGCCCTTCAGGTCGCTGGCGCAGCTGTAGGGTCCGCGGCTGATGGAGGGTCTTGGTTGTCCGACGAGGAGGTGCAGCTGTCGCCGTCGTCGGAGTCGGAGTCGTAGAGGATGATGAGCCCATTCATCTAACGGACCGCCCTGTCCTACTCCCGCTTCACCCTGGCGACCCGAGCCTTCTCCGCCGCTGCCTCCTTCGCCTCGCGCTCCGACTGCTCAATAGCAAGCCGAAGTGCTTTGGCGTTCTTCCGTCGGAGGCGGCGAGCGTCCGTCTCCGCCGTCGTGAGGGAGCGGCGGTCGACCCATGTAAGGAGACGTGCGTCCTCGTCGGGGTCCGCCTCCGTCCCGCGGCTGCGACGCGCGGACTGCTTCGCCGCGTCCCTCTTCCGTGCACGATGCTTGTCGCGGCGGGCGCCTCCGACTCCAGAGTGCGCGTGCGGGCCGGCAGCGCATGCGCAAGCACCCAACGCTGTCCGCATGGTGGAGCGGCCGGCGGGGGAAGGAGACGGCGCGGTGCCAGCGCAGACTGTGATGTCATTGCGTCGCTGCGCGCGGGCCGAGAGGGTCCAGCTCCGGCGTCCGCGATGCGCCGGCGCGGGAGCTGCGGTGACGCTCCAGATCCGGAGCTGCCATCGATCTCCACCTTGCACCTCTCTAGTGCAATGTGGCGGGCACTTCTCATAGTTGAGCTCTGAGTCGGAGTTGCTGCCGGAGCTGCTCATCGTAGTGGATGAGATCGGAACCGGAGAGGGAGAGGAGTGGACGGAGCGAGAGAGAGGGAGAGAGTGAGCTACGGTTTGAGCTCGCCGCCCGGATTGGGGTTTTTTGTGGGGTCGGTGGTGGGTCGGGCCTGTCACATCTCTAAGGGCCCATGTGGGTTATATGACAATGGGTGTGGTGAGAAGTTTAGTCCCATACCGCTAGTTGAAGAGGAGATGGACTTTCTAATAAGGGATTCTCTTCACATGCTATTGAAGCTTGAGAAGAGAAGTGGTCCCCGCAGGCTCCTCTGCCGCCCGCCTCGCCACGTCACGCACGTTGTGGGTTGCAGGAATAAGCCGAGCCGAGCCGAGCTCGCAGCCCCTATATATGTGAGGAGTCGGCCAACCCTAGCCACCTCTAGAAAACCAAACAACAAAACAACACTGAGGGGAAATCATTGTCGAGGGGAGTGCTCGAGTGAACTTGAAGTGGGCGGGCCAGGAGCAACGCTCTGTTCGTTATGTCGACGTTTTCACTCACTATGCTTCAGACAGGAGCCCCTGTAGGGACACTGACCACGGGCCATATTCTTGTTTTTCTTTTCTCTTTTGAATCTTTTTGTTTTTTTCTTTTACTTTATTTTTATTTCCAGATATTCTATATTAACAAAAAATTGTTTACGTAAAACGTTTCAAAAAAATGCTAACCAAACATTTAAAAATATTAAATATACATACTTTTTAGTCATGTCTACAAAAAATAGGCAACATGAAATGTTTATATAAAAATGTTGATCTTTTTTTATAAATGTTAATCCAAGCATTTAAAAAATGTTGAACAACTGTTCAAAAAATGATACACTTATATTTGAAAAAAATTAAAAGTGTATATAAAAAAAAGTTGACCATGTTTTCAAAACATGTTAAACTTGTATTTAAAAAAATTTAATGTGTATATAAATACAGTTGATCATGTATTAAAAAATGTTAGAGTTGTCTTTAAAAAATGTCAAATCTGCACAGAAAAAATGTTGACCATGTATTCAAAGAATGTTAAACTTGTCATTGAAAAATGTTAAATTTGTATAGAAAAAATGTGTACCATATACTCAAAAAATGTTAAACTTGTCTTTGAAAAATGTTAAATCTGCATAGAAAAAATGTTGACCATGTATTCAAAGAATGTTAAACTTGTCATTCGAAACGGTTAAATGTGTATGGAAAAAATGTTGGCCATGTATTAAAAGAAAACCGAAGAAAATAGAGAAGAAAGAAAAGGAAAGGAAAACCAATGAAAATAGAGAAAACCGGCGGAAAAATAGAAACAGAAAAAAAAAACCCGGAAAACCTATGAAAAACCAGGCTCGTTTACTTTAACGAGGCCGCGCCCTACTTCCTTATAATTAACCGATAGTTACTCGGTGGCTTGTGGCGCATCGCAGCATCCAGGATAGCTGGGTTCAATCCCTGGCATTTCCATTTTTCTCCTATATTTACTTAAAGTGTTCATTAATGGGCCAGCTTGTTTTGTGGATCCTTCTTGTCGTTTTTTGTTTTGTTTTTTCACGTTTTCTGTTTCCAATATTTGTTTGTTCTTTTTTGGCTTGCCTCAAAAAAATGTTTTCATTTTTTCTCTCTTTTTGAAAAAAATCACTCTACGTAGAACATTTGAGAACCGTTGACCAAGCATTTGAAAAATGTTAAATGTGTATAGAGAAAAACGTTTGTCACGTACATAAAAAATGTATACAAATATACATAATGTGTATGAAACAATTTGATCATGTATTTAAAAAACTAGATGATATCCCGCGCGTTGCTGCGGAAATTTGAAGCACAATGTAGGAGATGAATTATGGAGTAAAAAAATAGTAAAAATAAAATAAAAGAGAGAAATATATATCTATTTGAACAATTGATGATATGATATGAAAAGTACAAAAAATAATATATCGTAAAGTATCTTTATATTTGCCTTTTTAGAATGCATTCATCCCCTTTTCGCAGAGAAAGATGAATGCATTGTTAACATTACATGGAACATAAAGTTTGATGAACTGAAATCATGCCCAAATCAGACCAGAAATCCATATTCACTGAAACAAAGCCGAATAAAGGCCCAAGCCTAGCACGGGGGCCCACAAAAACTACTAACATGAATGCTTGTTGCTTATCCGTAATAGGAATGTAAGCCCTTCAAAAGCGTAAGAAAAAAATTTAAAATATACACAAATCCAATAGCAATACTACCGTACATCTAAATTTGTACATGACCACAAGCCATATACCAATTGGTAAAAAAAGGAAATCAGAGCGTGCACACATATGCACCTCTTTTTGTCATGGACAACACGTATGCATCTCTTTTTTCACTAAAATGGCAAATGATGTTTTTCAGCCGGCTGATCATAACGTTTCATAGATTCAAAAAATATATCATAACGTTTCATCAGCCATGCGCGATACTGTTGGATATAGCCTGATCTTGAGGCTGTACATCTCCCTCGCGATGGATGTGAACCCCGAACTGATCGTTCTCCATGTGCCCCACCACTCGGCCAAACCTTATCTTCTTTCCCTGCAGCTCTCGCAGCTACCCCCAACGTTGTGCTCCGCCATGCCGTTACCAACTCCCCCGATCTCCCCAGTTAAAATTCTACAGCATCACGCTCGTCGTGCTTGCTTTCTGAGACCATCCCGTAGCTCCCCATGTCTATCACGAGCTGTTGCAAGGGGTGGCGGCCTGGCGGGGCGGACGCTACGGCTGCAATAGTCTAGAGACGATGCAAGACGGGCCACATGGTGCTGCAACGCCAAGCGCGTGGTGCTTCAAGGTCATCGCCACTGCCGCAAGCCGACCATGCGACGATGCAGGCCGGCCACGCTACACATAGCCTGATGCTTCAAGGGCGCCCCAGGTGTTGCAAAGCTTGTCGCAGTGCTGTTGCTGAAAAAACGGCCCGCATTATGTGACGACCCCGGCTTAATCGTGCACTAATCATACACGCAAATATACACGATCAAGCCTAAGGACTCAGTTGAAGATATCACAACACAACTCTAAAACATAAATAAAGTCATACAAGCTTTATATTACAAGCCAGGGCCTCGAGGGCTCGAATACAAAGCTCGATGGCATACAAGTGTCAGCGAAAGCATCAAATATCTGAATACAGATATATCAGAATTACAGATAGGCCTTTAGAAAGGCGGGGCAAAATAAAATACTACGATCGAAAGGCATAGGCCTCCTGCCTAGGACCCTTCGAATCCTACTCCTGATCGTCGGTCGGCTCCTCGTAGTAGTACTCGCCGGGAGGGTAGTAGTAGTAGCCGTCGGCGGGGGCAGCTGGCTCCGGGGCTCCGTCGTCTGCGACAAAAGGAAAAGGGGAGAAAAAGAAAGCAAAGCACACATGAGTACTCATCCGAAGTACTCAGCAAGTAAGGATCTACACTACATATGCAACATTTTCAAAAGAGGGTTGTATATGTGAACTGGGCTGCAGAAATGCCAGAATAAAGGGGAGAGCCTAGTCCTATCGTAGACTAGCATCTTCATCGGTCTTGCAGCATTAGAAGAGTGCAGATTAACACAATGAAAGGTAGTAGTAATGTTATCAACCTCGCCCAGAGATTCTTCCTCCACTCCCTGCCAGAAAGTAATCCCCGAGCCATACTATCCAATTCATATCAAGTCACCAGTTCTAGTTGTACCGATCGGGATACAACTCCGAGTGTCCGTTACCGTAGGACAGGCTATCGATAGATTAGTTCTTCCCTAAAGGGGTGCACCAACTTACCCACCACGCTCGATTAACTCCGGCCGGACACACTTTTCTGGTTCATGCCCGGCCTCGGCCAAACGACACGCCGCAACCCGACCGAATACCTAACAGAGAGGTCAGCACGCCTGACTAAACCTATGCACCCAGGGGGCTTGGGCCTTAGCCTCGGGAACTCCTGCACGTTGCGTCAGGCGGCCGAAAGCAGACCTAGCCCCCTTAATACAAGCGCGGGCTTAACCAGTCCAATTCGGCGCGCGCCGCTCAGTCGCTGACGTCTATTAAGCTCCGGCTGAAGTATACGACGCAGAACGCCCATACTATGCCCACGTGATGGTTAGTGCTATCAGGCCAAAGGCCCCTCGGATCAAATATCCAAACCGTTAGTGTGTTGATAGTGCGGTAACGAGCAGAGACTCACGAAAGATGTGACCCCGTCACCCCGTCTCGAGGACTTGCGGCAAGGGCCAAGAATGTCCGGCCATGCCTTGTGTTCAACTCTCGGGCACCATCCAGGTCCACCCGACTCCACATCTCTCGCAATTAAGCTCGCGCGGGTACACTTCAGGGCCGACTCGTCTTTATCCAGAATAAGCAGTATGAACAGTAATGTAAAGGCATCCGTGTGAGTACCATATCAAGAAGGAATCCGAGGCATCACCCTCATTGGATTCCCACCTGACGTAAACATCAAGGTGAACGAAGGAGGAATCACCCTCGAGGTCCACACTTGAGCAGTTGCACGACGATGTCGTTATCCGGGGTGGTGTAGGAGGAATCACCCTCGCTGACCACGACCGATTAACTAACCTACAAGGTTATCATCAGAAGTGCTGACGAGGTATCACCTTCGGCACTCGATAGTAACCCAGTAGTGTCGAACAACTAAGGGGGAGTGATGTGCGGTGCCAGGGCCTGGTCTTCGATCCCGTTGATTGGGTCTTCTGATAATCCAGCGGGGCAGTAAGGATAAGTGGGGTCTCTGCTGGGTCTCTACCCAATCTATGCTAAACAGTTGAGGACAATCAGGTAGGTAACAATAGCAGGTTACAATAAACAGGCTATGCAGCAGAAATAGGATAGCAGCAGTAGTAACTTCTAATGCAAGCATAAGAGAGAAGAGAGTAGGCGATATCGGAATGCTCAAAAGGGGGGTGCTTGCCTGGTTGCTCTGCAAACACCAACGGGTCTTCGACGAGGTAGACGATCATCGGGTCATCATCGGTCTCGGGGTCTATCGAGAGAGAAGAGGGGGAAGAAACAATAAATAACAGATCAATCTAAGCATCACAAAACGTAACAAGGCAGATACGCGGTGCTAGGGGAGACCTAACGAAGGGCTACACGTTGCAGACGGAGCGAGGAAACATCCGGAGATATTTTACCAGCTCCGGGCAATTATCGGTCAGATGAACCGGAGAGGAAAGTTCCATGTTCGTCACGCTAGAGGCATGGGACAGGTATGAGGAGTGCACATTCGGATTCGTCTCGTTTTTCTGATTGTTTTTCATATATAATTTATTTTCATCTGAGCTAAGGTTTATTTTCTATGAATTTCTGGAGTTTTAATCATTTTCTGAAAATTCTGGAATTAAATTAATTCGAATATGCGCAGGAAACTCTGGGTGCACCCGGTGCACTGCACCCAGAGTGCACCAGAGAGGCTGACAAGTGGGGCCAGAGGCTGAGTCAGCTGTGCACAGTCAGCAGTTGACCCAGTCAGCGCTGACTGGTCAACAGGGTCAACAGGGCCCACATGTCATTGACTGGGACCAGCCCAGTCAGCCGTTTGACTGGTCAACTGAGTTCAGTGGGAGGAGACCAGTGGTGGGGCACACCACCGAGAGGTATGACTTGGGCCAACAAAGCCCCGGCTGGCAGCAATCACGGGGATCCGCGCCGGCGTTAGTGCTCTGCTCAGGTCTCTGGTGGCGATGTCCTAATAAGGCTTGATCGGTGGAGGCACAGTATGGAGAGGAGCGCATATAAAGAGAGAGGGAGAAGAAGAATCATGATGACCACGGGGGGAGATGAAGGAATCATCCAACGAAGTGGCACTGAAAGGAAGCGGTAGAAGAGATTAACTTTTGATATTAAATGTCGCATGTGAGGGAGGAGTCGGTTGGTGTTCACGGCTGAAAACAAAACGATGGTCTGCATGCGTAGAGTTGACCGATTGGTTGCTGTTTGGAAACTAAATGCTAATGTGGCATCATGTGACGTCGACAGCTTGCATGTTAAGATAAATCAGGAAGTGGGGGTGAACTTCTTCATTACATAGGATGTTAATCAAGGAATTGAAAATTATTGAACAAGTATTTGTAAAAATTTAATCAAGCATTTGGAAAAAGTTAGATGTGTATAGAAAAAATATTGACCATGTATTAAAAAATGATGAAAAAGATTTGATCGTGTATATAAAAATGTTCATCAAGCGTTCAACAAAATGTTGAACAAGTATTTCAAAAATGTTAATCAAGCCTTTAGAAAATATTAAAGTGTTTAGAAAAAATGTTGACCATGTGTTAAAAAAAAATAAAAATTGCGTCTAAAAAATGTTAGTCAAGCATTTGAAAAATATGAAATATGTATAAAAAAATGTTGACCATCTATTAAAAAAAATCTTGTATTTGAAGATATTAATCAAGCATTTGAAAATGTTTAAAAGTATGTATAGGAAAAACGTTGACCATTTACTCAGAAAATGTTAATCTTGTATTTCAATAATATTAATCAAGCATTTGAAGAAATTGTTGACCATGTATTCAAAAATGTTAAATTTGTATTGGAAAAATGTTTAACTTGTATTAGAAAAATGTTCTTTACATATATGAAAAATGTAGTATGAAAACCAAAATAAAAAATAAATAAAAATTTAAAAAGAAATAGTAGAAACAAAATAAAAATAAATGAAAAGTAAAACCGAAGAGACAAATGAAATTAAGTATAATATAGGTAACTTTGGGCCAGCTAAACCAGCTCGTTTCCGGAGCGCCATTATATACTTTTTTATTTTTTTTATTTTTCGTTCTTTCTTTCTTTTACATTTTCGTTTTTATCTTTATTTCGTTTTCTTTATCTTTATATTTTTTCCTACAATTTTTCTTTACTTTTGTTTTATTTTAATTTTTGTGTGAACAACTTTCCAAATTTGTGATTTTTTTTATGAAATTGTGAACATTTTCTGAAATCATTTACAATTGTCAGATTCGGGAATATTAATATGAAACATGAATATTTATAAAATTCAGAAAAAAAAATTAGTCATGAAAATTTTCTAATTCACGGAGTTTTTCACAAATACGCGAACACTTTATGAAATGGCAAACATTTTTTTGTCGGCCAGCATTTTTTGAAATTCAGTAAACATTTGTTTTATTTTGAAGATTTGTTTCTTTAATGCATGAATAGGTTTCGAATAAGCGAATAATTATTGAATTCATGAACTTGTTTCATAATCAAGAAATGGTTTTATTGTTCTTACATTTTATTAAAACAATCTTGATGTTTTCGAGCTCGTGAACATTTGTTCAAATTCAAGATTTTTTTTAAAAAATCATGGAATTTTTTTTTGTTCCGGACATTGTTTTTCAAAATCAGGAATATTTTTTGAATATGCCAATATTTAATTTAATCTCAAAAAATTAGGATCTGTGAACATTTTGTGATTCTTGATGTTTTTTTAAGAATTCATATTTTGTTTGAAATTTGAATTTTTTTGAAATCATGAATTATTTAATGAACAGAAAAATAAAAACCTAAATGAAATAAAAACGAAATAAAATGCAGGGGGCGTCCTGTCCCGCACAACAGCCCCCGCTTAAAAAGGGTGTGCGTGCTAAAAAGGGGGTCCCCCCTTGTAGGCCACTGCACACTGGTCGGCCTGCCTCTTGCTGGCTTGTTGTGCAAATAGGTCAAAATAGCTAGCTCATGCAAATTTCACACATCAAAAAAGTTGATGCAAATTGACTTATGTGCCTCAAAATATGACGAGCAAACTCAGAATACAGGAGGTGTAGGATAAATGACACCGTGCATGTGTCTACTATCCACTTTTACTTTGAGCTTTGCGCTACCTTTTTTGGCTTTAGCTTGTTTTATGTTTTTTTCTTGTTTCATATGGTACTATAACTTTTTGGGTGTACCGTCCTGAGCCTGCATATCCGATCTGAACGGGTGCACTCTTATTAATTGGTACACCACGAAACATTGATACATTTTGAAACACCAACTGAAGCATCATATAACACTCTGAAACAAGGCATATTTGCCAACAACCAAAAAAGTAGCACTAATATTAGAGCAACAACAGACAGTCAATGCATGCATGATATATCCTGTTCCTATAGAAATATCACTCTTGGGGGGCGTAGTGAATGTATCAAATGCAGCCCTGGCTGCCGGACGCCGCCTTCCTTTTTGGTCCACCACATTGTAGACCGTCCTCTGCATGTTTTGCATCATGGTACACATGGGCGTGGGTTACATGAGTGCATGTTGGTGCATTTGGTATTGCGAAGCCTAACCTCAACTGTTACGCCTGCAAAGCCATAGCGAACGAGATCGTAAGCCACAAAACTTCAACCTGGAGGAAGTAGACAGGTGCAACTCTAGATTCCACCCCATTTGGAAGAGAAGTGCGACAGTTGGAGCATGTGGTGTTGTTTTTGTCAAATCCCCAGCGATGTCGTGACCTGCCAGTCCGGTTGCAGTGGAGCGGCACAAATACGGTCGATGACATGTCAATGCAGCCTCGGGGTCGATCGGTCTCTGGTTCTATTCATGTTGATCCCTGCCATGGAACCAACGCAGTGAGCAGCAGAGTACTTATGGAGCATTTCGACAAAAAAGTATAACACACAGTGTCTGTAAGAAGGAAAACATACTCATGTTCATCATAGTAATTATTTTCATTTTAACCTCAGCATCATCCTTTTATCGTTCTTTTTTCCTTTATCATTTGTTTATTTATATCTACGTATGCAGTTTAGTTCATTCATTAAATACGGTTCTTCGATAACTAGGTTATCATTACTTAAGTAAATATGGTATGGAGTCAAGACTGCAGGAAAATAATTATACGCTGAGTATCAAAAATACTAGGCGAAGGGCAAAAAAGACTCGGGAAAGGTTTTGCCGAGTGTTACACTTGGCTTCTAGCACACGGCGTACATCATGTCGGTAACTAGGTGTAAGCCGAGTGTTTTTGTCGTCCACTCAGCTTATAGGTAAGCCGAGTGTTAAATAGGAGCGTTTGGCAACATAAAGCACTTTGACGGCCCGGCTGCGTTAACGATCATGCCACGTGGCACCTGATGGTAAGCTTGGTGTTTCTGTTGGATACACGGCTTATAGGTACAGTAAGTATATAAGCCGAGTGTCGTTCCACGAACACTTGGCATATAGTTTACCGAGTATTACTGATAGCACTCGGCAAAGCTTAATATACAGAGTAAAAAATAATAATGGCAGTCCCCAATCTTGCATAGACTCACGGCCTGCCCGTGATCTTGCTACTGCTGGCGGCCGGACGGTGGTCGAGGGCCTGCGCTAGTGTTGCTTGCTCGTGCTTGCTGCGGCTCCATACGCTTCGTCCGTCGTCCGGCCGTCCGCTTCCTGCTGCTGCCACGGCTGCTTGCAGCTGTTGGCGAGCTGTTCGCCAGCGCTACACACGCACAGACATGAGCACGCCGGCGAGCTGCTCATCTAAAGCAAACGCACACAATAGGCCGGCAAGACACGCACACTAGTACTCGCTCCGTCCCAAAATAAGTAACTCACTTTGTACTAGCTTTAGTACAAAATTAGTATAAAGTCAAGTCACTTATTTTGGGATAGAGGAAATACAAAACCACACACGCATCACGCCCAGCAGCCTTAGTTTTCGCCGGATCTGGCCAAAATTAGAGCCGACACTCCCAGCCCAAACCTAGCCCACCGGGGGGCACTTGGGGGTTTTCGCCGGATCTGGCCAAAATTAGAGCCGACACTCCCAGGCCAAACCTCTCTCCGCCCTTTTTCTCCGGGAGGAGACCGAAGATTTTTGCATGTCGTTTGGCCCACACTCAGCCTCCCACTCCCTCTCTCCGCCCTTTTTCTCCGGGTCCCGCCCATCCCCTTGTCCCACGCCCGCGTGACTCCACTCCAACCACCACCACCGCCCACAATGCAGCTCCTTCTCGGGCTAGCCCTCCTCGCCCTGCTTCTTCTGGTCGCCGGCGCCGGCGCTTTGCCGCCACCACGCGCCCGCGACTGCCACCGAGACGCTCAACGTCGAGGCCTCACTCTCCCGCGCCCGCGCCGCCGTCTCCACCGACGCCAGCCCCCTCCACCAGTCCCTCGCCGCCACCGACACCAACGTTCTCCCCGTGGAAGACCAACCCCAGCGGGTCGAGCGGCCGGCTCGCGCAGCGGCTCCACTCCAGGGACTTCCTCCCGGAGGAGCAGGGCCGGCACGAGAGCTACCGGTCCCTGGTGCTCGCCTGCCTGCGCCGCGACTCGGCCCGGGCGGCCGCGCTTTCTGCCCGCACCTTGCTGGCCGCCGACGGGGTCTCCCGCGCCGACCTGAGGCCGGCCAACGCCACGCCGGTCTTCGATGCGTCGGTGGCGGAGATATAGGGCCCGGGCGATTGGAACACCGGGCACGTGGGGCACGAGGACGGAGCGTCGGCAGTCGAGCTCGGAGGCCGCGGCGGTGCGCGGGGTCCGCAACGCGCGCATGTTCCGGTGCAGTGGGCGCTCCTCTTGGCGTCGCTGGCCGCGGCGGGGCACTGGGCGTCGGTGCTCTTCCTCATGGCCGTCTCCAAGGTCCTCCTCGCGCCGTTCCCGCGCTTGGCGCTGCTCCGCCGGCTCGTCGCCGCGCTCGTGCTCGCCGGCCTCGGCCCCTGCTGCCTGGGGCGCAACGAGTGGAAGAAATTTCACCCCCAGGCCAAAATTTTCGCCGGCAGTCCCCCCAAGCGGCGAAAAAAATGCCTCCTGGGGGGAGGGCAAACAGAACACACACACATCAGGTCGCGTGGAATCGGGCGGGCGCGAGGGTGACACGCGAGGCGGCCGGCAACGCGCGAGCAGGGCGGAGATGGTGCCACCGGGGACCACACGAGAATGCAAGCGGCAAGGTGCCGGGCGTCAGGCGCACCTGTGGAATCCGTGGATCCGGCGAGCGGCAAGCTGCCGGGGATGGAGGACCGGCTTCTGGACCTGCACGGCGTCGAGGCGAAGTCGACGAGGAGCAGCTTCTACGTCTCATGCGTGTGTGGAGAACAGAGGGGAGGAGATAAGGAGAGAGAGAGGGGGTGAGGAGAGAGCTGCTAGCCATTAGATCAGCGAGAATCCAACGGCTACAGGGTGCGATCCGTGGGAGGGCTGCATCGACCAATCAAAACACAGAGACTTTGCCGAGTATTTAGGCCAAGGCACTCACCAAACATTATTTTTACATTTTTATTATTGCAGAAGGCCTAAGAATGTTGCACAGACAACAGATAGCAATTTCTAAACCGCTTTTCGACAACATAGAGGAAATGGAGAGGGGAAAGGAAAACAAATGTTCAAAATAAATAATCAGTTTCTCGAAACCATATATCTTCCTCGGAGATTGTTCAGTTTCTACATATTGTACATGATCACTTTTGAGAAAACTTCTCATACTTTTACCACAACATGTTGATGGCATATAAAGATATGATGCCAAGTTTCATGCTTTTTAGACTTCGTTTGTATTTTTCAGAATGAAAAAGTCAACAAATTAACTCCATGTTCGGGTCGAGTGTTGGCACCCTCATGTTTGTAATTCATTTATTTTCCTTGTACGTATAAGGCCTACACATATACTCAGTAACACAAATATGATTTTTGAACCCAGTTTGTACAATATTTACATGCACTTGCAATTCAAATTTGAATTTTATTCACTTAATGTCTAGAAATGCACTTAATTGCTTAAATATAGGAAACGAATTTTGAAAAGCTCCAAATTCTTACATGAATCATGTAATGAAGTTTCTTGAGCGTAGAAAAAATTTCAAGGCCAACGGTGAAGCAGCGGTCGCATCGCCTTCAAACATGACATGTTCCTTCTCGAAACCATGTATCTTCCTCGGAGATTGTTCAGTTTCTACACATTGTACATGACCACTTTTGAGCAAGCTTATCAAACTTTTACCACAACATGTTGATAACATATCAAGACACGATGCCAAGTTTCATGCTTTTCAGACTTTGTTTGCATTTTTCAGATTTAAAAAATCAACAAACTACATGTTCGGGGTAGAGTGTGTTGGCACCCTCATGTTTGTAGTTCATTTATTTTCCTTGTATAAGGCCTAAACATATACTCAGTAACACAAATATGATTTTTCAACCCAATTTGTACAATTTTCATGCACTTGGAGTTCAATTGAATTATATTCACTTAATGTCTAGAAATGCACTTTATTGCTTAAATATAGCAAACGGATTCTGAAAAGCTCCAAATTCTTACATGAATCATGTAATGAAGTATCTTCTGTGTTGAAAATGTTTTGATGCCAATGGTAAAGCAGCGGTCGCATCACCTTCAAACATGCATTTTTGGAATTAAAATACTAACAAACTTCATGTTTAGGGTTGAGTGTTGGTGCCCTCATGTTTGTAGTTCCTTTATTTCCCATATATAAGGCCTAGATATGTACTTGGTATAAATAATGTACAAAAGAAATGATACAAGAGAAAGGAGAAGAAAAAGCAAAAAATGAAAAAAAAATAAAGTGTAAGCCGAGTGTTTTTTATCGGGTACTCAGCTTATAGCGCCCGCCGTCACGGAGCCATCATGTGCGGTGACAGTGATCACGTGGCATTTATTTTGCCGAGTCATGCGTGTAAGCCGAGTGTTTTTCGTGGAATAAGCCGAGTTCTTTATGTAAGCCGAGTGATTTTTGGGCGGGACTCGGCTTACTTGGATAAGCCGAGCGCCCTGTGTAAGCCGAGTGTTGTTTTTATGATACTCGGCTTACACTTACGTAAGCCGAGTATACGATAATTTACACTCGGCTTACAACGCCACACACGGCAACATGTGATTTTCCTGCAGTGCAACTTATAGCTCAGTTTTTGGGACATGCCAAAATATTTCAGTATGGTTTTGGTAAATAATCCATCTGTCCCAAAATGTAAGATTATTTTTGACAATATAACATTTTGAAAACAGGGGAGTACTAAACTAACCAAACTTGACACGAATTCCAAATAAGATTACCACATTTCACCTTTTTTTTTTGTCGACCGGCACAAGTAATGCAACATGTACGTCCGCAAAAAAGATATTCAACATGCTGCATTGTTCTTGTACTAGCACACTAATAGTACGTACCACCTGTTAGTGATTAATTAGCTAGCAAATAACCACCACATCATGTGTGCAACTAACTTTGTATGTACTCCCTCCGTTCCAAATTAGTTGACTCGGATTTATCTAGATACGGATGTATCTAACACGTGTTAGATACATCCGTATCTAGATAAATCCAAGTCAACTAATTTGGGATGGAGGGAGTATGAGTGAATGACCATGTTGTTGATCTGGTCGAGCACAGGACGAGACGTGAGGTATTAGATTTCTGAGCAGCCACTTAATAAGCACATTTTTTCCCGCATCATGTCCTTTTCACTCTCAACAGACCTGACCGCTGGTGCCTAACTTCCGGCACAAATTTAGAACAACTCAACCACTCTTTCATTCCTCTGGGGTCCAAACATCCAATCGAAGGCAGCATGGCGCTCTAATTGCTTCTATACACTATATATATACCCCAGTCGGGTGACCCCATACTTATTCTCATTGCAAGCACCTCCAAGATATTGTACTCCACCATGATCCTGCAAGCAAGCAGAAGGCCAAGAATGCCAATGTATTCTTCAGTTCCTGTGTACGCCATTCTTTTCCTTCTTTCTTGGCTATTCAGTTTGGTGCCTCTTTGTGCATCCGATAACCGGCTTGTCGCTGGCAAGCCGCTCTACCCTGGCAGTGTCCTCGTCTCTCAAGATGGGGTATTTGCCCTGGGATTCTTCTCCCCATCCAACTCCACCAAGAACCATCACTATGTTGGCGTATGGTACAACGGCATCCCGGAGCGCAGCGTGGTATGGGTTTCTAACCGTGCGGCGCCGATCACCACTAACCTTTCCTCTGCAAATCTTGCCATCACCAGCAGCTCTGACATAGTCCTGTCTGATAGCGATGGTCGTGTCCTCTGGACAACGAACAACAACATGAGCATCGACATGGACGCCGCCATCTCGGTGGAAGCAGTGTTGGACAACACTGGAAACTTCATACTTAGATCACTAGCTGACAGTGCCATACTATGGCAAAGCTTCGACCACCCTACCGACACCCTCCTACCCGGCATGAACCTCAGGCTCAGCCACAACACGCTTCCACTGCAGCACCTCGTCTCTTGGAAAGGCCAACAGGACCCATCCCCCGGTGACTTCTCCTACAGCGCAGACCCTAGCAGCCTCCTCCAGTGCTTCATCTGGAATGGCTCGAGACCACACCTGCGAAGCCCGGTGTGGACAAACTACCTCTACATGGACAGATTCAACAAGTCTGCCATTTACATGGCCTTACACCATGCCGACGATGAGGTGTACATGTCCTTCGGCATGCCGACTGGTTCCTTCGTCCTGCTGGTCAGGATGGGGATTGACTACTCAGGCAGGGTAAATATACTAAGCTGGGATAGCAACATGTCAGCATGGAGAGCTCTGTATGCAGAGCCTCAACATGAGTGCAATATGTACGGCTACTGTGGTCCTTATGGTTACTGCGACAACACTGAAATCGTCCCAGTTTGCAAGTGCCTTGACGGTTTTGAGCCGAGGGATGATAAAGGATGGATCGCCGGTAGCTTCTCACAGGGATGCCGCCCAAAGAGGGTGCGAAGGTGCACCCATGGAGACGGTTTCCTGGCCTTTCCAGGCATGAAGGTCCCTGACAAATTCCTCCATGTCCCGAGCAGAAGCTTTGACGAGTGCACGGAGGAATGTAGAAGCAATTGCTCCTGCGTGGCATATGCTTATTCCAGGATGAGCAACATGGATATTGATGGAGATGACACAAGATGCTTGGTATGGATGGGAGATTTGATCGACATGGAGAACAACACTCAAGGAGGGGAGAACCTCTATGTTCGGACTAGAATATTGCAAGGTATGCATGATTCCTTGCTCCTCTTTGTCTAGTTGTTTCTCTATCATTGTCTTTTACTAGTACGAGTTGATAGAGATAGGTTCTTTTCACTGCTTTTATTTGAAGAGAAAAATTGGAGAAAGCGTGCCCTCGTGTTTTTTTTTTCAAGAAAGGACTCTGCTATGAATGTGGTGATAAGCACTGACAAACTTTGGTGATTCTCCTTAAATTAATTTTTGTGCAGGTGACATGAGAAAGATCAAAACCATAGAAATTGTATTATCAGTTGTTTCAAGTTTTCTGCTACTCATATGCGTGGGGCTTATTTTGATCTATGCTTTGAGAGGTAGGAAATTGTTGCTTTAGTTCTAGTTTTGATGTCATCCCTAGTCCCAAGAAACTGAAGAGACGATACTCACACTCCTGACAGGCAATCAAGGAAGCAAGGTTGTCTGGGAAAGGTTGATGCGACGGGATACAGGAAATTATAATGAGCTCGCTGATAGTAACACAGAGTTTCCCATTTTTAACTTCAGGGCAATTGCTGCCGCGACAAATAATTTCACTGAATCCAACATTCTTGGCAAAGGAGGCTTTGGCAATGTTTACAAGGCAAGAAGTATTTGTACTTATAATTAGATTTCTCTCTCTTTTTTTCCGAGGGAGATAGTTAGATCATTAATGGAAGATCTAACTTTCTTGACTCAATAATATAATACCTCATGCTTGTTTCAGGGAATGCTGGAAGATGGTAGGGAAATTGCTGTGAAAAGGCTTCGTGTAGGTTCTGTCCAAGGGGCAGTGGAGTTCAAAAATGAAATAGCTCTGATTTCCAGGTTGCAGCACAGAAACTTGGTCAAACTTCTCGGCTGCAGTATTCATGAAGATGAAAAGCTTTTGGTTTATGAATACCTACCTAACCGAAGTTTGGATTACTTCATTTTCAGTAGGTTTTGGTCACTTGTTGCAAAATCTTTACTTTTGGTCAAACATCAGTGAGAAGATGATTTATCCAATTTTGACCCTGACAGATGGTACAAGAAAATCGCTGCTAGACTGGTCCACAAGATTTAAGATAATCAGGGGTGTAGCTAGGGGCCTTCTTTATCTCCACCAAGATTCCAGATTGATGATGATTCATAGAGATCTCAAAGCAAGTAACATATTGTTGGATGCTGAGATGAGCCCCAAAATTTCTGATTTTGGTACAGCTAGGCTCTTTGGTGTCCATGAACAGGAAGGACATACCAATCGAGTTGTTGGAACATTGTGAGTAGCGAGGAATTTCATTTATGTGATCTCTCAACTTCTGTGCTTCAACTGGTTTATAATTATAAATTACCACGGTTAATTGTCAAAGCAGTGGATACATGTCGCCGGAATACGCAATGGAAGGCATCATCTCTGTAAAATCCGATGTTTACAGCTTTGGCGTATTACTTCTAGAGATTGTAAGTGGCATGAAGATCGGCACCACAACCCCAAGCGGACATGCACGCGCTCATAACCTTATAGATTATGTAAGTGTATTATACTTTATTACTGATTATGGATGCGTGCACCTTTTGATGCAGAGGCTCGGTGTTATCGTCCTTTTCTGAAAAAAAAACTTCATTTACTGATTAGAACTTGTTCAATTGATATTAAGGGGTGCTACTTTGTACTTAATTAATGACATGATTGGTTTGATGCAGGCATGGAGCTTAAGGAAGGATGGGAAAATGATGGATCTAGTCGACTCATCTATCGTAGAGGGTTGCTCCCTCGTTGAACCTCTACGATGCATACATATCGGACTCTTGTCGGTGCAGGACGACCCAGACGCTCGCCCCCTCATGTCTTGGGTGATAGCAAGCTTGGATAACAAAGATATTGAGCTCCCGCAGCCGAAAGAGCCTATGTGCTTTGCACGCCGTAACTGCGGAGCTGGCGAAAGCCAAGTACATGACATGGGCCTTGAAAACCTCAAGGGGCGCTAGAAAACCGTTGGTCATGTCTTGTCCTTGTGACCCTAATATCTTCATGTACTTACCTGCTCTCGGTTCTACACTATACTAGTTGAGCTCTCTCACCACCAGGATTGTAATTTATTCTTGTAATATGTATGCTTGTAACTGTAATGTGTAATACGGTTGTCCTCTTCTTCTCCTCCATTGGTTAATTGTCTGAATAACTAAGTATTTGGAACAAGTTTTAGCAAAATCAGTTTTAAGAGGATTTTTAGGAAAACCAGTTTTAAGTTGTTCATTTGTCAAAACTGGTTTGTAGAGTACTTTACTTGGGCTTAAAAACTTCAAATATGGCGCTAGTTTGCCTAAGACGAATATTGTATGGATTTTCATCTCACAACCGAATGTGCATGAGCTCATACTCGGCCTCCTGTTCTCTAAATCTTCTTCTTCTTCAAAGCATTGATGCACATAATTGGTCTCCTGTTCCACGGTTGAATTGCTGGCACGGTCACCAAAGGACATAAGTCTGATCGACGAGCCTATATCACCTCATCGTCGAATGAGCCGGCCTTGATCATCGGCACGACGGCGGACATCGCGGAAGGGTTGCGTGCTGATGACCATCTCAAGGAGCAGCACGCTGAGGTTGTACACGTCGACATCGCTCTACGACTTTGGTCTTTGGTCCCCATGAAAATAGAGTATGTTGGATTAGGCATTCCTGACATCCATGATCTGTATATTTGCCTTTTAGGACCCTGGTTTAAGAGATATATGCATAGTGAAGGTAAAATTTGGAAAATAATAATAGACACTAAATACAAGCCTCTTCCAAATAACTTTTGCATCCAAAACACTAAGGCCTCTACCTTTTGGAAAGGTGTAGTCTGGGCTTCTAAGGCCATCAATTTGGATAGAGATGGTCTTTGGGAGATGGCAACAAAATTAGGTTCTGGGAAGACTATTGGTTAGGTTCTTCCCTTCTTTCCATCCAATTTGAGATCTCAACTGTATTTGCAGGGAGCAATGTAAAACTGTTAGGCAGGTCTCGAATGGTGAAACCCTGAAACTCAAATTCAGGAGATCTCCTTCTCCTCTGCTTTGATGATTTTTTGGTATGAGCTTGAAAGTTAGTGCTGGCAGCATAACATATACTGGAGATACCCTTAGTTTTGCAGTGTACTGCATATAAGGAACCTATACCACTAGCTCCTTGCATGCTATTATAAACTATATAGGGGAGTTTCTCCTGTTTTTATTCCTGCTTTTTGACATCTTATAGTTCCTCCCAGAATCCATATCTTTCTTTGGTTAGTGTCATATAGAAAATTATGTCTAGAGTCAACCTGAAGAAAAGGAATATGAATAAAACAGTTGATTGTGTCTTTTGTACTAAACATGAGAGTGCCCCACACCTTTTCTATAATTTCATAGTTGCTAAATTTGTGTGGCAGGAAATTAGTTCTTTCTTTTCTTTGCAAGTGGGTAACTCTCTTGAGTCAGCTACTTCTTGTTGGATAGCTGGGAAGAAACTTGATTCACTGAATACAATTCTTGCTATTATTCTCTGGGCTTTATGGAAGCATAGAAATGTATAGTTTTTAATGGTGTCGTTTGGATGTATTTGAACCAGATTTGGACACTAATTAGTAGACAAGGAGCACATGCTGGTGTAGACAGATCAATTCTGCCCGCACCTTCAATGCCTTCTAGGAAGGACAGGACAACTGGAGTGGGAGTGACAGGGCACGACAATACTGGAGATACCCACCCACACGTTGACAAGCATGGCAGCAAAGACACCTTGAGCCCCGCATCTACGCTGCAAATCATCCGCTCGCCGGTCCCTCTGATGCAGCAGCTGTTGGCTTAGCTCGGCTTCTACTGTTTTCTCGTTCCATTTAGCTCTTTGTTAATTGTTGCACTGTGCTGCAGTCTTGTTTAGGCTGCCTGATGCCCTTTATGTATTAAGCACATTTATGAACCGTCAAGTTGCTTTCCTTTTTAATTCGGTCCAGATGGTGGGTTCTCTCACCCCTTGATTCTGTCTTTTATATTTCTTGCTGAACTCTTGTGAACTAGTCCTGTTTGTTTTCCGGTATCCAAACAACGCGCCTCGGTTTCTGGCTTATTTGTCCACGCAACGCCATGGATTATCAGGTCACAAGCTACATGCCAGCCTGTTGTGCTGGAAGATTTGGCATGGATGGTTCTAACAAACTAAATGCCAAGCATGCCAAGGACTAGAAATAGCTACGGTTAGTTAGCTAGCTTTCCCTTTTTATGCCGGGAAGTTAGTTAGTTAGCTAGCTAGCTCCGGAAGCTACTGTGACCACAATCTTCGGCGTGCCATTTCTGAACGGAAACAAAACAACAGCTTATGCATGAACATACATTGATGAGCTGTGTTGTGTGATCATGTCCATGCCGTGAGCTGCTCAAACCAGGAATGGGTTAAGTTGCGTCTGGGGCCAGATCAGCGTGAACAGTAGGTTCTTTTCTTTTCATAAGTTTTGTAAAAGCAGATGTTGTCTTTATTAGCTAGCATATTTTTTTAACTTTCATCCATTCCCTCTGAAGCATGTGGTAGTGGTATTACATACCTAGGTATTTCCATTCATACTGTTCCATAATCGTTTCTACCAAAAGCGTGCACGTACGTATGGGCGTGATGCTCACCATGACCAGGTGGAAGCAAAGCTCCATTCAGATAGTAAACTTGGAAATTAGCTACGCACGTACTAGTATTTACCACATTAGCTAGTAAACTACAGGAAAATCCTGTTTTCCCATGTGTTAGTCTATAAGCCGTGAGCTATTTATCGGGTACTCAGCTTATATTCACTCTAAGCCGAGTGGGGGCGAAATAACACCCGGCAAACAAAATGCCCTCGGCTTATAGTCTCCTGTAAGCCGAGTGCTCCTGAAAAGCCCTCGGCTTACATAATGTACACGGTATTTACACAAAAAAGCACTTGGTTTATAGCGCACATTCGACAAAGGTATCTGCCACGTGTCTACAACGGAGGTTGTTGATGGCGACGCGGAGCAGCCTATAAGCTGTGTGCCCTATAAAAGGTCTCGGCTTACATGGCATGTAAGCCGTGCGCCCTATGTAAGCACTCGGCTTACAGGACACTATAAGCCATGTGCCCTCTCTAAGCACTCGGCTTACATGACCCTATGAAGGTGATGGTCATATTTATTGCATAGTTTATTATAATGTGTTCAAATTGGGCACATAGGTGCACCTTGCCATTGCAAACAATGTTGTCAAATAGATATTCCAACTTTTTGTGCAAAAAATATCATTTTTCATTTTTTGAGTGTCAAAAATGGTATTTTTTTTGTGAAGAAAGTACAAAAAACAGGGTGCAAAATGGCACCACTCCAATTTTCACAGTAAGTAGACCACATTTTATGCACCATTCCCAAGTTTATGGATTTTCTAGATATCTAAGTACTTTGGCATATTTAAGTGACTTCATGTCGATTTCCCGAAAGTAATTCAAATTTGAACTTCAATTGTGTGACAGCACTGTCCTAAAAATTATCAAAAAGTATTTTTAGGTACACAACTAGTCATTATATGGAAGAACCACCTAGATTTTTTAGAGATTCAACCCCTTGCCACGAATAGCCATGCCGGCCATTTTGATCCCGTCTCAGAAAAAATAAAAGAAAATGAATACAAGTTCAAAAAATGCAATCCTTGCGCGTGGAGTCCTTTTATGTGTATTAGTTGTGACGAAAAATATCAAAGTTTCAATATGAAAAGTTTGAACAAAAAATCCTTCACAAAACGTGCTATCGTGTATGAACATATTCATGACTTTCAAGTCAAATGACCAAGGTGATAGCTATATTCATTGCAATGTTCCCAAGTTAGATACATAGCTACATCTTGCCATTACAAACAATATTGCCAAATAGAGTTTCCAACTTTTTTATGGAAAAAAATCATTTTTCATTTTTGAAGTGTCAAAAAGGGTATTTTGTTTTGTGAAGCAGGTACCAAAAACAAGGTGCAAAATGGCAACACCCTAATTTTCACATTATCTACACCATATTTTATGCACAATTCCCGAGTTTTGTGAATTTTCTAGATTTCTACCTACTTTCTTACATTTAAATGACTTTATGTCAATTTTTCGAAAGTAATTCAAATTTGAACTGCAATTTTGTGATTGCTTTGTCCTTAAAATTACAAAATATTATTTTTTAGGTACACAACTGGTCATTATATGGAAGAACCACTTAGATTTTTGAGAGAATCAACCCCTTGACATGAATAGCCATGCTGACCATTTTGGACCCGTCTCAAAAAAGTTGAAAGAAAATGAATACAAGTTAAAAAATGCAATCTTTTCACATGGAGTCCTTTTATGTGTACTAGCTGCGACGAAAAATACCAAAATTTCAATATGAAAAGTTAGAAAAAAATTCCATCACAAAACGGGCTATCGTGTACGTGCATTTGTGGCTTTCAAGTCAAATGACCAAGGTGACGGTCATATCCATTGCATAGTTTATAGTAATATGTCCAAATTAGACACATAGGTGCATCTTTCCATTATAAACAATGTTGCCCAATAGAGTTTCCAACTTTTTTGTAGAAAAAAATCATTTTTCTTTTTTAAGTGTCAACAAGGGTATTTTTTGTGAAACAATTACAAAAAACAGGGTGCAAAATTGCACCACTCTAATTTTCACATTAGGTAGACCCTATTTTATGCACAATATCCAAGTTTCATGAATTTTCAAGATTTCTAGCTACTTTCACACATTTAAGTGACTTTAGGCCGATTTCTCGAAAGTAATTCAAATTTGAACTGCAATTGTGTGATAGCTATATCCTAAAAATTAGCAAAAAAGTTTTTGGGTACACAACTAGTCATTATATGGAAGAACCACTTAAATTTTTGAGAGATTCAACCCCTTGCCATGAGTAGCCATGCCGATGATTTTGGACACTCTCGAAAAAAATGAAAGAAAAAGAATACAAGTTCAAAAAATGCAGTCCTTCCAGATGGATTGCTTTTATGTGTACTAGTTGCGACGAAAAATACCAAAGTTTCAATATGACAAGTTTGAAAAAATTTATTCACAAAACGGGCTATCGTGTATGAACATTCATGGTTTTCTAGTCAAATGACAAAGGTGATGGCCATATTCATTGCATATTTTATTGTTATGCTCCTAAATTAGACACATAGGTCCATCTTGCCATTACGAAAAATGTTGCCAAATAGAGTTTCCAACTTTTTTTATAAAAAATTATTTTTCATTTTTAAGTGTCAAAAAGGGTATTTTTTTTGTGGAGCAAGTACAGAAAACAGGGTGTAAAATGATTTAATAAATCCTATTTGTGTTGATGTGTCTATGTTTATCCCTTACCCAAATAGATAAGAAAAAAGAAAATAAAAAATAAAAAAATATGTTACCAAGTGCCTTTCTGTTTTGCACTTGGCTTATAGCGTTATAAACTGAGTACAGTTCGAAAAACACTCGGTTTATATCCTTGCATTCTAATCGACCAGGCTTGTTTCCCTCGGATCGCTAGCCATGAGCGTTTGATGCTCCCAGATCAGACGGCTGGCACTAGCCCTCTCTCCATCCTTTTCTGATTGGCTGTGAGGTGTAATGAGCAGCGCGGGACTTTCTCTAAAAAAAAAGGAGAGCAGCGCGGTGGATTTAAGTGACCATCTGGGTTTGATGTATGTACGGTTGTTCTCTCCCGTGGACAAATAATGATCTTTTTGTTTATTTTCATTATGAACAAATATAGTGAAATATTATTCTATTGGATGCTAGTTGATTTGCTGGTCGCTGCTATACTTTGCTCTCAATTGTCAAGCATATGTTAAATTGATGGATGATTATATGTTTATTTTTTCTTCCCATGTAGGTGATCTTTGTTCATCTCCAGCCCACGTATGCGTGTGCCGTCCTCATATGAGCACGAAATCAACAAGTGTCTGTGTGTGTGTGTGTGTGTGTGTGTGTGTGTGTGATTGATGGAAATGTCTTCTGTACATTAGCATATCATGCTCATGTTTAGTTCTTTCCTCCGTGATGGGCCGCCGTCGGTGAGCTCCTGATGCGCATCTGCCTCCGCATCGTTGCTGTTCACCCGCCTGGCCTAGACAAGGTACAACAAATTCTTTTGCTGATTGTGGACAACCAAAGAAGAGAAAAATAATCATGAATGGTTCCTTCTAGTTGTCCCTTTTTTTTCTTGTTTCTCGATTCAGGCAATCATGTATGTGACTTATTTTTTACTTCAGTTGATAAATCACTAGGCATCGGGTATATGATTGCTATGTTTTCACAGAAGGCCAATTTGGCTCCCGGGCTCAGCTGCACCCGCTCCGACGAAAAAAATCAAAACAAATACTAGAAAAATTAAAAAACTTCCAAATTTTTTTTGTGTGGTAGATAATTTGATGCGTGAGGTTCACTGCAAATTTTAACTCGTTTGGACATTTGAGCAGCTCTCTGCAAAAAAGACAAAATCGGGGTCTGTAAAAAAGTTTATTGTTCATGAACTGTTTTGACCCGATTTGTCTTTTTTGCCGAGAGCTGCTCAAATGTCCAAATGAGTTGAAATTTAGAGCGGACATCACGCATCAAATTATCTACCACACAAAAAATATTTGGATGTTTTTGAATTATTCTAGTATTTGTTTTGAATTTTTTTCTGAGCGGGAGCATCTGAGCCCGGGCTCAGATGCGGATTTCCGATGTTTTCATTCATAGTAACATTGGTATGGCCATGAGCTTCTTTAATCATATTCTACCTTCAAATGACAAAGACCATGATTGGGTTGAAACCTCAAGGAATAAATAATCACAATGATCATGTAAGGACGTTGTAGCTTGTGTCATGGTTGTCAAAGAACATAGATGATTAGTTGATTACTTACCTGCCACTATTTGACACGATTTTTGGTCTTAAATTTAGTCCTATCCTCTGTGTTTCAAACAAGAACCTACAATTGCAAGGCAAAGTGTTTGCATAGCGCACCTGAAGCTCGGTGTCATTGAGATTCCATTTTGTCCATGAGGCTGGTGGCGGAGGGGACTAAGAAGTCTTCTTTGAGTGAAAGAACATGATGTTTTTTTGCTTCAAAAGTATTTTTGCGGGTACTAAAGTGGTTTGAATAGGAAATAATTTGCTACTGGTTATATTCTATTTGTTGTTTCATCTGTTCATCAATATTAATTGAGTCGATACCACCAGGAGTCATAGAACTTGCTCTGAGTGCTCAGTTTGGTGCTAGAAATTTAAAATTACGGATTTGTGGTCACCCAACTTGCGTTCTTGTGCAAATACGGTCACTTCATCTATATGCGGATGTTCAGTTTGGTGCTAGAACTTTAAAAATACGGATTTGTAGTCAACCAACTTGCGTTCTTGTGCAAATATGGTCACTTCGTCCATATGCGGATGTATCTTGCGCTTGCGTGGCATACCAACGTGACTATGGCCCACTGTCAGTGACCAGAACATCACGGTGCGACGTTTAGTTTTTTTCTTCAGAAATAGCCTGCTCTCTATTTAATTGCATCAACACGTGTGGTCCCATTTGGCAGCTTGCTTGATGAATAAATCTCTCCTGACTCGGTTCCCCAAGCTCTTGCCGATTTGTGACGACCCGAATGTGTTAGTTTCTGCGGCCGGTTTGGAGGAGGGATGGAACATTACGTTCCGTCGCTCATTCGGTCTGGAGGAGGTGCAGGAATGGGCAAGCTTGAGGGAAATAGTCCCTCGACTTGTGTCCTAGGCCCATGACACCGTATCATGGAGTCTTTCTCCGTCCGGAGAATTCTCCGTTAGCTCGGCCTATCAGGCGCTTTGCCGGCTGCCGGTTCTCCAGTGGTTATCCTCACTGTGGAAGGCGCCGTTGCCCCTTAAAATCAAGATCTTCGTGTGGCAGCTCCTGCGTGATCGCCTTCCTTCGGGGACCGAGGTGCTTAAACGCCATGGTCCGGGCAATGGCCTTTGCCCTCTTTGCCTCGTATCCGAGACTGGTACTCACATTTTGTTTTCTTGCGTAGCAGCTCAGGCACTTTGGTGCTTTGTTCGTGAGGCCCTCGGGCCGGAGTGGGAGGCCCGCGATCTTGCAGAGTTCCTGCAGGTCCGGGCAACCCAGGTTGGCCGTAAGCGCCGACTGTTTTGGCTCATCTTCGCAGCTATGTCGTGGACCCTTTGGACTACTCGCAATAAGATGGTGATTGAGCGGATTTTCCCGCGGCGTGTTTCTGACTCGATGTTCAAATTTCTTGCCTTCCTGCAGCACTGGCATCCGCTCGCTAGGCCGAGGGACCGTGACCGGCTTGAGCTCTCACTTGACGCATTGCTGGCTTCTGCGCGCCGGCTCTCCGTCCATTCGTCTACTACTTAGTTTGCCCCAGGTGGCTTTTTATGTTTCTTCTTCCTTTTTTGGGCGCGATTGTGCTGTGGCCCCAGCAGTCTTATTTTCGGGTTGAGATTGGTACTTGATTGTATGGACTAATGCTTTATCTATAAAGCGAGGCGAAAGCCTGTTTCGAGCAAAATAAATCTCTCCTTGATATATGGGTCCCACTTGTCACACGTGGTGGTCTGAGAGAAATGGGAAATAAAAAGACAGCACGGTGGATCGAACTCACAACATCATTTGTGCACATGTTGTGTGCCAACCAGTACACCAAGCACAATTGCACATTTTTGATGAGATACTTCTTTTATTTTAGAGTGAAAGCAGGGTTTAGCTGATATTTTCACGTGGATTCCTATGGTCTCCATCATATTTTTTTTATTTTAGCTGATATTTACACGCAAAAAAATGCACTGGGGAGAGACTTGAACTCGCAAGCTGGGCCACCTAGCGGGTGCGCAGTACTAACCGCTGGAACGTGCACAAGCTTTGTTCTTTTTTAGTTTCAGTTTTATATATTTTAATGCCAAAATAAAAATTGAAATCAAAATCCGTTTGATTAAATTCTGGTGGAAAAAAAATGCGCTCACCCTTGAGTAGTCGTCATTGACAACACATAAGATTATGTGTTTCTCCTTAGACACATGAACAAGTTCGAATTTTGAAATGGCAAGAAAATTTGCTCACCCTCAAAATGGTCAAAAATTCTTTCAAAAAAATCAACGATTTTTTGTTTGAATTTGAATAATTTTAAATTTAGTAATCTGTACAATTGAAAATATAGAGCATAATGAATGTATCATTTCTACCCTGATGGTTAGTCCGTTAATTAGCTGGCAATTGGCCTAGGCTCGAACCTGTGGAGGTTATATTTTTGACAGAAACATATACGGTACAAAAATAATTAAAATGTTTGTGCCTCATGATTTGAACTCTAGACCTAGAGGTGTGAAGAAAACTGACCTACAGCAGCAGTACAAAATTGGATTTTAACATTGAGCGATCCAAGTCCATTTTGACATAGAAATTCAAACCAATCAATAAAATCTGAGCGGAATGAAAAGAAAATTGCGCGCCCTCTAAATTTGTTTAGATAACTCGATATTAGAGCAAGCTTATTGCTACCATTTGTCGTCGTGTTTGTATATGGTTGAATTTATGGTTGTCCCGGCCCAAAATAGAATATATTTGTCAGGTTGAACAATATAATAGAATATGTATCTCTACACTAGGCAATAAACGTCGTCTATTGTGGTGGTTAGCTCGCGCGACGAGGAAGTGAAGAAGTTTGCAGGTTTGATTCCTCAAGGCGAGATTAATTTTACATCATCTTCAAACTTTCTCGCGTGTTCTTGCAGATGGGTCCCACACAGGTAGAATGAGTAGTCCGACTGACATGTATGACCCACAGACGTAATCACCAGCACCTATTACGTGCAAATGATTTATACAGATGTAATTTTCAAAAAAATTGAGGGGTGTTTATGCAAAAAGGACGTCACACATGGCGCCTCCGCCACCAGCAGCTCTAACAGTGGGCCCATGCATGCGTGGCACGCCACATAAGCACATAATACGTCCACATACGGATGAAGTGACCGTATTTGCACGAGAACGCAAGTTGAGTGACCACAAATCCGTATTTTTAAAATTTTAGCATCAAACTGAACATGCAATGCAAATTCTATGATCTCTGATGATATTAACTCTTTTCACTGTTACAACTAAGAAGTTTACATGATACATTCATTTTCCTTAATGTAACCATGTTGAAACAATATTTAGTCTCAATTCATGCTTTCTTATGATATGGAGCTGCCTTTTTGGACATAGTGAACTGAACCAATTGTGTTATTTACCATATCCCACAGGATAATCCATTTTTTAAGTAGTTTATGATTATAATTATATAAAATGGTAATTTGTACACAGTTCCATAGATCAGTGGTATAGCATAATGAGGTTGCCACTGTCGCAGATCTTCCTATTAAACAAGATAGAAGAGGTTATCAATACTCATCAGCAACTTGTGCATCTTTTGCGACAAGACACACTCAGGATGCACCAACAGTTTTTTCTTGATGCACTATTGCTACTGTTATCTAATTGTTCGCAAGACACACTCGATTATGTAGATATTGTTTGGTAATATTCCTTGCTATATTGAGGGACCTTAATGCCAATCATTGAAAAAATTAGAGATTTTTGGCGCAATTATGTTTAATATCTATGTAGTCCTTTTCTCAAAATGGACAGGCGTGGGAACGCCACTAGTAGAAAACGGGCCATCAGTCCCTGTTCCAGAGGGCCTTTAGTCCCAGTTCTGCAACCGGGACTAAACGATCGGGACTAATGCCCATCACTTTTAGTCCCGGTCGTGTTACGAACCGGGACTAAAGGTGCTACACGTGGCCACTGCGGGGCGTCGAGGCAGGAGGACATTTAGTCCCGGTTCGTAACACCAACCGGTACTAAAAGGCAGTCACGCGTCAGCACCTGCCAAGCGCTGGGCTTTTTGTTTTTTTAAGGAGGGGTTATTGGTTTTGGAGGGTTTAGGGGTTTCATATTGTGTTTCCCCCTTTTCTTTTTGTGTTTACTCTTCAATTCTTTTACATTTAGGGTTTCATTTTTATTTTATGTTTTTCATTCAACTCGACGCTAGCTACTACATATAGCAATGAAAAACCATTAATTAGACAATATCATCATGAACATATATAGACGCTACTACATATAGTACACGGTCATGCATATACACAATATAACATCTCTTACGATCCCTAACATCATCTACCAAAATCACATTGCAATTCCCGATGGTATTCTCCGTCTGTAGGTACGACGTGCTCAACAAAGAATCCCGCCAATTCCTCTTGAATTCCTCATATGCGATCATTTGGTAGGAGTTGATCCCGCTTCTGCCAGATCTAATTAAAAGAAGGGGGTCAATATATATATATATGAATGAAACTCAACACAATTGATGGTAATAAAATAAAATTGTGAATATTGTTTACGTACTTCTAATTGTTGTGAAGATATGCCCCGCTCAGAGGTCGTGTGGTGAATGAACTCGCAAACATAGTATCCACATAAATTATTCCCGGGTGCCTGCCACAAGCACTTTACGAGAATAGAGTTCAATCAAAATGATAATCAAGCATGATAAAGGTATTGAAACTAGAATCAATGAGAGATGCGCGGAACTAGTTAGTACTACTTACTTTGGGGTGTTTAAATCGCAGCTCCTTTTTCCATTCACCCGTTACCTTGCTGGTGAACTTTTTCCAAACCCTGCCCGACAAAGAAAATGATTACTTGATATCAGAAAATGAATAAAAGTTGCCGATATTGTGCGATAATGATTGAACTTACTTCTGGAGTATTTCACTCATGTCCTCCCACTCCTTAGGTTCTTTACGTCTCGAGTTCAAGACAATTACTTCTCCCACGTCAAGCTGAATGGCTAGCAAAATAAAGTGGAAGTTGCGCACGCACAACTCATCAAGTACACTTAACCTCGAGTAAGCGAAACAGAATATGCACAAGACAGTAACACTCAGTTGAAGTTGTAAGGAAAGAGCATTTCCCTTCTGTTTTGTTGTCGAAGTAACGCCTTTAGCAAGTTTTTCTCAGTTTTGTCGGGGTTCTTTTGTACCGTATATTCAATTACGGTATTTGGGTTAATGAACCCAATGTCATAGATTTGTCTTCTTTTGCATTCGAGGATCTTCAATCTGCATATACAATATAGTGATGATAATTATACATGCAATGAACAAGCTGAGCTAGAGACTTAATTACAGAAATAATACTTACAGACAATAGCAACTGACGATAGTTTTGTCGAGGGCATCTTGATTGTATAACTAAAAAATTCTTCAAATTCAATGTACAACGCCTCGACTTCATTGAAGTAGTGCTCATCTTTAATTCCCACCAAGATACTGTCGGTCCCATCCTTGTAGGTTTTCAAGTACCAGTCATGGAATCTTCGAATCATCGTTGATAGATGCAGGAGCTGCTCAGGTTTGACGAGAGGCTTCCCATGCTCGTATCTGAAGGTTACTACTTCAGCCATTTCGAAATGTACATCATCGTCTAAGTAATCACCAAGAGTGAGACCAAGACCACCGGCCGCTACCCCGGATCATTACCGATATCGGTAAACACCTTGAGTGGGGGGCACGATTGCTTTTCCTATTCGCCGAGCTGGGGAATTGTTTTCCCACTTCTTGCACCACTGCTACTTCCCGACCGCTTCACTTGATCAAATGCCTTTTCAATACAGCGGTCATAGTGTGATAGCGGCGAAGGCGGTGGTGGTCGTGTAAGGGCATCCAGACAGCGATTTGCTTTTACCGGATCTATTTTCTCCTTTGGAGGTGGATGTTTCGGTGTAAGCTGGCATTTCACATCGGCAGCCACGATCTCATTGTTTTCCTCGACAGTAATGTCGTATGGTAACTTGGCAGGAGCCTTCTGGACGCTTGTACCTGCTCTGGATTTCTTCGTTGTTGTACTGCTAGTCGCCAGAGTAGCGGCGGCTCTCTTCCTCCGTTGCTGAGGCGGCGGAGTCAGCTGATGCGGCGGAGGAGGCAGAGTCCGCTGACGCGGCGGAGGAGGCGAAGTCCGTTGACGTGGCGGAGACAGCTGAGGCGGGGGAGACAACTGACGCGGCGGAGACGGCTGAGGCAGCGGAGATAGAGCTGGACTGTGAGGAGTTTGCTGAGGGGCCTCCTCTGGCTGAGTCTGCTGAGGCGGCGTCCAGTTTGGAAGCACGATATTTTCCTTTCTCCATAGAATGGTAGTCCTTAAGGCATTTTCTAGATGACTCTCCCCTTCACCTGTAGGGTAGTCAAGCTCCAGCCCCTCAAATCCGTTCATAATTTCATCCACCCCGACAACAGCAAAGCCATCTGGAATCGGAGCGCAATGGAAAGTTTCATCAGGTTGACACGGTAAGACATAGCCGATCGCCACCTTCAAGGTTAGGTTATGGCATTTCACAATTAGCTCACAATGTTCCTTCTCCGTGATATCATCCACGAGGTAGCGAGGAGCCGTGATATCAGGCCGAACGAGCTACGTGGAAGCCATGCTGCTTTTTCGCTGAGATGGTGGGGTAGCTTCGTGGGCAGTATCGAATGAAGGATCTTCGTGCTGCTGAGATGGTGGGTCGGTAGCTCGCTGACTGGTAAGTGCCTCTGGTTTCTTCTCCTGTAGCGCTAATCTTTCTTCGACCTTCTGCATCCGGTCTGCTTCGTCCTCTTTCTTCTTTCTCCCTCGGCTTCTATAACCAGTGCTGCCGGGAAACCCATGCTTCCATGGAACGGAGCCTGATGTGCCTCACGTTTGTCCAGGGTGTTCAAGATTCTCGAGGGCCTTTGACAGCTCGTCCTTCTCTCTGTCGGGATGGAACCTCCCTTCCTGCACTTCCTGGATTGCTTCCTGAATCTTTTTGACGGGTGTTTCAATTTGAGCTTTTGTGAAAACACACTTCCCTGTTTCTGGGTCCAAAGGTCCCCCATGCCCGAAGAACCAAGTCCTTGCCGGTTCGGGCCAGTTCAATGTCGCTGGTTGGACCCCTTTAGCAAGCAAGTCGTTCTCACCTTTGTCCCACGTAGGCCGGGCAACATTGTAGCCACCTGACCCTATAACATGGTGATACAGCTTCTTTGCAGCATTTTGCTTATTTATCTGTGACCTTTTCTTAGCTTTCTCCGATTTCTTGTACGCCACAAATGCGAGCCAGTGATCTTCTATCTTCGCATATTGACCGATGAATTCTGGAGTCTCATCTTTGTCGACAAACTATTTGTTCAATCTTTTCTTCCAGTTCTTGAATTGTTCTGCCATCTTCTTTAGAGCCCACGCCTTGACTTGTCGCTGTATAACTGGGTTATTTGGATCCTCCTTGTGACGCCCCCAGCTTAATCGTGCACTAATCATACACGCAAATGCACACGATCAAGCCTAAGGACTCACTTGAAGGAATCACAACACAACTCTAAAACATAAATAAAGTCATACAAGCTTTATATTACAAGCCAGGGGCCTCAAGGGCTCGAATACATAAGCTTGCTTACAAGCGCCAGCGGGAGCATCAGATATCTGAGTACAGATATAAAAGAAAGACAGATAGGCCTTTAAAAGGTGAGGCAAAAGAAAACACTATGATCGAAAAGGCGCAGGCCTCCTGTCTGGGACCCTCCGAACCTACTCCTGGTCGTCAGCCAACTCGTAGTAGTAACCACCCTCGGGGTGGTAGTATTAGTCGTCGGCGGGGGTAGCTGGCTCCGGGCCTCCGTTATCTGGTTGCATCAAATGGATATGGGGAAAAGGAGGAAGCAAAGCAACCGTGAGTACTCATCCGAAGTACTCAGCAAGCAAGGATCTACACTACATATGCAACATTATCAAAGAAAGGATGTATATGTGGACTAGGCTGCAGAAATGCCAGAATAGAGAGAAGGCCTAGTCCTATCGAAGACTAGCATCTTCAGCGGTCTTGCAACATTAGAAGAGTATAGATTAGTATAGTATAAAGTAGTAGTAGTGTTATCAACCTCGGCCAGAGATCCTTTCTCGACTCCCTGCGATAAAGAAATCCCAGAGCCATACTATCCATTTCTCATCACAAGTATCCAGTTCTAGTTGTATCGATCGGGATACAACTCCGAGCGCCCGTTACCGAGGATCCGGCTATGCATAGATTAGTTCTTCCCTGCAGGGGTGCACCAACTTACCCACCACGCTCGCTTAACTCCGGCCGGACACACTTTTCTGGGTCATGCCCGACCACGGCCAAACAACACACCGTAGCCCTACCTAAAGCTCAGCAGAGAGGTCCCCGCAGGTCTACATCCTAAGCACTCCGGGGTCTTGGGCCCATCGCCCATTGCACTCCGGGTCGTTGCGAGCAGGGTGGATACCAGCGTCGCCTCGGATGGCCGACACGATCCGACCGTGCTGCAATGCTGAACTGGATGTCTGACAGAGCTTTCGGCTGATACCATGATGCAGAGTGCCCCCTAACTATTCCCGCGTGATGGTTAGTGCTATCGGGCCAGAGGCCCACTCAGATCATATATCCAAATCATTAGTGTATTGGTAGTGCGGTAACGAGCAGAGACTCACGATCGATGTGACCCCGTCGCCCCGTCTCGAGGACTTGCGGCAACGGCTAAGAATGCCCGGCCATGCCTCGTATTTAACTGTCGGGTACCTTCCAGGTCAACCCGTCTCCACATCACTCACGGGTACCCCTCAGGGTTGACCCGCGTTTCCAAGTAACAGTTGTAAAGTCCAAGTATCCGTGTGTCCATAACATCAGGGAATCCGAGGTATCACCCTCGTTGGATTCCTACTCGATGTATCCGTCAAGGTGAACTTAGGAGGAATCACCCTCGAGGTTCACACTTGAGGTTTTGCACGACAGCGTCGTTATCGAGAGTGGTGAAGGAGGAATCACCCTCGATGACCACTACCGAATAGCTACTCTACAGAGTTAACATCAGAAGTGCTAAACGAGGTATCACCCTCGGCACTCGAAAGTAACGTTGACAGTGTCGTACAACTAAGGGGGGTGATGTGCGGTGCTGGGGCCTGGTCGTCGAGTCTTCCGATGATCCAGCGGGGCAATCGGGACGAGTGGGGTCACTGGGGTCTCTAACCATCCTATTCTAAGCAGTTTTAGGATAAGCAGGTAATCGTCAAAAGCAGGTTACCAAATCAGGCTATGCATCAGAATAGGATAACTCAAAGCAGTAGCAAATTCTAATGCAAGCAGGAGGGAGAAAGAATAGGCGATATAGGCATGTTCAAAGGGGGGGTGCTTGCCTGGTTGCTCGGCGGCAAAGGCAGAGTCGTCAGTGGGGTCGTCGATCTCCGGAGCTGCGTCGGTCTCGGGGACTACGTCGGTACCGAGATCTACCGAGAGAGAAGAGGGGGAAGAAACAGATAAATACATGGCAAACATATGCAACACAGAGCATGCTATGCTAACGTGCAGTGCAGGGTTGCCTAAAAACATGTCTAAATCATTTTAGTTATTTTAGGATTAAAGTTGGAATTATTAACCGGTGTATATGCACTATTCATCTACAAAAAACAGGCTAAAAGTTGCGGGTTCACCTCCGTAGAGGGTCCCAACACGGAAACAGATGACACGATCTGATTCGTCTCGTCGTTCTGAGCAACTTTCATGTATAAAGTTTTTCCATCGGAGCTACGGTTTAATTTCTATGATTTTACAAAGTTTTACTGAATTTCTGGAATTTATAAAATTGCTAAATTCGAATTGTCCAAAACAGTAAAGGGTGATGTCAGCATGACACAATGATGTCGTCAGCAGTCAACTCTGGCTGACCAGAGTCAAACCTGACAGGTGGGGCCCCTTTGTCATAGACTAGACTAAATTAACAGCTAATTAAATTAACTAATTAACCTAATTAGTTGCTGGGACCTGCTGTCAGTGACTGACTAGCTAACTAATTAACTAACAGATTAATTAACATTTTAATTAGCATTTTATTTATTTTAAAAACATAGTAAACTAGTGGGGCCCGCATGTCAGTGGGACACGGTGCCCAGTCAGCAGTTGACCCAGTCAACTGGGGCCCGTGGGGCCCACTGTCAGCCACCCAGAGGTGGGCCTGGCATTGCCACGTCGGCCGGCCGGAGGCTGAACGCCGGCGAGCACGAAAACGCGGCAGCGACGGCCGGACTTGTCCGGAATCACGCTACGGGGCTCGGTTTCGAGCGTGCGTGGGTGCGTTCGAACGGGCATCGAACGCCGCATCGATTGGTGGCGGTGGCCGGAGCTGAGGTGGCCGGAAATAAGCGCTGCGACGTCGCCGGCGGCGAGGCGCTCGGGTGAGGTATGGCAACGGCGAGGCAGAGCGATATCGCGTGAACTAAAAGGCTAGGCGGAACGTACACGATGTGGTGAGCACGTTGGGCAATAGCCCGTGACCAAAAGGTCACCGGATGGCTGTCGGCGACGAGCTCAGGCAGAGGCGCGCTCGGGTGTCGGTGAAGCTTGAGCTATGGGGCTCAATCGACAGCGGGGAGAGGGGAATAAGAAGGCGGAGCTCACCTAGCGGCGCACGAAAGGTCGGTGGGAGCATAGGAGCAGCAGGGGGCTCGAGGTCACCGGAGTTCACCGGTGGCCGATGCAGAAGGGGGCGAGGAAGATCCGGTGCTAGTGGACATGATTGGTGGGCATGGGACCGCCGGTGGCCGTGCGGACGACGGAAGACGACGGCGATGGCGTTCGAGACAGAGAGAGAGAGAGAGAGAGAGAAGAACGGGCGAGCTCGAGGGAGATGGGGAAGGGGAGAGTGGGCGCTAGGGTTCGGAGGGGGTGGCGCGGCGTCGCTCTTATCCTCAGCGCGGCGGCAGCGGCACCGGGGGATGGCCAACAGTTGGCCATCGCCGGCTCGGGTGCACGCGCGCGCTGACACGGGGAGGAGGGAGACGACGTTGGCCCTGTTGGGTTGGGCCTGCACACTGTGCACTAAGGCCTAGCCAACAGTGGCCCTTTTCTTTTTCTTTATTTCTTTACTGTTTTTCTTTTTATTTAATAAACAGAGATGGGAAAAGAATTATTTGGCCAGTATATTAACTTGGGGAAAACTTGGGAAGTGTCCCATTAATTCCCTGGTGATTTTAGACACTACCACAAAAAGTTTGGGCAATTTAGGAATTCATTTGAATTTTTCATAAATAGGATAGCATTTAAAAAATGCTGAATTGGTGCTGTTATAATTGCTAGTGCTCATCTTTGCACAATAGTGATGTTGTGTTCCTTAACAAATAATTGTTATGGAATTTTTGTCAAATGATGAACATTTTTCCAGCAACTTTTGTGCAACTTCATATTTCACTTTGAATTTGAATAGAATTCAGAGAAGGAATTTGAAATGAGATATTATCCCAACATGATTATCATTGCAATTCATAGTAGCTTAGCATCATCATGATGGATTACTGTAGCACCATTACATAGGGGTGTTACAATTCTCCTCCTCTAAAAGAAATTCTCGTCCCGAGAATTCAGGAGGTAGAAGGAAAGAGGTTGGGGTATTCTTCCCGAAGATGATCCTCGCGTTCCCAAGTGGCTTCATCTTCAGTATGATTTGACCACTGCACTTTGAGGAACTTGGTCGTCTTTCGACGGGTTTGACGTTCAGTTTCATTGAGAATACGGATTGGATGCTCCTTATAAGAAAGATCATCTTGCAATTCGTGCATCTCGTGATCCACTGCTCTATGCGGAGATTCCTTGAAGCAACGACGAAGTTGCGACACATGGAAGACGTCGTGTATATGAGAGAATTGCGGCGGCAACTCCAATTTATATGCCACCTGACCACGTCTTGCAACAATGCGGATTGGACCAATGTAGCGTGGTGCTAACTTGCCCTTAATTCCGAAGCGGTGAGTGCCCTTCATAGGAGTGACACAAAGATAGGCTTGATCACCAGGTTGATAAGTCAAACCCCATCGTTTGCGTTCATAATTGCTCTTCTGGCGGTCTTGAGCCGCCTTGAGATTTTCTCGAACAATATGGACTTGCTCTTCGGCGTGTTGAATAATATCCGGACCCACGAGCGGTCGTTCCCCAGTTTCTGACCAATTCAGAGGGGTTCGACACTTACGTCCATAAAGTACTTCAAAGGGAGCCATTTTCAAGCTGGCTTGATAGCTGTTGTTATAAGAGAACTCGGCATACGGGAGAGATTCTTCCCACTTCTTGCCAAAAGAAATAACACAAGCCCGAAGCATGTCCTCAAGCACTTGATTGATTCGCTCGACTTGGCCTTGGGACTGGGGGTGATAAGCTGAACTCTAGGTAATATGAGTTCCCATAGCCTCTTGGAAACTTTCCCAGAACTTTGAGGTGAAAAGACCGCCACGGTCCAAACTGATCTCTTTCGGAATACCGTGGAGTGAAACAATTCTAGAGATATACAACTCTGCTAACTGACTAGCAGTGATAGTCTCTTTGACAGGCAGAAAGTGTGCAACCTTAGAAAGTTGGTCGACGACGACAAGAATAGCATCGTGACCCTTCTGTGACTTGGGAAGGCCAGTAATGAAATCCATCTGAACCTTATCCCATTTCCATAGAGGAATAGGAAGGGGTTGCAGAATTCCAGCAGGCTTCTAATGTTCTTCTTTAACGCGACGACACACATCACATTCAGCAACATATCGAGCAATATCCTGCTTCATTTTAGACCACCAGTACCTTTGACGGGGATCACGATACATCTTGGTGCTACCCGGATGTATAGACAATGGTGTGTCATGTGCCTCCTCCATGACCTTGTCAGTCATAAGCTCGAATCGAGGTACGACAATGTGGTCTCTGAAGTACAAGGTTCCATCTTCAGACTGCGAGAAATCCCTGTACTTTTCAAGGTGAAGATTTTTCTTCATCAGATCAACTTCAGCATCTTTAGCTTGCGCACTCTTAACAGCCTTTTCAAGGTTTGGTTCAACAACCAAGGTTTTTAGATATCCTTGAGGAACTATCTCGAGATTTAGCTTTCGAAGCTCTTCATACAGGAGTGGTTGATGTAGCTGAACCTCAAGTTCACAGCAGTAGGACTTACGGCTCAATGCATCAGCCATCACATTAGCCTTGCCAGGGGTATAAGAAATACCGAAATCATAGTCCGTAATGGTCTCCATCCATCTTTGCTGACGGAGGTTCAGAGATGGCTAAATGAACAAGTACTTCAGACTTTTATGATCCGTGTAGATCTCGCAACGATTACCGAGGAGGTAATGTCACCACAACTTTAATGCATATATGACAGCAGCAAGTTCTAGATCATGTATCGGATAATTCTCTTCATGCGGGCGCAACTGTCGAGAGCCATAAGCAATCACTTTACGCTCTTGCATTAGGACATAGCCTAATCCTTCACGGGATGCGTCACAATAAATCACAAAGTCTTTGCGAGAATCTGGAGGAGCAAGTATTGGGGCAGATCTCAACTTATCCTTAAGTGTTTGAAAACTCTCTTGACGTTTTTCTGTCCACTCAAACTTAACGCCTTTGTGAAGCAGATCGGTCAAAGGCTTAGCAATCTTTGAGGAAATCTCGACAAAGCGACAGCAATAGCTTGCAAGGCCGAGAAAACTTCTGACTTGCTTGATATTCTTCGGTGGAGTCCATTCAAGAATAGCCTGAACTCGTTCTAGGTTAATAGCAATGCCATCTTTGGAGATCACGTGGCCGAGATATGTCACTTCAGACAACCAGAATTCACATTTAGAATACTTGGCATATAGTTGATGTTCACGCAGCTTTTCTAGTACCATCCGAAGATGTTCAGCATGTTCTTCTTCATTCTTGGAATATATAAGAATATCATCCAAGTAAACCACGACGAATTTGTCGAGGTAATCCATGAATATATAATTCATCAGGCGGGCGAACGTAGCTGGAGCATTTGTTAGGCCAAATGACATTACAGTGTACTCATAAGAGCCATAACGGGTAACAAATGCAGTCTTCGGAATATCCTCTTCGCGAACACGGATCTGATGATAACCTAACCTCAAGTCGAGTTTAGAAAACACCGATGATCCAGCAAGTTGATCATACAGATCATTGATCCGAGGAAGTGGATCCTTGTTCTGAATTGTTGCTTGGTTAATGGGCCGATAATCCTGAACCAATCGGTTAGTTCCATCCTTCTTCTTAACGAAGAGTGAAGGTGCTCCCCAAGCAGAGGAACTGGAGCGGATGAAACCCTTCTTAAGTGACTTGTTGATTTCTTCCTTAAGCTCATGAAGGTGGTGCGGAGGCATCTTATAAGGACGCTTCGCAATAGGAGTTGTGCCTGGTTTCAAGTCGATGACAAACTCGACAGCTCTAACAGGGGGTATTCCTGGAAGTTCTTCTGGAAAGCCATCTTGAAAATCATGAACAACTGGAACATTCTCGATGCCTTCAAGAGGTGAAGCATTCAATGCATTTAGAACATATATCTGATTCTCGGCATCCTGGACTATCCGGGCGGAGTAGTTTATACTCTGGTCGGAAGGATGTGTGAGCTGGACCGACATGGCGGCACAGTTAATCATAGCATTATGGGCTTCTAGCCAATCCATACCAAGAATAACATCTATGTTAGAAGGTCCGAGAGCAATGAGTGAAACAGGGAACATCAATCCTTCAATCCTGATTTGATTGTTGTGACTTATCATCTGAGTTTGCCATCTGGAATGGGGAGTGCTGATTTCTAAAGGAGTGGGTAATGAGCTCATGGTTAACTCATGCAATTGTGCAAATTGCTGGGACACAAAGGAATGTGATGCACCTGAATCAAAAAGAACAGAAGCTGCCATTGAATTAACTGGAAGGGTACCCATCACGATTTTAGGGGACTCTTGAGCTTCTTCCATTTTGACATGAGTGACCTGGCCCCAAACTATAGTAGACAACCTGGCACTACAGTTTCTGAGACGACGGTTTCGGCAGCTCTTCTTGCGACCAACAGGAGGACATGGTGCAACCTGAGGGGAAGCCATAGCATTAGGCTGTCCACCCTGAACCGTTAGCTGTCTCGGCGGTGGAGGCAGACGAGATGCAACATAAGACGGCCTCAGTGTTGGAGCAGGTCGGTGATAAACATTGTGGGGGATCCAGACTTGACGTTTCCGAGCAGGCTGACCCAAAGACGAGCCAACATCTCGAGTACGCTTGAGCGACTCCTGGTATTTAGTCAGAGTCGTTTCAGCTCGGAAAGCTTGGCTGACAAGCATTGCAAAGTCTATGCAATCATGGACAGCAAGTGCGAGGTTTATATCAGTACCCAGTCCTTCACGGAATTTCTCCTGCTTGCGTGCGTCAGTGCAGACGTCATCTTCGGCATAGCGGGATAAGTCAAGGAATTTACTGTGGTATTCATCCACAGTCATTTTTCCCTGAGAGAGTTTGCGGAAAACAGACGGGTAGAGGCGCACGAAATCTTGAAGCGATATCGGACCAGGCTCCTGACGAGCATCGTTGCGTTCCAAATGGTTCACCAAATCTCGTTGAGCTGACGGCTCAATTCAAACTGCTGCATCATTGCGGCAATATAAGGTGGAGGTGGGGGATCGTCAGCCATCCTGCCAAATCAATAGGGACAGTTTAGCAAGAAAAACTGCATGTGAATGGAGTTATTCATGATGTAACACGGGAAATGAACAAGAAGAGCATTAGATATATGACAGTAGTCGTTAAAGACATACCAATCCATGCACAGAGTTAGGTTCAAACGGATAGTACGCGCTCGGGAACGCTCGCAGCTAGACAAACTAGGCGGCGCGCAGGCACGCGGTGAGGAATACAACAACATGACCTAGCAAAGGCTACATCATGTCGGAGAAAACTGCTGGAGCGAGGAATCTGCAAGTGACAACACAGGGTGCCCTCGATAAAAGGATCCTGTAAGCAGAACCTGGCCCACAAATCTTGAAGAAAGGGGGGGGGTAATTCCAGAACTCCGGGTGGATGTGATCACGAGAACCTAATGTTGGAGTTAGTAAAATTTTAACTCGAAAGGAAGAGAGAACAGAGTCCCAGAGTAAGAAGGAGGAATAAAAGATCCTAATACCACCCAATTGCTGACGTGGGCCCATAAGCCACACAGCCAAGTTAGTAAAACAGTTTTTTTTGGATACTAGACTCAACTTCGGCCAAGGAATTGGGAAGGGGGATTCTACAGGCAGTTGGCTCTGATACCAACCTGTGACGCCCCCAGCTTAATCATGCACTAATCATACACGCAAATGCACACGATCAAGCCTAAGGACTCACAACACAACTCTAAAACATAAATAAAGTCATACAAGATTTATATTACAAGCCAGGGGCCTCGAGGGCTCGAATACATAAGCTTGCTTACAAGCGTCAGCGGAAGCATCAGATATCTGAGTACAGATATAAAAGAAAGACAGATAGGCCTTTAAAAGGTGAGGCAAAAGAAAACACTACGATCGAAAAGGCGTAGGCCTCCTGTCTGGGACCCTCCGAACCTACTCCTGGTCGTCAGCCAAGTCGTAGTAGTAACCACCCTCGGGGTGGTAGTAGTAGTCATCGGCGGGGGTAGCTGGCTCCGGGGCTCCGTCATCTGGTTGCATCAAACGGATATGGGGAAAAAGAGGAAGCAAAGCAACCGTGAGTACTCATCCAAAGTACTCAGCAAGCAAGGATCTACACTACATATGCAACATTATCAAAGAAAGGCTGTATATATGGACTAGGCTGCAGAAATGCCAGAATAGAGAGAAGGCCTAGTCCTATCGAAGACTAGCATCTTCAGTGGTCTTGCAGCATTAGAAGAGTGTAGATTAGTATAGTATAAAGTAGTAGTAGTGTTATCAACCTCGGCCAGAGATCCTTTCTCGACTCCCAGCGAGAAAGCAATCCCAGAGCCATACTATCCATTTCTCATCACAAGTATCCAGTTCTAGTTGTATCGATCGGGATACAACTCCGAGCGCCCGTTACCGAGGATCCGGCTATGCATAGATTAGTTCTTCCCTGCAGGGTGCACCAACTTACCCACCACGCTCGCTTAACTCCGGCCGGACACACTTTTCTGGGTCATGCCCGACCTCGGCCAAACGACACACGTAGCCCTACCTAAAGCTCAGCAGAGAGGTCCCCGCTGGTCTACATCCTAAGCACTACGGGGTCTTGGGCCCATCGCCCGTTGCACTCTGGGTCGTTGCGAGCAGGGTGGATACCAGCGTCGCCTCGGATGGCCGACACGATCCGATCATGCCGCAATGCTGAACTGGACATCTGACAGAGCTTTCGGTTGATACCATGATGCAGAGTGCCCATAACTATTCCCGCGTGATGGTTAGTGCTATCGGGCCAGAGGCCCACTCAGATCATATATCTAAATCGTTAGTGTATTGGTAGTGCGGTAACGAGCAGAGACTCACAATCGATGTGACCCCGTTGCCCCATCTCGAGGACTTGCGGCAACGGCTAAGAATGCCCGGCCACGCCTCGTATTTAACTGTCGGGTCCCTTCCAGGTCAACCCATCTCCACATCACTCGCGGGTACCCCTCAGGGTCGACCCGCCTTTCCAAGTAACAGTTGTAAAGTCCAAGTATCCGTGTGTCCATAACATCAGGGAATCCGAGGTATCACCCTCGTTGGATTCCTACTCGATGTATCCGTCAAGGTGAACTTAGGAGGAATCACCCTCGAGGTTCATACTTGAGGTGTTGCACCACATCGTTGTTATCGGGAGTGGTGAAGGAGGAATCACCCTCGATGACCACTACCGAATAGCTACTCTACAGAGTTAACATCAGAAGTGCTAAATGAGGTATCACCCTCGGCATTTGATAGTAATGCTGTAGTGTCGTACAACTAAGGGGGGTGATGTGCGGTGCTGGAGCCTGGTCGTCGAGTCTTGCGATGATCCAGCAGGGCAATCGGGACAAGTGGGGTCACTGGGGTATCTAACCATCCTATTCTAAGCAGTTTTAGGATAAGCAGGTAATCATCAAAAGCAGGTTACCAAATCAGGCTATGCATCAGAATAGGATAACTCAAAGCAGTAGCAAATTCTAATGCAAGCAGGAAGGAGGAATAATAGGCGATATAGGCATGTTCAAAGGGGAGGTGCTTGCCTGGTTGCTCGGCGGCAAAGGCAGAGTCGTCGATCTCCGGAGCTGCGTCGGTCTCGGGGACTACGTCGGTACCGAGATCTATCGAGAGAGAAGAGGGGGAAGAAACAGTTAAATACACAACAAACATATGCAACACAGAGCATGCTATGCTAACATGCAGTGCAAGGTTGCCTAAAAACATGTCTAAATCATTTTAGTTATTTTAGGATTAAAGTTGGAATTATTAAGCAGTGTATATGCACTATTCATCTATCAAAAACAGGCTAAAAGTTGCGGGTTCACCTCCGTAGAGGGTCCTGACACAGAAACAGAAGGCACGATCGGATTCATCTCGTCATTCTGAGCAACTTTCATGTATAAAGTTTTTCCATCGGAGCTACGGTTTAATTTCTATGATTTTACAAAGTTTTACTGAATTTCTAGAATTTATAAAATTACTAAATTCGAATTATCCAAAATAGTAAAGGGTGACGTCAGCATGACACAATGATGTTGTCAGCAGTCAACTCTGGCTAACCAGAGTCAAACCTGACAGGTGGGGCCCCTCTGTCATTGACTAGACTAAATTAACAGCAGATTAAATTAACTAATTGACCTAATTAGTTACTGGGACCCGCTGTCAGTGACTGATTAGCTAACTAATTAACTAACAGATTAATTAACATTTTAATTACCATTTATTTATTTTAAAAACGTATTAAACTAGTGGGGCCCGCATGTCAGTGGGACACGGTGCCCAGTCAGTAGTTGACCCAGTCAACTGGGTCAACTGGGGCCCATGGGGCCCACTGTCAGCCACCCAAAGGTGGGCCTGGCCTTGCCACGTCGGCCGGCCGGCGGCTGAATGCCGGCGAGCACGAAAACGCTGCGGCGATGGCCGGACTTGGCCGGAATCGCGCTACGGGGCTCAGTTTCGGGCGTGCGTGGGTGCGTTCGAACGGGTATCGAACGCCGCATCAATTGTTGGCGGTGGCCGGAGTTGAGGTGGCCGGAAACGAGCACTGCGATGTCGCCGGCGGCGAGGTGCTCGGGTGAGGTATGGCAAAGGCGAGGCAGAGCGATATCGCGTGAACTAAAAGGCTAGGCGGAACGTACGCGATGTGGTGAGCACGTTGGGCAATAGCCCGTGACCAAAAGGTCACCGGACGGCTGCCGGCGACGAGCTCAGGCGGAGGCGCACTCGGGCGTTGGTGAAGCTTGAGCTAGAGGGCTCAATCGACAACGGGGAGAGGGGAAGAAGAAGGCGGAGCTCACCTAGCGGCGCACGAAAGGCCGGTGGGAGCTTAGGAGCAGCAGGGGGCTCGAGGTCGCCGGAGTTCGCCGATGGCAGATGCAGAAGGGGGCGAGGAAGATTCGGTGCTGCAGGGCCCTCCGGCTCCACCTAGGGCCACCAGGAGACGTGGCGGACCGTGGCGGAGCTGGTGGACATGATTGATGGGCACGGGACCGCCGGTGGCCGTGCGGACGACGGAAGACGATGATGATGGCGTTCGGGACAGAGAGAGAGAGGAACGGGCGAGCTCAAGGGAGATGGGGAAGGGCAGAGTGGGCGCTAGGGTTCGGAGGGGGTGGCGTGGCGTCGCTCTTATCCTCAGGACGGCGGCAGCGGCGCCGGGGGATGGCCAACAGCTGGCCATCGCCGGCTCGGGTGCGCGCGCGCGCTAACACGAGGAGGAGGGAGACGACGTTGGCCCTGTTGGGCTGGGCCTGCACACTATGCACTAAGGCCCAGCCAACAGTGGCCCTTTTCTTTTTCTGTATTTCTTTACTATTTTTCTTTTTATTTAATAAATAGAGATGGGAAAAGAATTATTTGGCCAGTATATTAACTTGGGGAAAACTTGGGAAGTGTCCCATTAATTCCCTGGTGATTTTAGACACTGCCACAAAAAGTTTGGGAATTTAGGAATTCATTTGAATTTTTCATAAATAGGATAGCATTTAAAAAATGCTGAATTGGTGCTGTTATAATTGCTAGTGCTCTTCTTTGCACAAGAGTGATGTTGTGTTCCTTAACAAATAATTGTTATGGAATTTTTGTCAAATGATGAACATTTTTCCAGCAACTTTTGTGCAACTTCATATTTCACTTTGAATTTGAATAGAATTCAGAGAAGGAATTTGAAATGAGATATTATCCCAACATGATTATCATTGCAATTCACAATAGCTTAGCATCATCATGATGGATTACTGTAGCACCATTACATAGGGCTGCTACACTCCTCTGGCGGTAGGCTGAAATTTGTCATGAGCGAGTTCCAAAGCTCATCTTTATGTCTATCGTCGACATAACATACTTCAACGTCCTTCTTCTTATTCCATTCTTGGATGCTGATCGGGATACTGTCCCTAACAACAACTCCGTACTGATGTATAAATTTGTCTTTGGTCCGCTTGGGAGCAATCGGTTGGCCATCTGGAGCGACTTCTTCGATCGTGAACCTTTCATTCTTGCCCAACCTTTTCTTCGGGCCTCGTCTCCTTATAGAAGTTTGGCTCGATCCGGAGGGCTAAAATAAGAAAGATGCGTTAATACATGTACATACAAAACAATTAATGCATCTAGTCAACAGAGGCTTAATTAATATTATATACCTTGCCGGAGATTGGAACAGTTAAGGCTCCAACACCGGCGAAGCCGTCATCTCCTTCCTCCTCCATTCGATCACCAGAGCCGTCATCTCCTCCCTCCTCCATTCGATCACCGGAGTCGTCATCCTCTCTTCCCTCACCATCGGTCTCGTTGAGAAACGACAAAGTGATATCATCACCTTCGTCGCAGATTATATCCCCCAACAAATCTTGTTGGTCTAATTCTCTGTCGTGTTCCAGAGTTTCTGCAAATATTACACCATGTCAATATACAACCATGAGAGATGCATTAGTGGCAAACATAGACCTAATCACAACAAGGAATCATATGCATATGAGCAATGGATTAGTGGCAAACATCATGCAAAGTTGACAAGTTTTATAACAGTCAGTTTCAGATGATCGTCGAGGACTCCTCCCCCCTCATGTCAAAGTTATACCGAAATTATCGGGGTTATGTTTTAACGACCCCCCCTCCCCCTCATGTCGAAGTCAATGAACAACATGAAAATTTCTAAGTGACTACTAAACTTGGGCATGAAGAGGGAGAGCTGCAGCATACTAATCTTGGGCGTGAAGAGTGGAAACTACCATATATTGCCCAAGAATTGAACCCAACTTTGACATGCATGCTGCAATTCAACTCCATTGGTTGTCACAGAGATAAGATGCAAATCAACATTGTTTTGTTTGCCACTGATTGATGAAGCTACTAATCAGGATTAAATGCAGACAGTAGTAGTAGTAGTAGCATAGCACTATATATATATATATTAATTTGACTAAACTGAACCAACACCACAAGTCTGCATACAATGAAGTTACTAGGTAGGGATCATATAACATGAGGCAGATGGATGATTAGCAAACATGCTGGGTGGCCAAGAAATGAACAGCATATAAAATACTCCTACTACTGTAGTAGTTAAGATGATGAGACAGGACAGCAGCATGCAGAGTTCCTGATGCACTGGTGTGGCCCAACTCGGCTGTACCACACGAGGCACTGTTGTTCCATCGAGCTCGACCATGTGCAGGGCTTCATCATCGCCGTGGAGGGCTCGGTGGTCGTCCTGGTACATGGAGTGTGAACCTTATTATTTCATTTCAGAGAAAGCGTGAAACACAAATGGCATGTATATGGATCACTATGGACAAGCAAACTTCGCTAATAAATATGAACAAGGCCTACTATAGCATAACAGGTAAGGAGTTAGATTCACTCAAGTATTGGTGACTAATAGACCTATTATTTCATTTCAGAGAAAGCCTGAAACACAAATGGCATGCATATAGATCCCAAGGACAAGCAAACTGTAACAAACAGACTTAATTGAACAACTGGTTGCCGATGGAGCGTCAAAGCTGAACCTAGATATATCACACAGATGCACATATGATCAAAATTAACTTCAAAGGTTTGATAATCGAACAACATACTACCAACACCCAATCACAACAGTTAGAACTTCTGAATAATACGTATAAAAGTATCAATGTTTAACAATTTATACAGATCCTACGAAACACAACAAGCAAGCAATCGGCATATTGGTAATGATGAAACATAAAAAGAGAGGTATATCCAACACCGTGCAAAAACTATCAGCACACATGCAGCAGGCAAAAACAGAATCCAAGAGGGCATGCAATCAATTAATATAACACAATCATATATGTTTATGCTCTTGTTCAGAGTACTACTGACTGACCCCAAAAGAAAGCATCACAGCAAAGTACTTCGACAGGAGATATGATGCATCATGAACATTATGTGGCAAATCAGTACCAGAAAAGGGGACAGAAGACTAAATACTCATGAAACTAGCTGTGCAATAGGTAGCTAGTCGGAACCAAACAGACCAAGACAAACAGGAAGTAAGCTACATCCAAAATCTACCAATTCAGCGCCGAGGACCGAATGTAACTGTTAAAGTGTTAAACAACACTGTCCAAAATGCAGTACCCAGCTAGCCTAGCAAATGTAGTGTTAAGTTGCTGCCAATCTTACAAATTTTTACTATCATCCATGCGTGATTTGGTCAGTGTGGAAAGGAACTGGAGTAATGAAGAGAGAGAGAGAAGTAGAGTTAGTTACCTTCATGTCATCATCGATCTTGGCGACCTGGGACTGGATGCTGGCGACGGTCTCCTTGAGCGGGGCGTTGACGGGGTACTTGCCCTCGTCCCACATGAACCTGCATCATCTCGGCATAGCCAGGGTAAGCAAGCAGTGGTGGGTGTGAGGAAGAAAGAATGTAAGCAGCGGCACAGGGCAAGGGTAGAGACGGACCTGGTGAGGTAGCTGTCGACGGGGACGTCGTCGACGGTGAGGGTGCCGGGCTCGACCCCTCCGACGCGCTCCAAGTCCTCGATCTACCGGCGGATCTTGTGGGAGACGCCCTCGATGAAGATGTTGGACTGCAGCCAGAGGCCGGATCAGGCCGGGGGCAAGAAGAGGGGTGGGAGACAAGATCGGGATGGGAGGCAAGGAAGTACCTTGATGAGGTCGTCGCTGAGCGCGAGCAGGGAGTCGAGCGTGCCGGGGCGGAGATCCGGGACGGTGAACTACGCGTGGAGGGGGGAGTGAGCCCCCCGGCCCTGGCGGCGTAGAAGAAGTCGGTGCCCTGCCAGACGGCGTCGCTGACCGTGTTCCCCTCGGGCAGGAACGCCCCCGAGGTGGTCACCAGGACGGACGCGGCGGTCGTGACCAGCCCGGCCCGGTACAGCAGCACCTCACGCACGTCCGCGGTGGCCGCTGTCGAGGGGCGTGGGGAGGGCGGGCTTGATGGAGCTCGGGGTGAGGAGCCGGTGATGCGGCGGCAGCGGCGCGAGCCGGAGGAGGGCGATGGTCGCCATGGACATGGTGGAGGTTGCTGAGTTCAGGGCCGGGGTCGCTGGGTTGGGGCTGGCGGAGGTGGCGGCGGCGGAAGGGAGGGACGATCTAAATCGGGATAGGAGAGGATGAGAGGGGATAGGAGTTAGGGTTTGAGCGATGGGGATGAGGGTTTCGGCTTAGGTGGGCTTGGGGTGAGGACTACTGTTGGATCCGCGAGCATCCGACGGTGTTCCATGCACGATCCGCGTGAAGCGGCAACGGACCAATGAAAATGCAGTACACGCGAACGATGTTATGACCTTCTAAATAGGTCGTAGTTGACTAAAAAATTGGTCGTGGTTGACTAAAAATTCATTTTTCATTTTTCGAGTGCTCAAAATGAGTTTTTTTGTGAAAGGTCTACCATATATTTGTTGCAAAATGGGACCAGATCATTTTTATAATATATTAGGCCATATTTAATGCACAATTGACCAAATGGTTGGGTGTCAAAAGATTTTATCCACCTCTGGTGAAAAAGACAAATTTCCGCTAATCCAGTTGGAAGCGGGTCAAATTTGAACTACAACTGCCTTATAGTTTGCTCTTTATTTTTTGCAAAAATCATTTCTAGGTACATAAGTATCTATTTAATCAGAGAAACACCAAAAGTTTTCCAAGATTCAACCACTAGCTAGGAACGGTCATGCCCGCCGTTTTGACCGCATTTTGAAACGGGGATAAAAAATTAAAAAAAAAATCAAAAAATTGGAAAACCTTCGCATTGTGTCATTATATGTGACCAAGTTACCAGAAAAAATAATAAACTTGTAATACGGCAATTCTTTTTAAAAAGTGTTCTCAGAAATGAGCTATCATGTGTGAAGAATCATGGCTTTCAAGTCAAATGATCAATCTTATGGCCACATTCATGGCATAGTTTGTTCAAATGATCTCATATTGTGCATAAGGGTGCATCTTGAAATGGCAAACAATTTTGCCCAAGTGAGTTTTCATTTTCTTTGGACGAAAAATCAATTGTCCATTTTTCGAGTGCTCAAAATGAGTTTTTTTGTGAAGGACCTACCATATATTTGTTGCAAAATTGGACCAGATCATTTTTATAATATATTAGGCCATATTTAATGCACAATTGACCAAATGGTTGGGTGTCAAAAGATTTTATCTACCTCTGGTGAAACAGACAAATTTCCGCCGATCCAGTTGGAAGCAGGTCAAATTTGAACTACAGCTGCCTTATAGTTTGCTCTTTATTTTTTCCAAAAATCATTTCTAGGTACATAAGTATCTGTATAATCAGAGAAACACCAAAAGTTTTCCAAGATTCAACCACTAGCTAGGAACGGCCATGCCCGCCGTTTTGACCGCATTTTGAAACGTGGATAAAAAATTCAAAAAAATCAAAAAATTGGAAAAACCTTCCCATTGTGTCATTATATGTGACCAAGTTACCAGAAAAAAATAATAAACTTGTAATACGGCAATTCTTTTAAAAAAGTGTTCTCAGAAATGAGCTATCATGTGTGAAGAATCATGGCTTTCAACCCAAATGCTCAATCTTATGGCCACATTCATGGCATAGTTTGTTCAAATGATCTCATATTGTGCACAAGGTTGCATATTGGAATGACAAACAATGTTGCCTCAGGACGTTTTCATTTTCTGTGGACGGAAATTTCATTTTCCATTTTTCGAGTGCCCAAAATGAGTTTTTTTGTGTGAAGGACCTACCATATATTTGTTGCAAAATTGGACCAGATCATTTTTATAATATATTAGGCCATATTTAATGCACAATTGACTAAATGGTTGGGTGTCAAAAGATTTTATCCACCTCTGGTGAAAAAGACAAATTTTCACCGATCCAGCTGGAAGTGGGTCAAATTTGAACTACAGCTGCCTTATAGTTTGCTCTTTATTTTTTCCAAAAATCGTTTCTAGGTACATAAGTATCTGTTTAATCAGAGAAACACCAAAAGTTTTCCAAGATTCAACCACTTGCTAGGAACGACCATGCCCGCCGTTTTGACCGCATTTTGAAACGGGGATAAAAATTTCAAAAAAATCAAAAAATTGGAAAAACCTTCCCATTGTGTCAGTATATGTGACCAGTTTACCAGAAAAAATAATAAACTTGTAATACGGCAATTCTTTTAAAAAAGTGTTCTCAGAAATGAGCTATCATGTGTGAAGAATCATGGCTTTCAACCCAAATGCTCAATCTTATGGCCACATTCATGGCATAGTTTGCTCAAATGATCTCATATTGTGCACAAGGTTGCATATTGGAATGATAAACAATGTTGCCTAAGGAAGTTTTCATTTTCTGTGGACGGAAATTTCATTTTCCATTTTTTGAGTGCCCAAAATGAGTTTTTTTTGTGAAGGACCTACCATATATTTGTTGCAAAATTACACCAAATCAATTTTCTAAAATACTAGGACATATTTAATGCACAATTGACCAAATGGTTGGGGTGTCAAAAGTTTTGATCCACCTCTCGTGAAAAAGACAAATTTCCGCTGATTCAGTTGGAAGCGGGTCAAATTTGAACTGCAGCTGCCTCATAGTTTGCTCTTTATTTTTTCCAAAAATCATTTCTAGGTACATAAGTATCTATTTAATCAGAGAAACACCAGAAGTTTTCCAAGATTCAACATCTAGCTAGGAACGGTCATTCCCGCCGTTTTGACCGCATTTTGAAACGGGCATACAAAATTCAAAAAAAATCAAAAAATTGGAAAACCTTCACATTGTGTCATTTCATGTGACCAAGTTACCAGGAAAATTAATAAACTTGTAATACGACAATTCTTTTAAAAAAGTGTTCTCAGAAACGAGCTATCATGTGTGGAGATTCATGGCTTTCAAGCCAAATGATCAATCTTATGGCCACATTCATGGCATAGTTTGTTCAAATGGCCTCATATTGTGCAAAAGGGTGCATATTGGAATGGTAAACAATGTTGCCTAATGGAGTTTTCATTTTCTTTGGACGAAAAATTCATTTTCCATTTTTTGAATGCCCAAAATGAGTTCTTTTTGTGAAGGATCTACCATATATTTGTTGCAAAATTGGACCAAATCAATTTTATAAAATACTAGGCCATATTTAATGCACACCTGACCAAATAGTTGGGTGTCAAAAGTTTTGACCCACCTCTGGTGAAAAAAAACAAATTTCTACCGATTCAGCAGGAAACGGGTCAAATTTGAACTACAGCTGCCTCATAGTTTGCTCTTTGTTTTTTCCAAAAATCATTTCTACGTACATAATTATATATTTAATCAGAGAAACACCAAATTTTTTTCAAGATTCAACCACTAGCTAGGAACGGTCATGCCCGCCGTTTTGACCGCATTTTGAAACGGGCATAAAAAATTCAAAAAAAATCAAAAAATTGGAAAACCTTCGCATTGTGTCATTACATGTGACCAAGTTACCAGAAAAAATAATAAACTTGTAATACGACAATTCTTTTGAAAAAGTGTTCTCAGAAATGAGTTATCATGTGTGAAGATTCATCGCTTTCAAGCCAAATGATCAATCTTATGGCCACATTCATGGCATAGTTTGTTCAAATGATCTCATATTGTTCACAAGGGTGCATCTTGGAATGGCAAACAATGTTGCCTAAGGGATTTTTCATTTTCTTTGGACGAAAAATCAATTTTCTATTTTTCGAGTGCCCAAAATGAGTTTTTTTGTGAAGGACCTACCATATATTTGTTGCAATATTGGACCAAATCATTTTTCTAAAATACTAGGCCATATTTAATGCACAATTGACAAAATGGTTGGGTGTCAAAAGTTTTGATCCACCTCTGGTGAAAAAGATAAATTTCTGCCGATTCAGTAGGAAGCGGGTCAAATTTGAACTGCAGCTGCCTTATAGTTTGCTCTTTATTTTTTCCAAAAATCATTTCTAGACACATAAGTATATATTTAATCATAAATACATGGTTTTGTGGTGATACGTCGAGGTTTGCACGGTGGCCGAGGGCCCGAACTCCAGAGCGCGTAAACTCGCATGACCGCCGCGTGGTCACCGCGTGACCATGGCATTGCCCTGCATTCTGGATGGCATAGGCATGTATAGTGGGTTGGGAACTCCCCAGGTAGGTGCTAGGAAGAAAATGACAACAGAAGAATCTAACGAGGAGACCGAACTATGCTCAAACATAAATTAGTAGCCAAGTGTTTGATTAGCGGTACGGTAAATGCACATGACCAATGGGCGTGAGTTTTGGCTGAGGATGATCATCTACTAAGAAGATTGTCTTCACAAATTTTCAGCTCAAATGGAGGAGCCTAGGTGTCACTTGCTTTGCAACGTACCACACTGGACAAAAATATGAATGTTGAAGCTAGACTCAAATGACTGAATGGATTGATCTCAAATTTGGAGGAGGATGATAATTTTGACATATGAAGGCACTTTAAAAATTTCATACCATTTGGATAAATAAAAATGGTACTTCCTTCACAGTGCTCTCCACTGAACAGAAAATTGGAAAAAATGCTGAGGGAAATTGGCTAGAATAAATGAGTTAAAATTTAGTGGAGGGAGGTTCTATGGGCAGCGTCATGTCGTGGTAAATTTTCAGCAATTATGAATTAACATAAAATATAGTTGCTTCACAAACTGAAAATATCACCAGAAACAAAGATTGGATGCTGAGCTCACATGTATTGTTAGATGGGGCTAAAATTTTGTGGACAACTATGATTTGGGAATATAGAAGGTGTGGCAAAAATTCAGCTCATTAGGATATGCCTAGCTAGTACTTCCTTCACAACAGTTCGAGCTGAACAAAAATTTTGGAAATTTGCCGAGGAAGATTTACCAGGAAAATGGAGTTGAATATTGTCATGAGGCAATGATTTGGACAGTAAAGAATGCCCAATTTTTTTTGGGAATTTTGGGAATGACAGAAATATAGGTTGCTTCACAACCTAGGGCAAAAATTGACACATGGACATGGCACATAGGCAAAACTGATGAGGTGGTGCTTAGTCATAGCAATCCACCACAATTTACAAGGTTATGACCACCTATATTGGTCGTGATCAGCTAGAAATAAGGCAGCGGACCAGTGCTGTCTGCTTTATGACCATTTCGTGTAAGGAAATTACGACCTTTCTGACCAAAATGGTTGTTATAGTTTTGGGTTTGGAGCCCCCCGAACAAATTTTGACCAATTGGTCTCAAATGGTCGTAGATTTATGACCAATTCTTCCAGGGTCACTGACAGAAGGTCACAAGTTGACATATTTCTTGTAGTGTCCCAGTTCGCCATGCGAGAGCCGTGATCACCAGTTTATAAGCCCGCCCGCGTTATCCCTCCCGAGCTCCTCTTTAAAATAGGCAATACATTGCCTAAACTCTCTCTGCCCTGTGGGGCCTACTTACAGCAGATATGCGTGCATCGCGGGCCTGCATCCTGGCCCATAGTTGGGTGTCTGGTCGTATGCAGGTCGTGGTGTGTGTATTCTCCTGCTAGTAGGCGGACATTTTTTATCTTTTGCATATATTATGTCAATTTTTTGACCTTCTTCAAATCACATTCTAATTTTTATACATACTCACTTATGTGTAATGCACATGATTATCAAAGAATTTCAACAAAATATATGAAATTCTAAAAAAATACTTTATGAAAATTTTTGCTATTAAAGTTTTTAACAAAAAATAGTTTATGAAAATTATTTTTGCTATTAAAGATTTTAACAAAAAATACTTTGATGATTTTAGTTGCATAAATTTTATATAATTTTAATTTAATATTATTTTGATCATAACTAGAGGTTTATAAAAGATTTTTAGTTGATTCTTTTTGCTATTGAAGAATATTATAATTTTGTTTTAGTTGATCATAACAAAATATATGACATTCTAAAAAATGCAAAACTTTCATATTCTTTCTGTGTTAATGGAAGAGATCATGCCTATTTTTGGTTTTAATTCTAAAGTTTTCTTTTAAACAGATGCATATATGCCTAGTTTTCATTTAATTCTTTTTGCTATTAAAGTTATTAACAAAAAATACTTTATGAAAATTTTAGTTGCATAAATTTTATATAATTTTAAGTTAACATTATTTTGATCATAACTAGAGTTTTATAAAAGCTTTTTAGTTGATTATTTGAATAATTTTTTTGAGCTAAATGACCCTGAAATTGAAAAGCACTACAAATGAAGAATATTATAAAATACTTTTTGTTAACCTAATAATGTTATATTTTCTTTTCTGTTAAGTAATTAGTTTAACCTAATACTTTTTGTTAACCTAATTTATTTTGATGCATAGACACATAGTGATTCAAAAAAGCCTCCCATATTTCTTTAAGACTCCCATGAACCTCTCAAAGGGGAACATATTGTGTAGAAATACGGGACCCAGAATGGCAATCTCGTCGACTAGGTGAACTAGGACGTGCATCATAATATTGAAGAAGGATGGTGGGAACACCAACTCAAAACTGACAAGAAATTGGACCAAATCATTCTGTAACCTTGGTAGGATTTCTGGATCGATTACCTTCTTAGAAATTGCATTGAGGAATGCACATAGCTTCACAATGGCTAATCGAACATTTTCTGGTAGAAGCCCCCTCAATGCAACTTGAAGCGGTTGCGTCATAATCACGTGGCAGTCATGAGACTTTAGGTTCTGAAATTTTTTCTCTGCCATATTTACTATTCCCTTTATATTCAACGAGAATCCAGACGGGACCTTGATACTGAGCAGGCATTCAAAAAAGATTTCCTTCTCTACTTTGGTAAGAGCGTAGCTGGCAGGACCTTGATACTGCTTTGGATGCATGCCGTCTTTTTCGTTCATACATTGCTGGTCCTCCCGTGCCTTTGGTGTATCTTTTTTCTTCCCATACACGCCCAAGAAGCCTAGCAAGTTCACACAAAGATTCTTCGTCACGTGCATCATGTCGATTGCAGAGCGGACCTCTAGGTCTTTCCCATAGGGTAGGTCCCAAAATCATAGATTTCTTCTTCCACATGGGTGCGTGTGCTTCAGCGTTATTCAGGACACATTGTCTGCCAGGACCCTTTCCAAAGATTAATTGTAAATCGTTGACCATATCAAGTATATCATCACCAGTACGGAGGACGGGCTTCTTCCGGTGATCTGCCTCACCTTTGAAATGCTTGCCTTTTTTTCTTAAGGCATGCTTGGTTGGAAGAAATCGATGATGTCCCAGGTACACATTCTTCTTGCATTTGTCCAAATATATACTTTCAGTCTCAAGTAAACAGTGCGTGCATGCGTTGTATCCCTTGTTTGTCTGTCCTGAAAGGTTACTAAGAGCAGGCCAATCATTGATGGTTACAAACAGCAATGCTCGTTGGTCAAATTCCTGCTGTTTTTGCTCATCCCACACACGTACACCTTTTTTGTCCCACAGATGTAGAAGTTCTTCAACTAATGGCCTTAGGTACACAACAATGTAGCTGCCGGGTTGCTTAGGGCCTTGGATGAGCACTGGCATCATAATGAACTTCCTCTTCATGCACAACCAAGGAGGAAGGTTATAGATACATAGAGTTACATGCCAGGTGCTATGATTGATGTTCTGCTCCCCAAAAGGATTAATGCCATCTACACTTAAACCAAACGATAAGTTCCTTGCGTCACCTACAAAGTCTGCCCACTTTCTCTTGATTTTTCTCCACTGCAACCTTTCAGCGGGTACTCTCAGCTTTCCGTCTTTCTTACGGTTCTCTTTGTTCCATCGCAACAACTTGGCATGCTCTTTGTTTCTGAATAGACATTTCAACCGTGGTATTATAGGAGCATACCACATCACCTTGGCCGGAACCCTCTTCCTGGGCTCGCCCTCAACATCACCAGGGTCATCTCGTCTGATCTTATACCGCAATGCACCTCATACCGGGCATGCATTCAAATTCTCGTACTCCTCACCGCGGTAGAGTATGCAGTCATTAGGGAATGCATGTATCTTCTTCACCTCTAATCCTAGAGGACAGAGAACCTTCTTTGCTTCGTACGTACTGTCAGGCAATTCTTTATCCTTTGGAAGCTTCTTCTTCATTATTTTCAGTAGAGAACCAAATCCCTTGTCAGATACACCATTCACTGCCATCCATTGCAGCAATTCCAGTGTTGTACTGAGCTTTGTGTTGCCATCTTCGCAATTTGGGTACAACCCTTTTTTGTGATCCTCTAACATGCGCTCGAGCTTCAACTTCTACCTTTCACTTTCGCATCCTCTTTGTGCATCAACAATGACCCGACGAAGATCATCATCGGGCACATCTGGTGCCTCTTGATCTTCAGCTTCCCCCTCTTCTTCAGTAGTATCACCGTATTCATGGAACATAGGATAGTTGTCATCATCCTCTTCTTCTTCGTTGTCTTCCATCATAACCCCTCTTTATCCATGCTTGGTCCAAACATTATAGTGTGGCATGAAACCCTTCTCAAGTAGGTGGAAGTGAAGGGTTTTCGAGGAAGAGTAATCCTTCGTATTCCAACAGACAGTGCATGGACAATACAAAAAACCAGTCTGCTTGTTTGCCTCAGACACTTCGAGAAAATTATGCGGGCCCGTAATGTAGTCGGAGGTGCATCGGTCACTGTACATCCATTGCCGGTTCATCTGCGTGCATTATATAATTAAGTGTATCAAAAAACATTACAGAACATCATGAATAGATAAATGACCAAATTAATACAAGTTCATCATCACATTAAAACCAAACTACATTAGTGATCAAATGTTATTACTGAAAAAATAAATACATAAAGTTCATACATAGTTCTCATAGAACAACATACATCTCTCTAGAGCATCTAATTAAAACATACATTGAAACTAACATACAACTACGTAAACATTTAAATGCAACAACAAATGCGATCAAAATCGCAACTAAGGTAACAATTGATCCAACAGCATAATGATACCAAGCCTCAATATCAATGGCACATTTTCTAATCTTTCTAATCTTCAAGCGCATTGCATCCATCTGGATCTTGTGATCATCGACGACATCGGCAACATGCAACTCCAATTTCATCTTCTCCTCTTCAATTATTTTCAATTTTTCTTTCAAATAATTGTTTTCTTTTTCAACTAAATTTAACCTCTCGACAAGAGGGTCTGTTGGAATTTCCGATTCACATACCTCCTAAGATAAAAACATCTATCTCACGTTGGTCGGCATAATTGTCATAAACACTAAATGAAACAAATAGTTATAAAAGATAACATACCACATCCGAATCATAGACCGAACGAGAGTCAACGGGGGCGGATACCCAAACCATGGCACTATATAATAACAAACAATAATAAAAGTAAGAAAATTATACAAGTAGCTATCTAAATCATACAAGTAAGATTTTTTTCTTTTTAAAAAATTATAAGAACAAGAGACTCACCATGGTGGTGCCGGCAACGAGATTGGCGCGGGCGATCGACGGCGGTGAGGACGGGGACAGGACGGCACCCTACACATGTGCAAACTCTAAGAAGTTAATTTGAGCTCAAATTGTGCATCTAAATCAAATGAACTCCCACATACACTCCTCCACTAAAACCCACAAACCACTCTACTTCTAGAGCATTTGAAATGAGCTAAACTAGAAGTGAGAGATGAAAGTATGAAGTTGCTAACCTTTTAGAACACTTGTGTAGTTGGTGCACCGCCAAACCTAGACAAATCTTGGGGAAAATGTAGCTTGGAGGTCGAGCTTGGAGAGGAGAAAGCTTAAGTGTGGCTCGGGCATTTCATCGAACACCTCATGTGCATAGGAGGTGAGAACAGAGCAGCACACACCTCCCACACGCCGGCCGACCAAAAAACAGAGGAGTGAGCGGGCAGGGGCGAGCATATATATAGGCATCTCTTTAGTCCCGGTTGGTCTCTAGAACCGGGACTGAAGACTGACCTTTAGTCCCGGTTCCAGACACCAACCGGGACTAAAGGGGTTGCGCTAGGAGAGAGGCCCTTTAGTCCCGGTTGGTGGCTGGACCCGGGACTAAAGGTCCCAGCCGAACCGGGACTGGTGCCTGCCGAGGCCCGGCCGGCGCCTTGGCCGCTCCAACCGGGACTGATGCACCCATTAGTCCCGTTTCGTAAGTCGACCGGGACTGTTGCTCTAATCTGGCAAAAACCAAAACCATGTTTTCTACTAGTGTGTGCACCATCATAGTCTAGTTATTTATACTTCTTAGCATCAATTTGAATCTTATAAGTTGATGCTTGTTGACTCTTGTGCCTTATCGATCATTTGCAACCTAACTTTGGAAACTCATGCGTGTGGTAATGGACTTATAGGTTTGCATCGTATATACCATTGATGGTGGGCATACATGCTGCAGTGGAGCTCATTGCATCTCTTAGGTTCATGCTTGGTGAGAACTTGGAACACATGTTTTCGTTTGTGAACTATTGTTGCATATGTACGCGTGTTGTAAACCTTCGTTGGATATGTATGCATGTGTGGACTTGGAACTCATGGTCCTTTCGTTTGTGAACTCTTGCATATGTATGCATGTGTGGACTTGGAACTCATGGTCCTTTCATTTGTGAACTCTTGCATATGTATGCATGTGTGGAATTTGAACTCATGGTCAGTTTGTTATGGTTGTCAACTTGTGATATATTGTTGTTGTGAACCTTTTTTGGATATGTATGCATGTGTGGACTTTGAACTCATGGTCAGTTTGTTATGGTTGTCAACTTGCAATTTTTGTCATTGTGATTTTCATTGGATACTGATACGTCCAATTCGCATCATGTTTTCCTACTATTATTTATAGTGTTTTAATCAATATGACACTTTGTGGAGCAATTCTAATGCCTTTTCTCTCTTAATATGCAAAATTAACATGAAGGGGGAGATTGCCGGCAGCTGGAATTCTGGACATAGAAAAGCTATGTCAGAGATACCTATTCTGCACATCTCCAAATGAGCTGAAATTTCACGGAGATTTATTTTGGAATAAATAAAAAATATTGGAGAAAAGAAGTACCAGAGGGGGCCACCTAGGTGCCCACACGGTACCAGGGCGCGTCTAAAGGAAATATGCCCTAGAGGCAATAATAAAGTTGTTATTTATATTTCCTTATATCATGATAAATGTTTATTATTCATGCTAGAATTGTATTAACCGGAAATTTGATACATGTGTGAATACATAGAAAAAACACAGTGTCCCTAGTATGCCTCTACTAGACTAGCTCGTTAATCAAAGATGGTTAAGTTTCCTAACCATAGACATGTGTTGTCATTTGATGAACGGGATCACATCATTAGGAGAATGATGTGATGGACAAGACCCATCTGTTAGCTTAGCATAATGATCGTTAAGTTTTATTGCTATTGCTTTCTTCATGACTTATACATATTCCTCTGACTATGAGATTATGCAACTCCCGAATACCGGAGGAACACCTTGTGTGCTATCAAACATCACAACGTAACTGGGTGATTATAAAAATGCTCTACAGGTGTTTCCAAAGGTGTTTGTTGGGTCAGCATAAATCGAGATTAGGATTTGTCACTCCAAGTATCGGAGAGGTATCTCTGGGCCCTCTCGGTAATGCACATCATATGAAGCCTTGCAAGCAATGTGACTAATGAGTGAGTTGTGGAATGATGCATTACGGAACGAGTAAAGAGACTTGCCGGTAACGAGATTGAACTAGGTATGATGATACCGACGATCGAATCTCGGGCAAGTAACATACCGATGACAAAGGGAATAACGTATGTTGTTATGCGGTTTGACCGATAAAGATCTTCGTAGAATATGAAGGAGCCAATATGAGCATCCAGGTTCTGCTATTGGTTATTGATCGGAGATATGTCTCGATCATGTCTACATAGTTCTCGAACCCGTAGGGTCCGCACGCTTAACGTTCGATGACGATTTGTATTATGAGTTATGTGTTTTGGTCACCGAAGATTGTTCGGAGTCCCGGATGAGATCACGGACATGACGAGGAGTCTCGAAATGGTCGAGAGGTAAAGATTGATATATTGGAAGGTAGTATTCGGACACCGGAAGGGTTCCAGAGTGTATCGGGTACATACCGGAGTACCGGAGGGGTTACAGGAACCCCCCGGTGGAAGATATGGGCCATATGGGCCATAGGAGGGAGGCTAACCAGCCCACAAGGGGCTGGTGCGCCCCCCACAAGGGAGGAGGCCGAATTGGACTAGGGAAGGGGGTGGCGCCCCCCTTTCCTTCTCCCTCTCCCTCTCCTTCCCTCTTTCCACCTCCGAAGAAAGGAAAAGTGGGGGGAGGGCGAATCCTACTAGGAGTGGAGTCCTAGTAGGACTCCCCCCCATGGCGCGCCCCCTTTGGTGGCAGGCCTCCTCCTCCCCTCCTTTATATACGGGGGCAGGGGGCACCCTAGAGCACAACAGATATTCTCTTAGCCGTGTGCGGTGCCCCCCTCCACAGTTTACTCCTCCGGTCATAGCGTCGTAGTGCTTAGGCGAAGCCCTGCGCAGATCACATCACCATCACCGTCACCACACCGTCGTGCTGACGAAACTCTCCCTGGACCTTCTACTTGATCAAGAGTTCGAGGGACGTCATCGAGCTGAACTTGTGCAGAACTCGGAGGTGCCGTACATTCGGTGCTTGATCGGTCGGATCGCGAAGACGTTCGACTACATCAACCGCGTTATGCTAACGCTTCCGCTTTCGGTCTACGAGGGTATGTGGACACACTCTCCCCCTCTTTGCTATGCATCTCCTAGATAGATCTTGCGTGAGCGTAGGAAATTTTTTGAAATTGCACGTTCCCTAACAGTGGCATCCGAGCCAGGTCTATGCGTAGATGATATGCACGAGTAGAACACAAAGAGTTGTGGGCGATAATAGTCATACTGATTACCACCAACGTCTTACTTTGATTCGGCGGTATTGTTGGATGAAGCGGCCCGGACCGACATTACATGACCGCGTTCATGAGACTGGTTCTACCAACGTGCTTTGCACAAAGGTGGCTGGCGGGTTTCTGTTTCTCCAACTTTAGTTGAATCGAGTTTGACTACGGCCGGTCCTTGTTGAAGGTTAAAACAGCACACTTGATGAAAAATCATTGTGGTTTTGATGCGTAGGTAAGAACGGTTCTTGCTAGAAGCCCGTAGCAGCGATGTAAAACTTGCAACAACAAAGTAGAGGACGTCTAACTTGTTTTTGCAGGTCATGCTGTGATGTGATATGGTCAAGACATGATGTGATATACGTTATTGTACGAGATGATCATGTTTTGTAAAAGTTATCGGCAACTGGCAAGAGCCTTATGGTTGTCGCTTTATTGTATGAAATGCAATCGCCATGTAATTGCTTTACTTTATCACTATGCGGTAGCGATAGTCGTAGAAGCAATAGTTGGCGAGACGACAATGACGCTACGATGGAGATCAAGGTGTCAAGCCGGTGACGATGGAGATCATGATGGTGCTTTGGAGATGGAGATCAAAGGCACAAGATGATGATGGCCATATCATGTCACATATTTTGATTGCATGTGATGTTTATCTTTTATGCATCTTATTCTGCTTAGTACGGCGGTAGCATTATAAGATGACCCCTCACTAAATTTCAATGTATAGGTGTTCTTCCTGAGTATGCACCGTTGCGACAGTTCGTCGTGCCGAGACACCACGTGATGATCGGGTGTGATAAGCTCTACGTTCACATACAACGGGTGTAAGCCAGTTTTACACGTGCAGAATACTCGGGTTAAACTTGACGTGCCTAGCATATGTTGAAATGGCCTCGGAACACTGAGACCGAAAGGTCGAACGTGAATCATATAGTAGATATGATCAACATAGAGATGTTCACCATTGAAAACTACTCCATCTCACGTGATGATCGGACATGGTTTAGTTGATATGGATCACATGATCATTTAGATGACTAGAGGGATGTCTATCTAAGTGGGAGTTCTTAAGTAATATGATTAATTGAACTTAATTTATCATGAACTTAGTCCTGATAGTATTTGCAAATTATGTTGTAGATCAATAGCTCGCGTATAGCTCCCTTGTCTTATTTTTGATATGTTCCTAGAGAAAACTAAGTTGGAAGATGATAGTAGCAATGATGCGGACTGGGTCCATGATCTGAGGAATATCCTCGTTGCTGCACAGAAGAATTATGTCCTTGATGCACCGCTAGGTGACAGACCTATTGCAGGAGTAGATGCAGACGTTATGAACGTTTGGCAAGCTCGATATGATGACTACTTGATAGTTTAGTGCACCATGCTTTACGGCTTAGAACCGGGACTTCAAAAACGTTTTGAACGCCACGGAGCATATGAGATGTTCCAAAGAGATGAAATTGGTATTTCAGACTCATGCCCGTGTCGAGAGGTATGAGACCTCTGACAAGTACTTTGCCTACAAGATGGAGGAGAATAGCTCAGCTAGTGAGCATGTGCTCAGAATGTCTGGGTACTACAATCGCTTGAATCAAGTGGGAGTTAATCTTCCAGATAAGATAGTGATTGACAGATTTCTCTAGTCACTATCACCAAGTTACTAGAACTTCGTGATGAACTATAATATGCAAGGGATGACGAAAACGATTCCCAAGCTCTTCGCGATGCTGAAATCGGCAAAGGTAGAAATCAAGAAATTGCATCAAGTGTTGATGGTTGACAAGACCACTAGTTTCAAGAAAAAGGGCGAGGGCAAGAAAGGGAACTTCAAGAAGAATAGCAAGCAAGTTGCTACTCCCGGGAAGAAACCCATGTCTGGACCTAAACCTGAAACTGAGTGCTTCTACTGCAAAGAAAATGGTCACTGGAAGCGGACCTGCCCCAAATACTTGGCGGATAAGAAGGATGGCAAAGTGAACAAAGGTATATTTGATATACATGTTATTAATGTGTATTTTACTAGTGTTCATAGTAGCCCCTGGGTATTTGATACCGGTTTAGTTGCTAACATTAGTAACTCAAAACAGGAGTTGCAAAATGAACAGAGACTAGTTAATGACGAGGTGACGATGTGTGTTGGAAGTGATTCCAAGGTTGATAAGATCACCATCGCACACTCCCTCTACCTTCGGGATTAGTGTTGGACCTAAATAAATGTTATTTGGTGTTTGCGTTGAGCATGAATATGATTGGATCATGTTTATTGCGATACGGTTATTCATTTAAGTCAGAGAATAATTGCTGTTCAACATGGCATGGACATGGTGAACAGGATATCAATGATGAACATACTACAACTAGATCAACATGGCATGGACATGGTGAACAGGATATCACTAGAACCATAAGAGCATGGCATGAGCATATGAACATGATGATACTAGCATGCAACATGTTAACAATATCATGCACCAACTTACTCTGCTCGGGGTTACCTCGTAACCACCACATGAATCACTTACCATCATGGTCATCACACGATCACCTCAGGATCAAATCAAGCTTGGTATTAACAATACCGTAGTAATCATAACATGACCACAAGGAGCTTGATCTTTACCCGTGATTATCGCATAATTCCACAAATATCAACCAACCTCGGTATCCACGATACCACTGTGATCCTCTCCTGATCACATAAAGATCAACCAACTTCTTTCCTCATCGAACCAGGGTTGTTTATTATACAGGTTATTATTACTGTTGACCCATAGTGTGACCTACTACGAACTGGGCCATATCCGCGGGCGCGGCTATCGATAGATTATACACTCTCTGCAGAGGTTAGTACACTGTACCCACACTACGGAACCCATGGCCTCGTGCTCCCATTCGGGTGGACCAACGGCGTTCCGACAAAACCGATCTATTGCATGACACTCTCCCGGCCACTCCAACAAACTCCCCTTTCGGCTAAGTCCTGGGTGGCCCCGATGTCACCTCATGACACCCAACAGCCACCGTCGTGGCAAAACATAAATGTCCCAAACGGGGATAATGGATCCATACAACTTGGGCACACAAGGTTATTGCCCCATACCGGGCCAGGGCAGCGCGCGCACCTAACCTTCCCTAGTTGGAGGAAACAGGTGAGAGGCATGACAATAGACCCAGTTTGGGCCTCCCATAAGACAAGTGTGGCTGCACTGGTCAGCTCGATTTGATGGCACTATGACTCAGCCAACAGATGTTCAAGTTCGATTAAAGTCCGGTTTATCTTGAATGGTGATGAGCTGAGTCATAATAATAAAATAGCATGATGCACTGACATGCATATGAGCAGGATATCAGCATGAACATGGATGAGCAACATAACCATTTAACATAAACAACAATAAAGCATTACTCTACTAGATGCACATGAGCATGGCATAGTGATGATCATGAATATAACACAAGTATAACACTTCATTTAAACATAACATGACCACTAGCATCGGAAATAATTACCAGAATGGAACTTAACAATAAGATCAGCAAGAAATCATGTAACAAACTAGATGCATAAGATCATAACATAACGGTAAACATGGATGCACCAACATATATAAAGCATTCACAAAAATTTTAACCGGCACACAATATATAAATATTCAAGTTGAAAACCATGGCTACTGCATGTATATCATGCAAGTGGTTGTCGTGGCTTGCCTGGGGTGAAGAATACTCTGGGAAGAAGTGCGAGGAAGTCGCGGAAAGATTTGCCGAAAGTACTTCTCTCTTGAAGGGGGCTGATTAAAGGCAAGGGCATAATGGTCATTTCCAGTATGTTAACACATAGTGAAAATGGTACCAACACAACAGGCTCGACGAGACAAAGATGTGGGCTTTCGAATCACCTGAATCGGATTTATGGTTGTGGAGATACGAGTGTTTGAAGAACAGGGACCAATTTGTAAAAACTATATTCACAGCCGGGTCCCTGGAGGATAAAACAGAAAGCGCCTTCAGGAAGAATACGTTTCTGCACAGAGAAAGCGTATTTCTAGATGTAGTAGAACGGGAGTACGCTTTTCAAAAGTGAAAGCACACTTTTGCCTGAAGCTACACCAGAATACGGTTTCAACAAATGAAAACACATATGGGCGGAAGCCGTCTTCACTTACAGGCGCGGGCCCGGCCCTTGGTCGATGACAGGTGGGGACGGGGGGGAGTGGGCCCACCTGGTCCTGGCTTCTTCTTCCATTCACTCTGCCCCGACAGGAAACAGAGGCGGGCAGGGGAGGCCGCGCCGCTGATGCTGGCCCGGCCGTCTCCGGCTGCCTCCGGCCGAGGCGAGGCCACCGGCAGGCTCGGTGTGGAGCGCCGCACCCGATTGGCTTGAGCAAGGGCGCTGGGGAAGGGTGTAAAGGCGGCGCCGCACAGAGACAGAGAGCTCGATCGGTGACCGGACTTGGGGAATGCGGCCAAAAGGGCTCTCCTGGGGGCAGGAGGAGGGGGTGGGAAGGCTCAGCGGGACGAGGAGAAGAAGATGGCGAGGTCAGGGAGGAGTGGAGGGGCTCGGTTCGCTCAATTTCCGTGGTGGCTGGAGGCGTCCGCGGCAAACAGAGACAAAGCGAGGCCGTTCCGGTGTACTAGAGAAGCGGGGAATAGAGCGGTGAGGTGCGGGAGAGGACGGGGTACCTTATATAGGCCAGGGGATAGCTCGGGGACGCCCGAGAAGGTTCGGCCGACATGAAAAAAACAGAGCAGAGGAGGTAGTGGCACGGGCGAGCTCGACGGCGATGAAACCACATCGATGCAGGGCAGGGCAGAGGCACAGAACGATGCAGGAGCTCACGAGCTAGCTCCAGGACATGGAGGGACGTCGAGACGAAGAGGAAGGAGGCGGCTACAGGGCACGCAGTTGGCAGAGCACGAAATTTGGCTCGTCTGCCCCGTGGTCACCGCGTGAACTGGCACACGCGGTTGCACCCGGGTTGGCCGACCATGTCAGCACGATGATTCATACCAAGGAGAGGGCCAAGAGGGAAAGCAACGGGCATAGTAGAGCTTGTGATGACCACAGCTAGCAGATTTGCAGTGAAACCGTAATGTGTTTGTGCTGTGGTGAGGAAGATACAAGAGGGGATTGATACGTCTATTTTGCATCATGTTTTCCTACTATTATTTATGATGTTTTTATGCATAATAATGCTTTTTGGAGTAATTCTAATTCCTTTTCTCTCATAATATGCAAGGTTCACACAAAGAGGGAGAATTCCGGCAGCTGGAAATCTGGACCTGAAAAAGCTACGTCAAGCTACCTATTCTGCACAACTCCAAATGAGCTGAAACTTCATGAGGATTTTTTTTGGAATAAATAAGAATTATTGGAGCAAATAACTACCAGAGGGGGCCCACCAGGTGGGCACAACTCACCTGGGCACGCCAGGGAGCCCAGGCACGCCCTGGTGGGTTGTGCCCTCCTCGGCCCACCTCCGGTGCCCCTCTTCTGGTATATAAGTCATTTTGACCTAGAAAAAAATAAAGGAGAGGACTTTCGGGAGGAAGCGAGGCGTCTCGAGGCGTAACTTGGGCAGGAGCACTTTTACCCTCCGGTGGAGCGATTCCGCCGGGGGAACTTCCCTCCCGGAGGGAGAAATCATCGTCATCATCATCACAAACAACTCTCCCATCTTGGGGAGGGCAATCTCCATGAACATCTTCAACAGCACCATCTCCTCTCAAACCCTAGTTCATCTCTTGTGTTCAATCTTTGTACCGGAACTATAGATTGGTACTTGTGGGTGACTAGTAGTGTTCATTACATCTTCTAGTTGATTACTATATGGTTTATTTGGTGGAAGATTATATGTTCAGATCCATTATGCTATTTAATACTCCTCTGATTTTGAGCATGATTATCATTAGTGAGTAGTTACTTTTGTTCTTGAGGTCACGGGAGAAATCTTGTTGCAAGTAATCATGTGAACTTGATATATGTTCGATATTTTGATGATATGTATGTTGTGATTCCCTTAGTGGTGTCATGTGAACGTCGACTACATGGCACTTCACCATATTTGGGCGTAAGGGAATGCATTGTGGAGTAGTTATTAGATGATGGGTTGCGAGAGTGACAGAAGCTTAAACCCTAGTTTATGCACTATTCCATAAGGGACTAATTTGGATCCAAAAGTTTAATGCTTTGATTAGATTTATTCTTAATACTTTTCTCATAGTTGCGGATGCTTGCGAGGGGGTTAATCATAAGTAGGAGGTTTGTTCAAGTAAGAACAACACCTAAGCACCGGTCCACCCACATATCAAATTATCAAAGTAGCAAACACAAATCAAACTAACATGATGAAAGTGACTAGATGAAATTCCCGTGTATCCTCAAGAACGCTTTGCTTATCATAAGAGACCGTTTTGGCCTGTCCTTTACCTCAAAAGGATTGGGCTACCTTGCTGCACTTTTGTTACCATTACCGTTACTTGCTCGATACAAATTATCTTGCTACCAAACTACTCGTTACTTCTAATTTCAGTGCTTGCAGACATTACGTTGCTGAAAACTGCTTGTCATTTCCTTCTGCTCCTCATTGGATTCGACACTCTTACTTATCGGAAGGACTACGATTGATCCCCTATACTTGTGGGTCATCAGGGATAGACTCGGGGCTTTGGCATGGTGTGATCAAACACTAAGATGATCACCTCTGCAAATTTGTAGCTCATCAAGGCTCTTTTCTGGCGCCGTTGCCGGGGAGTGAAGCGCTCTTGGTAAGTGGAAATCGGTAAGGAAAAATTATTACTACGTGCTGAAATTTATTGTCACTTGTTACTATGGAGAACAATCCTTTGAGGGGTTTGTTTGGGGTATCTTCACCTTGACCGGAACCACAATTAGTTACCCCTCAACCTACTGCACCTACTGAAAATATTGGTTATGAAATTCCTTCGGGTATGATAGAACAACTGCTAGCTAATCCTTATGCAGGAGATGGAACCGAACATCCTGATATGCACTTGATATATGTGGATGATATTTGTGGATTATTTAAGCTTGCAGGTTTACCCGGAGATGAAGCTAAGAAGAAGGTTTTCCCTTTATCTTTGAAGGGAAAAGCATTGACATGGTATAGGCTATGCGATGATATTGGATCTTGGAATTGGAATCGATTGAAATTGGAATTTCACCAAAAAATTTATCCTATGCATCTAGTTCATCGTGATCGGAACTATATATATAATTTTTGGCCTCGTGAAGGAGAAAGTATCGCTCTAGCTTGGGGGAGGCTTAAGTCAATGTTATATTCATGCCCCAATCATGAGCTCTCAAGAGAAATTATTATTCAGAATTTTTATGCTCGGCTTTCTCATGATGATCGATCCATGCTTGATATTTCTTCTACTGGTTCCTTTATGAAGAAGACTATTGACTTCCAATGGGATCTTTTAGAAAGAATTAAACGCAACTCTGAAGATTGGGAACTCGACGATGGTAAAGAGTCAGGTATTAAGCTCAAGTATGATTGTGTTAAATCTTTTATGAATACTGATGCTTTTCAAAAGTTTAGCACTAATTATGGACTTGACTCTGAGATAGTAGCCTCCTTTTGTGAATCATTTGCTACTCATATTGACCTCCCTAAGGAGAAGTGGTTTAAATATCACCCACCTATCAAAGAAGAAATTAAAGAACCAGCAATAGCTAAAGATGAAACTATTATTTACAATGTTGATCCAGTTGTGCCTACTGCTTATATTGAAAAACCACCTTTCCCTGTTAGGATAAAGGAACATGCTAAAGTCTCAACTGTGGTCAACAAAAGTTATATTAGAACTTCCAAACCTGCTGAACAAATCAAAGTAGAACCTAGTGTTGCTATGGTTAAAGATCTCTTGGTTGAAAATATAGATGGGCATGTTATTTACTTCTGTGATGAAGCTGCTAGAATTGCCAAACCCGATGAAAAAGATAAACATAGACCCGTTGTTGGCATGACTGTTGTCTCAGTTAAAATAGGAGATCACTGTTATCATGGTTTATGCGACATAGGTGCTAGTGTGAGTGCCATTCCTTTTACCTTATATCAAGAAATTATGAATGATATAGCACCCGCTGAAATAGAAGACATAGATGTTACTATTAAACATGCTAATAGGGACACCATCACACCACTTGGGATTGTTAGAGATGTTGAAGTCTTGTGTGGGAAAATAAAATACCCTACTGGTTTTGTTGTTCTTGGTTCCCCACAAGATGACTTTTGTCCCATTATCTTTGGTAGACCTTTCTTGAACACCGTCAATGCTAAACTAGATTGTGAGAAACAAATCGTCGGTGTTAGTTTTGGTGATGAGTCTCATGAGTTTAATTTTTCTAAGTTTAGTAGGAAGCATCATAAGGAAGAATTTCCTAGTAAGGATGAAATAATTAGTCTTGCTTCTATTGCTGTGCCTCCTACCGATCCACTACAACAATATTTGCTAGACCATGAAAATGATATGCATCTGCATGAAAGAAATGAAATAGATTAGATTTTCTTTGAACAACGTCCTCTGCTTAAACACAATTTGCCTATTGAAACTCTAGGAGGTCCTCCTCCACCTAAAGGTGATCCTATTTTTGAATTAAAACAATTGCCAGACACTTTGAAATATGCTTATCCTGGTGAGAAAAAGATTTATCCTGTTATTATTAGTGCTAACCTTTCAGAACATGAAGAAGAAAGATTATTGAAGGTTCTGAAGAAGCACCGAGCTGCCATTGGATATACTCTTGATGATTTAAAGGGCATTAGTCCCACTCTCTGTCAGCATAAAATTAATATGGAGCCTGATGCTAAACCCGTTGTTGATCACCAACGATGTTTAAATCCTAAAATAAAAGAAGTGGTAAGAACAGAAATACTAAAGCTTCTGGAAGCAGGTATAATCTATCCCATAGCTGATAGTAGATGGGCAAGTCCCGCACATTGCGTCCCTAAAAAAGGAGGTATTACCGTTGTTCCTAATGATAAGAATGAACTTATTCCACAAAGAATTGTCACTGGCTACAGAATGGTAATTGATTTTAGAAAACTAAATAAAGCTACTAGAAAAGATCATTACCCTCTGCCTTTTATTGATCAACTGTTAGAAATACTATCAAAGCACACACATTTTTGCTTTCTTGATGGATATTTCGGTTTTTCTCAAATACCTGTCTCACAACCTGATCAAGAGAAAACCACCTTTACTTGCCCTTTTGGAACTTATGCTTATAGATGTATGCCTTTTGGTTTATGCAATGCACCTGCTACGTTTCAAAGATGTATGACTGCTAAATTCTCTGACTTTTGTGAAAAGATTGTTGAGGTTTTCATGGATGATTTTTCCGTTTATGGAACTTCTTTTGATGATTGCTTAAGCAACTTTGATCGAGTTTTGCAGAGATGTGAGCAAACTAATCTTGTCTTGAATTTGGAGAAGTGCCACTTTATGGTTAATGAAGGTATTGTCTTGGGACATAAAATTTCTGAACGAGGTATTGAGGTGGATAAAGCTAAAGTTGATGCAATTGAGAAAATGCCATGCCCTAAAGATATCAAAGGTATTAGTAGTTTCCTCGGTCATGCTGGTTTCTATAGGAGGTTTATTAAAGACTTCTCTAAAATTTCTAGGCCTCTTACAAATCTTTTACAAAAGGATGTTCCATTTGTTTTTGATGATGATTGTGTATAAGCCTTTGAAACACTTAAGAAAGCCTTGATTTCTGCACCTATTGTTCAACCACCTAATTGGAACTTGCATTTTGAAATTATGTGTGATGCTAGTGGTTATGTTGTTGGTGCTGTTCTAGGACAAAGAGTCAATAAGAAATTAAATGTTATTCATTATGCTAGTAAAACTCTGGACAGTGCTCAACGAAATTATGCTACTACTGAAAAAGAATTTTTAGCAGTTGTGTTTGCTTGTGATAAATTTAGATCTTACATTGTTGATTCTAAAGTGACCGTTCACACCGATCGTGCTGCTATAAAATATCTTATGAAAAGAAGGATGCTAAACCTAGACTCATTAGGTGGGTTCTTTTGCTACAAGAATTTGATTTATATATCACTGATAGAAAGGGAGCTAAGAACCCCGTGGCTGATAACTTGTCTAGGTTAGAAAATATTCTTGATGACCCACAACCTATTAATGATAGTTTTCCTGATGAACAATTAGCTGCAATAAATGTTTCTCTTAACATTCCTTGGTATGCTGACTATGCCAATTATATTGTTGCTAAATATATACCACCTAGCTTCACATACCAACAAATGAAAAAAATTCTTCTATGATTTAAGACATTACTTTTGGGATGACCCACATCTTTATAAAGAAGGAGTAGATGGTATTATTAGACGTTGTGTACCTGAGCATGAACAGGGACAAATCCTACGGAAATGTCACTCAAAAGCTTATGGAGGACATCATGCGGGAGATAGAACTGCTCACAAGGTATTGCAATCTGTTTTTATTGGCCTACTCTCTTCGAGGATGTCCGTAAGTTTTTTTTATCTTGTGATGAATGTCAAAGAATTGGTAATATTGGTAAGCGTCAGGAAATGCCTATGAATTATTCTCTTGCTGTTGAACCATTTGATGTTTGGGGATTTGATTACATGGGACCTTTTCCTTCCTCTAATGGGTATACACATATTTTGGTTGCTGTTGATTATGTTACTAAGTGGGTAGAAGCTATTCCAACTAGTAGTGATGATCACAACACGTCTATTAAAATGCTTAAGGAAGTCATTTTCCCAAGGTTTGGAGTCCCTAGATATTTAATGACTGATGGTGGTTCACATTTTATTCATGGTGCTTTCCGTAAAATGCTTGCTAAATATGATGTTAACAATAGAATTGCATCACCTTATCACCCTCAGTCTAGTGGTCAAGTTGAACTTAGCAATAGAGAAATAAAATTAATATTACAAAAAACTGTCAATAGGTCCCAAAAAAATTGGTCTAAGAAGTTAGATGATGCACTTTGGGCTTATAGAACAGCATATAAAAATCCTATGGGTATGTCTCCGTATAAAATGGTTTATGGAAAAGCTTGTCATTTGCCTCTTGAGTTAGAACATAAAGCATATTGGGCAATTAAAGAACTCAACTATGATTTCAAACTTACCGGTGAAAAGAGGTTATTTGATATTAGCTCACTAGATGAATGGAGAACCCAAGCCTATGAGAATGCCAAGTTATTTAAAGAAAAAGTTAAAAGATGGCATGACAAAAGAATCCAAAAGCGTGAGTTCAAAGTTGGAGAATATGTTCTTTTGTACAACTCTCGGTTCAGATTCTTTGCAGGAAAACTTCTCTCCAAATGGGAAGGACCTTATGTTATCGAGGAGGTTTATCGATCCGGAGCCATCAAGATAAATAATGCCGAAGGTACTAACCCGAAGGTTGTTAATGGGCAACGAATAAAACATTATATCTCAGGTACGCCCATTAATGTTGAAAGCAATATTATCCAAACTATGACACCGAAAGAACACATAAAGGAAACCTTCCGGAACACTCCAGAATAACTAAAAAAGAGGAGGTACGTGATACGGTAAGTAAACGGACTCCGAAAAATCCGTAAAAATATTTTTTCTCAGTTTTGGAATATATCAAAAATTAGGAAAATAAGAAACAACCAGGAAGGCAACCCCTGGTGGGCACAAGACACCAGGGCGCGCCCAGGTGGGTTGTGCCTACCTCGGGAACCTTCCGGACCCCGTTTTTCTTCCGTTTGCTTGTTTCCCAATATAAAAAAAATCTTTATAAACCCCCCGAACCTATTGACCACCGTATCGCGGAGAAATCTTCTGTTTTCTTTTGCTTGCTGTTTTCTGACAGATCCAATCCACCATGGCCGCTTCAAGCTCCTCCAAGGACAAGTTCTTCAAGAACGTCATCAACCCATATTTGCGGGAGGTGATGCAGCACCCTCAGGCCATCCAGATGCATGAGGGGGTGCTGCACATCCGTGATGTGCACGGCCCCAAGGGGACGGGATCCGTGGAGGCTAGGCTTGAAGCTATGGAGCAGGAAGTCTTCCGGTGCAAGGGGATGGTATAACGTGGACTCAATGCCAATCACTTCATGATCGCGGACTACACCCGTGATCTCAAGGTGGATGGCAAGTCCATGAAGGACATCATCTCCACCTTCAATGAGCAAATCTACTTCCTCCAAAGCCAGATCTATGATCTCCAAAACCAAGTCTTTGAATATGAGGCGAGGTTTAAAGGTATGAGTTTGGCTGCCAGTTGCAGGACCCGTGAGACTCACTCCTCCTCTTATGATGGTGAGCCCTTGCCATGGAAACCCGAGGATAAGATCGCCACTACTTCATCACCACCACCTCCTTCTTCATCACCAAAGGAAAATTGAGTATCGGGTATGGGCACTCCCCTTGGCTTGTGCCAAGCTTGGGGGAGGTGCCCCGGTATCATATCACCTCCACTATCTTTTGCCTTTACTTATCTTAGTTCGATCCATAGTTAGCTTTTTCTTTAGATGAATAAAAGTTTAGTTCGATCCTTTCTTTTCGAGTGTTTGCTTAGTGATCTATCTTTGTAATCGTGTGCAAGATATATATAATAAAGTTTAGTTTGAGTTTTGTTTTCTTTACTTTCATGTTCAATAAAATGAAAGGAAATAAATGAAAAAGATCATATGCTAATTTTATGGTAAGTAATGACATCACATAAGGAAGAGCATAAGTAGAAAATTTTATTGGAGATGGACAAACATAGCATTGGTCAATGATACAATTCATGAAAGAATTAATAAGGGAAGAGAAGATTCACATGCAAATACACTATCCTGGACATCTTTTGTGATTGTGAGCCCCCATCAAAATATTATATGCCAAAATTGTTGACGTTGGACAAGGAAGACAACGTAATGATTTATGTTTGTTCATATTCACATAGAAGTTATATTGTCATAGATCCTTTAACATGTGGTGCTTGCCCCCATCTTTGCTAGCCAAAAATTCCGCACTAAGTAGAGATACTACTTGTGCATCCAAAAACCTTTAAACCCAAATCTTATTTTGAGAGTCCACCATACCTACCTATGGATTGAGTAAGATCCTTCAAGTAAGTTGTCATCGGTGCAAATAGGGCAATAAAAATTGCTTCTAAAAGTGTTGGATCGTTTAGTGTAAGAGAAAATTGAGCGTTGTACAAACTTGTGATGGCAAAGAATAAAAGCGACAGACTGCATAATAAAGGTTGCTATCACAAGGGGAAATATAACATGACGTTCTTTTGCACTAAGAGATTGAGCATACAAACAAATAACCGCATGGCAACCTCTGCTTCCCTCTGCGAAGGGCCTATCTTTTACTTTTATGTATTTACTTTTATGCAAGAGTCAAAGTTCTTCTCTCTATACCTTTTTATTTTCTCTTTTGGCAAGCATCATGTGGTGAGGAAAGATCTAGACACATATAACCAGCTGGATATGAGTAGCATGAGTTATTATTGTTGACATCACCCTCGAGGTGAGTATGTTGGGAGGCGAAACTTTAAGCCCCTATCTTTCTATGTGTCCGGTTGAAACGTTTTACTCATGTGTATGCGGTGAGTGTTAGCAATCATAGAAGACTATATGATGGTTGAGTATGTGGACTTGCCAAAAAGGCTCCGATACATGACCCATCCTGAAAAGATGATGAATTGTAGTTGCAAAGTTGACTGAGAACATAGTTTGTTGGTTTTCAATAGTTTATGCTTTATACTTCGATGTTGTGCTGAATTGTTACTTGTTTATGATAAGTTATATGAGAAAAGTTCTATGATAAAGTTTTATATTAAATTTGCTTGCTGTTATAATAATATACACGATGCTTCTATGTCCGTATTTTGTTTTTATCGACACCTCTCTCTCTCTAAGCATGTGGACATGTTTTTCAATTTTGGTTTTCGCTTGAGGACAAGCGAGGTCTAAGCTTGGGGGAGTTGATACGTCCATTTTGCATCATGTTTTCCTACTGTTATTTATGATGTTTTTATGCATATTAATGCTTTTTTGGAGTAATTCTAATGCCTTTTCTCTTATAATATGCAAGGTTCACACAAAGAGGGAGAATTCCGGCAGCTAGAAATCTGGACCAGAAAAAGCTACGTCAAGCTACCTGTTCTGCACAACTCCAAATGAGCTGAAACTTCATGAGGAATTCTTATGGAATAAATAAGAATTATTGGAGCAAATAACTACCAGAGGGGGCCCACCAGGCGGGCACAACCCACCTGGGCACGCCAGGGAGCCCAGGCGTGCCCTGGTGGGTTGTGCCCTCCTCGGCCCACCTCCGGTGCCCCTCTTCTGGTATATAAGTCATTTTGACCTTGAAAAAATAAAGGAGAGGACTTTCGGGATGAAGCGCCGCCGTCTCGAGGCGGAACTTGGGCAGGAGCACTTTTGCCCTTCGGCGGAGCGATTCCGCCGAGGGAACTTCCCTCCCGGAGGGGGAAATCATCGTCATCATCATCACCAACAACTCTCCCATCTTGGGGAGGGCAATCTCCATGAACATATTCAACAGCACCATCTCCTCTCAAACCCTAGTTCATCTCTTGTGTTCAATCTTTGTACCGGAACTATACATTGGTACTTGTGGGTGACTAGTAGTGTTGATTACATCTTCTAGTTGATTACTATATGGTTTATTTGGTGGAAGATTATATGTTCAGATCCATTATGCTATTTAATACTCCTCTGATATTGAGCATGATTATCATTAGTGAGTTGTTACTTTTGTTCTTGAGGTCACGGGAGAAATCTTATTGCAAGTAATCATGTGAACTTGATATGTGTTCGATATTTTGATGATATGTATGTTGTGATTCCCTTAGTGGTGTCATGTGAACTTCGACTACATGGCACTTCACCATATTTGGGCCTAAGGGAATGCATTATGGAGTAGTTATTAGATGATGGGTTGCGAGAGTGACAGAAGCTTAAACCCTAGTTTATGCGCTATTCCGTAAGGGACTGATTGGATCCAAAAGTTTAATGCTATGGTTAGATTTATTCTTAATACTTTTCTCGTAGTTGCGGATGCTTGCGAGGGGGTTAATCATAAGTAGGAGGTTTGTTCAAGTAAGAACAGCACCTAAGCACCGGTCCACCCACATATCAAATTATCAAAGTAGCGAACACAAATCAAACCAACATGATGAAAGTGACTAGATGAAATTCCCGTGTACCCTCAAGAACGCTTTGCTTATCATAAGAGACCGTTTTGGCCTGTCCTTTGCCTCAAAAGGATTGGGCTACCTTGCTGCACTTTTGTTACCTTTACCGTTACTTGCTCGTTACAAATTATCTTGCTACCAAACTGGTCGTTACTTATAATTTCAGTGCTTGTAGACATTACCTTGCTGAAAACCGCTTGTCATTTCCTTCTGCCCCTCGTTGGGTTCGACACTCTTATTTATCAAAAGGACTACGATTGATCCCCTATACTTGTGGGTCATCAGGGATAGACTCGGGGCTTTGGCATGGTGTGATCAAACACTAAGATGATCACCTCTGCAAATCTGCATCTCATTAGGATGAAGATAAATGGTACTTGCTGTAGAATGTGCCCCACTGGTCAGAAAGACAAAGCATGAAGTAGCACTCACATGGATGATTAGATTAAGCTGAGATTTGGTGTAGATGAGTTATATAAGTATATGAAACTACTGTAAAAGTGTCATACCATTTGGAAATACCAAAATTGTACTTGCTTCACAATGTAGCTCTCTGGACAGAATCTTAGAAAAATTGTAGAGGGCAAATGGCTTGACAAAATGATCCCAACTTTTGTGGAGAGGGTTTATATGAGTAGGATCATGTCCTGGTAAATGTTCAGCAATATCAAATATAGTTGCTTCACAACCTGAAAATCTGACCAGAAACCAAGAATTGATGGTGTGCTCACATAGAGTGATTACATGAGCTAAAATTTGGAGGAGAGTCATGATTTTGATATATGAAGTATCTTGCAAAATTTCAACTCATTTGGATATGCCTAGCTGGCACTTCCTTCACAAGGCCTCTGTTTGAACAGAAACTTTGAAAAATTGCTCAGGGAGATTCACTAGGCAAATTGAGTTGAATTTTTACATGAGGCAATGATATGGATAGGAAAGAGTGTTAAAAAAGTTTGGGGGCAAACAAGCAAACATAAATGGTACTTCCTTTTTCAAACAGCCACATATGACAGAATAGGAAAAGGAATATTTGTGAATTATATTTGAACTAGGCAAGGAATAATTTTGACATATCTGTGGAAGATATGTCCCAAAGGATTTATGAGAATTTTATGGGAGTCAAAAACATGACAGAAAGGTAGGTTGCTTCACAACCTAGGACAAAAAGAATTATTCCTTTAATAGAAAAAGGAATATTCCCAATAAAAAGAATATTGAGATTTGGACTTTGTCGTGGTGGGTGCACGGCAGATGCCAAAGGATGGCTAAAGAGAGGGACAGGCTCGAGGGCACCGGTGGGCTCCAGAGGCAAGGTCGGCATGAGCGAGCGCGGGACGCAAGACATACCCAGGTTCGGGGCTCTCCGGAGAGATAACACCCCTAGTCCTGCCAAGAGTGGTTTATATGTATCAGTACAGAGTTGCTCCTGGAGCTGTTTGGGGGAGGAGGGAAGGCAGGCCAAGGCTCTGGCTGCTCCTTCTCCGTGTGTGTGTGTGGTGCTCTACTGGTGGATTATCTCCTGTGTTCGCCCGCGTACGTGGAGGGCTCCTGGGGGGTTTTATAGGTCAACCCCCCAGGGTTACAATGGTAAAGATACAAGGGCGTGGGGCCGGGATGTCAGCGTCTAGAAAGCCGGTGCTGGGACCCACCGGGTTCTCCGGGCGTGGGCCCAATGCGCCAGAGGGCACTGTTCCATGTCTTGTCTGGTGTCACGGAGTGGTTGAGCCGGCTCAGCTATAGTGGCACGTCACCTGGTCACCATCGGCTTGCGTCAGCAGGACGAGGGATGCACTGTTGCCACGACGGCCCTAGTCAGCGGGGTAGTTGGGGCACTGTTGCCACGCTCCTGCCAGTCAGAGGGGTTGGTGGGCCACTGTAGCCGTACTCATCTCCCATACGGGGACTTGATCCGTCGTATGCCTTGGATGGGACGGGAGCTGACCCGAGGCCGGGTTGAGGAGGTCTTGGTTTGGCAGGGCAGGCCGGCATGCGCCAGCGGGCCTGGCCGGGTTGCGGGGTTCGTACGGGTTGCGGGGCTTGGCTGGGTTGAGGAATCCGGCCAAGCGTAAGCCGGATTGAGGTGCGAGGCCGGCCCCGATGTTTTTGAAAAGGATCCGGGTTCCGTTGCCCGCCCGGGGTTCATCCCCCCCCCCCCCACAGACTTGGATGCAAAGGACATGATCTTGGGATGGTTTTGAGGATGGCAATCCACATTGGAACCTAGGAAGATATGATCTTCCCAAGTTTTAGGATCACAGAGCCACAGAAAAGCAAATCAAAGCAATAATATCAAGAAAATCAAAAGAAAAAGAAAAGACCAAAATCCAGGGTGTCACAAACCTTCCCCCCTTAAAGAAATCTCGTCCTCAAGATTTGGTTGCTCAGGGACCAAGTAAATGTTCTGACTCAAGGAAACCGTTTCCAACTCGGGTTCCCTTTATATTATGTTTCCACTGAAGTTCATATGACTGACTGTCTTGCCCTTGGGTGGTTTGCTTCACCGTATCTGACATTCTGACTTACCTCATATGTTCATGTTCACACTGGCTCCAATTTCTTTCATATCTGCTGACTTAGCTGAGGTCCGACAGATTATGATAACTAAAATACGTGTCCTTCTCGATAGTGATTCTTGATGGAGGTGTTATTCTTGTATCCATTACCGAGAATATTCCACAGAGTACATCTCCTCGGGGAACAAGGAATCTCTTCTATCCAGGTATCGGGTTGATCGAATATATGCATATCCTCCGGGTTCAAAACTGTGATGTGAATCATACTCATTCTCCTGACGGATTCTAACTTCTCGCAGGAGTTTCTGAATTATCTTGACTGGTTCCACCGTCTTCAGTATTCAATCCGTACCAAATATTTAACTGTCGCTTGTCATGACTGACATAGAAGTGTACCACCTTGTGACGATAACATTCACAGACTTGACTGGCGGTGTTTTGGCAAAAGAATCCTGTCCATGTCAGTCTATTCTTTTAACCAATCCCCATATGTATGGGCATATGCTTTGAGGCTTGTTGTTTAACATTCTGGTTACTCATTTTGCCGGTATATCCATGTGGATAAGAGGCTTGATATGAGGTCCTTACGGATGGAGTAGACCTCTTAGGTGTATATTCCTGGTATTTGATATGGAATAAGACTGTCTTGCGCATCTGTATCGCGTAATCATCGGCATACCTGTATTGTCGGTTTTGCGACTTCATTATTATTCTCTTTGTTTGGGTCCTTTGCGGAAAGAACTTGGCCTCATATACTCTTGATTCTTTTTGTGACCCTGGGTGTAGTCATATGCAATATTTTGGGTATTCATACCTTGGCCGTGTTCATGCCTCGAGTCTCGGGATATTTGCCAGGTTCACGTGTGCTTGTACGGATCTCATTGTTGTCATTAATCATGCAAGACAGGGACAAAGGTTAATAATATCACTTTGTCGAGTGTGAGAAAGCTAGCCTTGATAACCACTGCCAAGATAATTGTCTCAATGTTGTGTTTCGTCAAGGCTTGTCGGTTCTTGCATCACCCACTGGCTTTCTTTTTCTTGCATAACCGGCGAGGTTGTCGGATGCTTACCTCGAATTCTTCCTTGTACAAGTGTCTTGCATGAACTTGGCAGCGTGCTCACCGTATGTAGAAATATCTACTTCCCGAGGTATACTTGTGTTCTATCTGATTATTGCTTTTGACCAATTCGGTGCGGATCTGAGCCTTGTGATGCACTACCATATGCTGCCAACTAATTATTTAGTATCTTACACCAGTGCCGTACTGAGGAAGATTGGGCAGCTTGTGCTAGAAGCCATCAAGGGTATCGTGCTGAGGAAGACTGGATGGATTGTGCTCGAAGCTTTCGGCGGATAGCTTGCTGGGGAAGACTGGGTACCGTACCTCATAAGCTTCCCCCCTTAGTGACTTGCTAGGGAAGACTCGGTACCTTATGCTAGAAGCTTTTGCAGTATCTTATTGAAGAAGACTGAATATTTGGCATAGGAAACCCTTCATACCTTACTGAAGAAGATTGAGGAATCTTGCCTTGTACGCTTCGCCGTTAGGTTGTGGAGTAGGACTGGGCTGCTTTTCTTTGCGAACAGAATGACATATATATATATATATATATATATATATATATATATATATATATATATATATATATATGTGTGTGTGTGTGTGTGTGTGTGTGTGTGTGTGTGTGTGTATGTATATATTCTGGACATTCCGGTTGTTGATTACTTGTATGACAGGGAGTGTCTGACCGTCCTTCTTGCTGAATTCATTGCATACTTGGACTGACTCTCGGGTGTCGCACGTTTCAAATCTGACTCATGACAGAATCAAACCATATTTTTGACTTGAAATGTATGATTGGACTTGTACCAAATTTTGTTCTCCTGCTGGTTTAGTCATTGTTGTTGTGAAAATGGCCCCCTGACTGGTACTTGCTACTGAAAGTCCGAGCAGGATATAACTTGTATTCAGACCGGAGGTCTGCAATATATTGCTGTCAGCTGAAAATCTCATTGCTTTTAACTGAGTTCGCGGATGTATATCTTTACTTCTCAAGGCTTCTTCTGGTCCGGTGTCGGTTCGTGAGCAAATTTCCATAAGGGGAAAGATGGGGTAACACCGAAGATTCGAACAAAGAAGCATGGGAAAACAATCGATTGCAACAAAGCACACAGCAAACAAGTTACATAGCTACTCCACACAGGCACACACCAGCATGATACTACAACAGATGCACATGCACTACACGAATGACTACACCCTATGCTTAAGCAAATGATTGGGGGCTGATGAAGAAGCTAAGGGAGTGGCGAGTGGAACAGCTGACTCCAAAACTCCGGAGGGATTAGGCGGAGGGGTTGGAGAAGTTGGCGGAGATTGAGGTAGGGTAGCACCAAGCAGTCTCCTGGCTCGAATGGCGTCTCGGACTAACTCAGAAATAAGAAGACACTCGGCCGTCATGTAACGGGACATGGCGAAGATAGCCGGATCATCTTGAGGACTAACAGAGGGGAACTTGATCCGCTTAGGTTTCTCGACGATGGTGGGATAGTACTGATAAGCACGGTTCTCTTGCACCATGCTCTCTTGATGACGAAGACCGGTGACTGCTGCCATTGCGGTGAGCTGAACGGCATGCTCGGGAGTGGCACCGTAACCACCGTGGAAACTGTAGGTGCGCTTTCCAACAGGAATCAGGGCTGACAGGTGAACATGAGCAACATACTCCAGGATTCTTCCTCCGGCAGAAAACTGGAAGACTTGATAACGAGGTGGGTCTCTGTGAGGATAAATGCTACACCACATGTTGCAAAGGAGGGTGGCAAAGCTGAGGGGTGCAGGGGTGGGGCTGAATGCAATAGGAACAACACCGAGAGCTCTGGGGATGGCATTGAACTCATGGAAGCTGACCGCCATCTACGCATGGAATAAAGGGTTAGGGGTAATAAAATAAGACTATATGCATGCTATGCAGCAAACAAGTGCAACAACCAAGTGCAGCAGGCCAAGACAACAACCAAACCCTATACTACCATTTTCTAACATTCCAGCGGACTAGGACGCTCTACAGCCAGACCTGCTCTGATACCAAGCCTTATGGCACCCCGGCTCAGAGAGACCGGAACACCCCGTATTCCAGCCCAGAGATTGAGGTAAGTCTTCTGGAGTACGGCACTGCTTGATAGAACAAATCAGCTCTTATTACAATCGATATGGATACAAGGGAATTACATCGGCACGGCGACACTACACCTACCACGGTTGCTCTATGCAAGCAGCAGAACACTCGAAGCAGTGGAATGACTACTAGCAGCGGAACAGCGACGACGGTGATGGACTCCACTCCGTAGGGACTCTTGCTGGAACGCTTATCCTAGCTCGCAAACTCAAGATCCTCGGCAATCAAGCAAACACGGCATGACCTGCAAGCTGGCATGACATGCCAGGTGAGTACTTTGAATGTACTCGTAAGCTCACTGCAACCAAAAGCAATCCAGACAAACAACAGCATGGCATTTACAGGTTAAATCAATGATGAACATACTACAACTATAGCAACATGGCATGGACATGGTGAACAAGATATCACTAGAACCATAAGAGCATGGCATGAGCATATGAACATGATGATACTAGCATGCAACATGTTAACAATATCTTGCACCAACTTACTCTGCTCGGGGTCACCTCGTAACCACCACATGAATCACTTACCGTCATGGTTATCGCATGATCACCTCAGGATCAAATCAAGCTTGGTATTAACAATACCGTAGTAATCATTACATGACCACAAGGAGCTTGATCTTTACCCGTGATTATCGCATAGTACCACAAATATCAACCAACCTCGGTATCCACGATACCACTGTGATCCTCTCCTGATCACATAAAGATCAACCAACTTCTTTCCTCATCGAACAAGGGTTGTTTATTATACAGGTTATTATTACTGTTGATCCATAGTGTGACCTACTACGAACTGGGCCCATATCCATGGGCGTGGCTATCGATAGATTATACACTCTCTGCAGAGGTTAGTACACTGTACCCACACTACGGAACCCAAGGCCTCGTGCTCCCATTCGGGTGGACCAACGGTGTTCCGACAAAACCGATCTATTGCATGACACTCTCCCGGCCACTCCGACAAACTCCCCTTTGGGCTAAGTCCTGGGTGGCCCCGATGTCACCTCGTGACACCCAACAGCCATCGTCGTGGCAAAACATAAACGGTCCCAAACGGGGACAATGGATCCATACAACTCGGGCACACAAGGTTATTGCTGCCTACCGGGCCAGGGCAGCACGCGCACCTAACCTTCCCTAGTTGGAGGAAACCAGCGAGAGGCATGACAATAGACCTAGTCAGGGCTTCCCATAAGGCAAGTGTGGCTGCACTGGTCAGCTCGATTCGATGGCACTATGACTCAGCCAATAGATGTTCAAGTTCGATTAAAGTCCGGTTTAACTTGAGTGGTGATGAGCTGAGTCATAATAATAAAATAGCATGATGCACTGACATGCAAATGAGCAGGATATCAGCACGAACATGGATAAGAAACATAACCATTTAACATGAACAACAATAAAGCATTACTCTACTAGATGCACCTGAGCATGGCATAGCGATGATCATGAATAACACAAGTATAACACTTCATTTAAACATAGCATGACCACTAGCATCGGAAATAATTACCAGAATGGAACTTAACAATAAGATCAGCAAGAAATCATGTAACCAACTAGATGCATAAGATCATAGCATAACGGTAAACATGGATGCACCAACATATATAAAGCATTCACAAAAATATTAACCGCCACACAATATTTAAATATTCAAGTTGAAAACCATGGCTACTGCATGGCCATCATGCAAGTGGCTGTCGTGGCTTGCTTGGGGGTGAAGAATACTCTGGGAAGAAGTGTGAGGAAGTCGCAGAAAGATTTGCCGCAAGTACTTCTCTCTCGAAGGGGGCCGATTAAAGGCAAGGGCATAATGTTCATTTCTAGTATGTGAACACATAGTGAAAATGGTACAAACACAACAGGCTCAATGAGACGAAGACGTGGGCTTTGGAATCACCTGAATCGGAGTTACGGTTGCAGAGATACGAGTGTTTGAAGAACAGGGACCAACCTGTAAAAACTATATTCACAGCTGGGTCCCTGGAGGATAAAACGGAAAGCGCCTTCCGGCAGAATACGTTTCTGCATAGAGAAAGCGGTAGAACGGGAGTACGCTTTCCAAATGTGAAAGCGCACTGTTCCCTGAAGCTACACCAGAATACATTTTAAACAAATGAAAACGCATCTGGGCGAAAGCTGTCTTCACTTACTGGCGTGGGCCCGACCCTGGGTCGATGACAGGTGGGGACGGGAAGGAGTGGGCCCGCCTGGTCCTGGCTTCTTCTTCCTCTCGCTCTGCCTGACAGGAAACAGAGGCGGGCAGGGGAGGCCGCGCCGCCGATGCTGGCCCGGCCGGCTCCGACTGCCTCCAGCCGAGGCGAGGCCACCGACAGGCTCAGTGTGGAGCGCCGCACCCAACAGGCTTGAGCAAGGGCGCCGAGGAAAGGTGTAGAGGCGGTGCCGCGCAGAGACAGAGAGCTTGGTCGGCGACCGGACTTGGGGAACGCGGCCACAAGGGCTCTCCGGCGGCAGGAGGAGGGGGTGGGGAGGCCCAGCGGGACGATGAGAAGAAGATGGCGAGGTCAGGGAGGAGTGGAGGGGGCTCGGTTCACTCAATTTCCGCAGTAGCCGGAGGCGTCCTCGGCGAACAGAGACGAAGCGAGGCCATTCCGGTGGACTAGAGAAGCGGGGAAGAGAGCGGTGAGGTGCGGGAGAGGACGGGGTGCCTTATATAGGCCAGGGGATAGCTCGGGGACGCTCGAGAAGGCTCGGCCGACATGACAAAAACGGAGCAGAGGAGGTAGCGGCACGGGCGAGCTCGACGGCGATGAAACCACAGCGATGCAGGGTGGGGCAGCGGCACAGAACGATGCAGGAGCTCACGGTCTAGCTCCAGGACATGGAGGGACGTCGAGACGAGGAGGAAGGAGGCGGCTACAGGGCACGCGGTTGGCAGAGCACGATATTTGGCTCGTCTGCCCCATGGTCACCGCGTGAACTGGCACACGCAGTTGCACCCGGGTCGGCTGATCATGTCAGCACGATGATTCATACCAAGGAGAGGGCCAAGAGGGAAAGCAACGGGCATAGTAGAGCTTGTGATGACCACAGCTAGCAGATTTGCAGTGAAACAATAATGTGTTTGTGCTGTGGTGACTAAGATACAACATGGAATAGACTCGGGGCTTTGGCATGGTGTGATAAAACACTAAGATGATTACCTCTGCAAATTTGCAGCTCATTAGGATGAAGATAAATGGTACTTGCTGTAGAATGTGCCCCACTGGTCAGAAAGACAAAGCATAAAGTAGCACTCACATGGATGATTGGATTAAGCTGATATTTGGTGTACATGAGTTATATAAGCATATGAAACTACCGTAAAAGTTTCATACCATTTGGAAATACCAAAATGGTACTTCCTTCACAATGTAGCTCTCTGGACAGAATCTTAGAAAAATTATAGAGGGAAAATGGCTTGACAAAATGATCCCAACTTTTGTGGAGAGGGTTTATATGAGTAGGAGCATGTCCTAGTAAATTTTCAATAATAGTTAAGCAATATAAAATATAGTTGCTTCACAACCTGAAAATCTGACCAGAAACCAAGAATTGATGGTGTGCTCACATATAGTGATTGCGTGAGCTAAAATTTGGAGGAGAGTCATGATTTTGGTATATGAAGGATCTTGCAAAATTTCAACTCATTTGAATATGCCTAGCTGGTACTTCCTTCACAAGACCTCTGTTTGAACAGATACTTTGAAAAATTGCTCAGGGAGATTCACTAGGAAAATTGAGTTGAATTTTTACATGAGGCAATGATATGGATATAAAAGAGTGCACAAAAAGTTTGGGGGCAAACAAGCAAAGAAAAATGGTACTTCCTTTTTCAAACAGCCACATACGGCAGAATAGGAAAAGGAATATTTGTGAATTATATTTGAACTAGGCAAGGAATAATTTTGACATATCTGTGGAAGATATGTCCCAAAGGATTTTTGAGAATTTTATGGGAGTCAAAAACATGACAGAAAGGTAGGTTGCTTCACAACCTAGGACAAAAAGGATTATTCCTTTAATAGAAAAAGGAAAATTCCCAATAAAAAGAACATTGGGATTTGGACTTGGATGCAAAAGACATGATCTTGGGATGGTTTTGAGGATGGCAAGCCACTTGGGAACCTAGGAAGATATGATCTTCCCAAGTTTTATGATCACAGAGCCACGGAAAAGCAAATCAAAGCAATAATCTCAAGAAAATCAAAAGAAAAAGAAAAGACCAAAATCCAGGATGTCACACCCGGTATGCGGTGCATTGCGGTATAAGATCAGACGAGATGACCCTGGTGATGTTGAGGGTGAGCACCCCAGGAAGAGGGTTCCTGCCAAGGTGATGTGGTATGCTCCTATAATATCACGGTTGAAACGTCTGTTCAGAAACAAAGAGCATGCCAAGTTGTTGCGATGGCACAAACAAGATCGTAAGAAAGACGGGAAGTTGAGAGTACCGGCTGACGGGTCACAGTGGAGAAAAATCGAGAGAAAGTGGCGGGACTTTGCAGATGACGCAAGGAACATATGGTTTGGTTTAAGTGCAGATGGCATTAATCCATTTTGGGAGCAAAGTAGCAATCATAGCACCTGGCCCGTGACTCTATGTATCTATAACCTTCCTCCTTGGTTGTGCATGAAGCGGAAGATCATTATGATTCCATTGCTCATCCAAGGCCCTAAGCAACCCGGCAACGACATTGATGTGTCCTTAAGGCCATTAGTTGAAGAACTTTTACAGCTGTGGAATAAAAAAGGGGTACGTGTGTGGGATGAGCACAAACAGCAGGAATTTGACCTACGAGCGTTGCTGTTTGTAACCATCAATGATTGGCTTGCTCTTAGTAACCTTTCAGGAAAGACAAACAAGGGATACAATGCATGCACGCACTGTTTAGATGAGACTGAAAGTATATATTTGGACAAATGCAAGAAGAATGTGTACCTGGGACATCATCGATTTCTTCCGATCAAGCATGCCTTAAGAAAGAAAGGCAAGCATTTCAAAGGTGAGGCAGATCACCAGAAGAAGCCCGTCCTCCGTACTGGTGCTGATTTACTTGATATGGTCAAGGATTTACAAGTAATCTTTGGAAAGGTTCCTGGCGGACAATCTGTTCCGAATGACGCTGAGGGACACGCACCCATGTGGAAGAAGATATCTATATTTTGGGACCTACCCTATTGGAAAGACCTAGAGGTCCGCTCTGCAATCAACGTGATTCACGTGACGAAGAATGTTTGCGTGAACCTTCTAGGCTTCTTGGGCGTGTACGGGAAGACAAAAGATACACCGGAGGCACGGGAGGACCAGTAACGTGTGAACGAAAAAGACGGCATGCATCCAAAGTAGTATGAAGGTCCTGCCAGCTACGCTCTTACGAAAGCAGAGAAGGAAATCTTCTTTGAATGCCTGCTCAGTATCAAGGTCCCGTCTGGCTTCTCGTTGAATATAAAGGGAATAATAAATATGGCAGAGAAAAAATTCCAGAACCTAAAGTCTCATGACTGCCACGTGATTATGACGCAACTGCTTCCGGTTGCATTGAGGGGGCTTCGACCAGAAAATGTTCGATTAGCCATTGTGAAGTATGTGCATTCCTCAATGCAATTTCTCATAAGGTAATCGATCCAGCAATCCTACCAAGCTTACGGAATGATTTGGTCCAATGTCTTGTCAGTTTCGAGTTGGTGTTCCCACCATCCTTCTTCAATATTATGACGCACGTCCTAGTTCACCTAGTCGACGAGATTGCCATTCTGGGTCCTGTATTTCTACACAATATGTTCCCCTTTGAGAGGTTCATGGGAGTCTCAAAGAAATATGTTCGTAACCGTGCTAGGCCAGAAGGAAGCATCTCCACGGTCCATCAAACAGAGGAGCTCATTGGGTTTTGTGTTGACTTTATTCCTGACCTTAAGCCAATTGGTGTCCCTCAATCACGGTATGAGGGGAGACTGACTGGAAAAGGCATGCTAGGAGCGGATTTGATAATATGTAGGGACGGGAATTCTTGGGCTCAAGCACACTACACAGTTCTACAGAATTATACCTTGGTGACCCCGTATGTCAATGAACACAAGAATATTCTACACTCCAAACACCCGAAGCAGTCTGATGACTAGATTACATGTGAACACATCAGGACTTTCGGTAGTTGGTTGCAAACACATCTCATGGGTAACAACATTGTTGGAGATGAGCTGTACTTGTTGGCCAGGACACCATCTTCGACTGTATTGACTTACCAAGGGTACGAGATAAATGGGAATACGTTTTACACGATCGCCCAAGATAAAAAGAGCATCAACCAAAATAGTGGTGTCCGCTTTGATGCAACAACCAATAGGGGAAAGGACACATATTATGGTTACATAGTGGACATATGGGAACTTGAACTATGGACATGATTTTAAGGTCCCTTTGTTTCGGTGCAAATGGGTCAATCTGTCAGGAGGCGGGGTACAGGTAGACCCGCAGTATGGAATGACAATAGTTGATCTCAACAAACTTGGGTACATAGACGAACCATTTGTCCTAGCCAATGATGTGGCACAGGTTTTCTATGTGAAGGACATGTCTACCAAACCGAGAAAAAGAAAAGATAAGGAAGCGAATACATCATACGATGAGCCAAAGCGCCACATAGTTCTTTCAGGGAAAAGAAACATCGTCGGAGTGGAGGACAAGACAGACATGTCTGAAGATTATGAAAAGTTTCATGAAATTCCTCCCTTCAAAGTGAAGGCTGACCTAACCATCATGTTAAACGATGAAGATTATCCATGGTTACGGCGCAATAAGCAAGGGACACACGCGAAGAAAAAGTGAAGACTTTCTCTCTAGTGAAGAAAAAGTGAAGACTTTCTCTTCACAACTATTCTGATGATGGCTTTGATCTAGAATATCACTACAGTTACATGTCAAGAAATGAAATCCCTTTTGTAATAGATGAGTTTTCGTCTGAAACCCTGATACTTCGAAAGAGATTGTCCAGTTTGTACACGAAGTGCATCCAGTTTTTCCCGTAACCCTCTCAACTTTTTAGCACATACTATGTGGGTGAAATTATGATACCATGCCAAGTTTCAACCTTTTCAGAGTTCATCTATAGTGCTTTTCAATTTCAGGGTCATTTAGCTCAAAATAAATCATTAAATGCATGAAAAATAGCAAATGAAGTCACAAAAGGGTTGAAAATTGATGATGTGGCTTTGAATGGTGCATTTTGAACACACAAAAAGTCTGGAGTTAAAATAAGTTTAAAAAATGAAATCCCTTTGTAGTAGATGAGTTTTCATCCGAAACCCTGATACTTCGAAAGAGATTGTCCAGTTTGTACACGAAGTGCATCCAGTTTTTCCCGTAACCCTCTCAACTTTTTAGCACATGCTATGTGGGTGAAATTATGACACCATGCCAAGTTTCAACCTTTTCAGAGTTCATTTGTAGTGCTTTTAAATTTCAGGGTCATTTAGCTCAAAGAATAAAGTAATAGCAAAAAGAATGAACTAAAAAGCTTTTATAAAACTCTAATAGCAAAAAGAATGAACTAAAAAGAATCAATTAAAATATATTTTTATGATCAACTAAAACAAAACTATAATATTCTTCAATAGCAAAAAGAATCAACTAAAATGCTTTTATAAACCTCTAGTTATTATCAAAATAATATTAACTTAAAATTATATAAAATTTATGCAGCTAAAATTATCAAAGTATTTTTGTTAAAAACTTTAATAGCAAAAAGAATTTTCATAAAATATTTTTGTTAAAAATTTTAATAGCAAACTAAAATAACATAAAAATAAAAAAATGCTGCCTACTAGGCCACCACGGCCTGCATACGACTAGAAACCCATCTGTACATAGGCCAGGATGCAGGCCCAACATGGCAGAGACAAAGGTTAGGCATGTACTGCCTGCATTAGAGAGGAACTCGACAACTCAGCCGCAGTGCGGCTTATAAACCAGTGTGGGCGCCTCTCAACTAGCGAGGTGGGACTAAACTTTCAACACCGTTGTGCCAGGCCTTTAGTCCCGGTTTTGGCTCCAACCGGGACTAAAGGCCCCCCTTTAGTCCCCGTCCGAGTCACCAACCGGGACTAAAGGCCTGGGCTTCCCGCGCTTTGGGCTGGTGAAATTCACCTTTAGTCCCGGTTGGTGGCTAGGACCGGGACTAAAGGGGGGCCTTTAGTCCCGGTTGGAGCCACCAACCGGGACTAAAGGTCTCTGTATATATGCAGCACTTAGGAAAATTTCCAAAAGCCATCTGCAGTTCCCCCGACGACGCCGAAGACCACCTCGACACTGCCAGGCTGCCCGAGCTCGCCGTCGCCTCCGAGCCATCCCCGAGCCCGCTCCTCGTTGCCGGACCTCCCCGCCATCCTCGTCCCTGGACCTCCTCGCCCTCCTCCCTGAGCCCGCTCCTCGTCGTCGCCCCCGACACCGTCCCCGAGCCCTACCCGACGCCGTCGCCAAGCCCTCCCCCCACGCGTTGTCTCGCTGGCCCGCCCCGATGAGCCCCGACGAGCCATCCCGCTGGTGAGCCTCTCCTCCTCCGAGCTGCTGCAGGCGCTTACCGTCATGCCTATGCTAAATTCCACTAAGTCTGAAAACTGTTGTTATATAACTTTGCATTTTGCCTTGATGCTAGCCTCAAATCTATAGCTCAAATGAACATGTTCAGTAAGGATGTTTTGTTAAGGGTAACTAGTACATTCTTTCCATACCTTTTGTTGCCATGTAGGACTCCTGTAGCATATCTAAAGCATGCTCTAAAGTGGTCATCCTGATAAAAAAATGTTCTGAATTTACTAAATTTTTTACAGTGGTAAACAGTGCACATCAAGTGTATGATGAAATGCTAGAGGGCTCTAGGAATTTTAGGAATTTTTGAGAATTTTTGTGGTGAGGTGTTGATGCATAAAAGAGAGTCTGGCAAAGTTTCAGAATTTTTGGAGCAATTTAAATTGGGCTTTGACCATGGAGTTTGAATCTGGTCCAAATTTGAATTGAATGAAATTTGAAAATTTTGAACTATGGAACCAAATTTTTTTGGTGGAATGGGTTGTGGGTACTGTCAAATAGATGGAGTAATTTTTGTGGGTGCAAAAGAATTGGGGAGAATATAGCTCCTTTGCAAATCAAAGAACAATTTTTTTGCATTAGAGTTCATTTTGTCTTTGCTATGTTTCTGCCATGCCATGCTATGTTTGTTGCATCAAATATGTATGAGATGTTAGATGGATAGATAGATATGTTTAGATGGATGGATGATCATTTTGTCTTTAGAGTTTATTTAGAGTTCATTTTGATGTTCATTGAAGAAATGTTTGTTGTCGCAAAGTTATGAAATTTAGAGCTTTTGACCTTATATGGCAAAGTTGTGGCAAACTTTAGTAATGTTGTGGCATGTACTCTACTCTGCTCAAGATCGATGAGAGCATGGACAAGTTTCTGTCAAGTTTCTTGTTGTGATTAGGTCAAGTTTCTGTCAAGTTACTCTACTAACAATACTTGGGTTTTGCCTAATTTTTTTTCAATCGATGGAATTACAGGTTGTGGTGTTGCATCTCCATGGAGTTTTGGTCCCTGATCGTCCCTCCGCTGTTCGACAAAAGGTGTCCATTTGTTGTATGTTGAGTTTTGTTCATAGGATGATGGTTGGTTCATTTGTTGAGTTGTGTATTCATTCATGTGTATAAATCTTGTATTCATCTTGTGTGTAAACCTTGTATTCATCTTGTCGTTAAAACATAACCCCGATATATAACTTTGATTTTGAGGCATATGAAAACATGAGAGAGGGGGTCGTTAAAACATAACCCCGATAACTTCGACATGAGGGGGGGTCGTTAAAACATAACCCCGATAACTTTGATTTTGAGGCGGTACGCAAAGTATCCTCTCTCGAAAGATAGGACGACTCATCAAACATGAGGGGGGAGGAGTCCTCGACGATCGTCTGAAACTGACTGTTATAAAACTTGTGAACTTTGCATGATGTTTGCCACTAATCCATTGCTCATATGCATATGATTCCTTGTTGTGATTAAGTCTATGTTTGCCACTAACCCATCTCTCATGGTTGTATATTACCATGTTGTAATATTTGCAGAAACTATGGACAGAGACTTATAAAAAGAAGAGTTGTTGGGGGATATAATCCGCGACGGAGGTGATATCACCTTGTCATTTATCAACGACACCGATGGTGAGGAAAGAGAGGATGACGGCTCCGGTGATCAAATGGAGGAGGAAGGAGATCATGACGGCTCCGGTGATCGAATGGAGCAGGAAGGAGATCATGACGGCTCCGGTGATCGAATGGAGAAGGGAGCCTTAACTATTGCAAAGTCCGGCGAGGGATATATATACTAATTAAGCCTCTGTTGACTAGATGCATTAATTGTTTTGTATGTACATATATTAACGCTTCTTTCTTCTTTTAGCCCTACGGATTGAGCCAAACTTCGGTAAGGAGACGAGGCCCGAAGAAAAGGTTGGGCCAGGACGAAAGGTTCATGATCGAAGAAGTCTCTCGAGATGGCCAACCGATTGCTCCCAAGCGGACCAAAGACAAATTTATACATCAGTGCGGAGTTATTGTTAGGGACAGCGTCCCGATCAGCATCCAAGAATGGAATAAGAAGAAGGACCCTGAAGTTTCTTATGTCCACGATAGATAGAAAGATGATCTTTGGAACTCGCTGATGACCAATTTCAGCCTACCGCCAGAGGAGGATCCGAATAAGCCAGTTATTCTCCCAAAGGTCAAGGCGTTTGCTCTTAAGAAGATGGCAGAACTATTCAAGAACTGGAAGAAACTATTGAACAAAAAGTTTGTCGAGAAAGACGAGACTCCAGAATTCACCGGTCAATATGCAAAGATAAAAGATCACTGGCCCTCATTTGTGGCCTACAAGAAATCGGAGAAGGCTAAGCAAAGGTCACAGATAAATAAGCAAAATGCTGCAAAGAAGAAGTATCACCATGTTATGGGGTCAGGTGGCTACAGCAAAGCCCGGCCTACGTGGGACAAAGCTGAGCAAGGCCTGCTTGCTAAAGGGGTCCAACCAGTGACATTGCACTGGCCAGATCGGGCAAGGACTTGGTTCTTCGGGGTTGGGGGAACTTTGGACCCAGAATCAGGGAAGTGTGTTTTCACGAAAGCTCAACTTGAAATACCCGTCAAGAAGCTTGAGGAAGCAATCAAGGAAGCGTAGGAAGGGAGGTTCCATCCCGACAGAGAGAAGGATGAGCTGTCCAAGGCCCTCGGGAATCCTGAACACCCTGGACGAACACGAGGCACATCAGGCTCCGTTCTGTGGGTGCATGGGTTTCCCGACAGCACTGGTTATAGAAGCCGAGAGAGAAAGAAGAAAGAGGAAGCAAGCGAAATGCAGAAGATCAATGAAAGATTAGCGAAACTAGAGGCACTTGAGAGCCAGCGAGCTACCGGTCCACCATCTCAGTGGCACGAAGATCCTTCATTGGATACTGCACACGATGCTACCCCACCATCTCAACGGAGAAGCAGTGTGGCTTCCACGGAGCTCGTTCAGCCTGGTATCACGGCTCCTCGCTACCCCGTGGATGGTATCACGGATAATGAACATTGTGTGCTAATGGCAAAATGCCATAACCTGACCTTGAAGGTGGCGGTCGGCTATGTCTTACCTCCTGGACCTGATGCAACTTTCCATTTTGCTCCGGTTCCAGCTGGCTTTGCTATTGTCGGGGTGGATGAAATAATGGACGGATTTGAGGGGCTAGAGCTTGAGTACCCTATAGGTGAAGGGGAGATTCTTCTGGAAAATGCCTTAAGGACTACCTGTCTATGGAGAAAGGAGAATATCTTGCTTCCAAACTGGACGCCGCCTCAGCAAATTCAGCCGGATCCTCAGCAGACTCCTCACAGTCCAGCTCTGCTATCTCCGCTGCCTGAGTCGTCTCCGGCGCGCCAGCCGTCTCCACCGCCTCAGCGGACTCTAACGGACGAGGCCTCTCAGCAGAATCCTCCTCCGCCTCAACTGTCTCCGGCGCGTCAGCCGTCTCCGCCGCCTCAGCAGACTCTAATGGAGGAGGCCCCACAGCAGAATCCTCCTCCGCCTTAGATGTTTCCGGTGCGTCAGCCGTCTCCGTCGCCTCAGCTGTCTCCAGCGCGTCAGCGGGCTCCGCCGCCTCAGCGGGCTCCGGCGCGTCAGCGGACTCCGCCGCCATAGCAACGGCGGAAGACAGGCGCCGTCGCTCCGGCGGCTAGCAGTACAACAGGCAAGAAATTCAGAGCTAGTCCAAGCCTCAGGGCTCCTCCAAAGTTAGCATATGAGAGGACTGAAGAGGAAAACAAGGACATCGTGGCTACCGAAGTGCAGACCCATTTTGAACAGAAACGTCCACCTCCGAAGGAAATAATAGATCCGGTGAAAGCGAAGCGCTCTCTCGATGCCCTTAAGTGACCACCACCGCCTCCGCTGCAATCACACTATGACCGCTGTATTGAAAAGACATATGATGAAGCGTGGCGGTCGGGAAGTACTACCAGTGCTGCAAGACGAAGTGGGAATACAATTCCCCAGCTCGGCGAATAGGAGAAGCAATCGTGCCCCCCCTACTCAAGGTTTCTAGCGATATCGCTAATCATCCGGGGCTAGCGCCCGGTACCACTCTTGGTGATTACGTGGGCGATGATGTACATTTTGAAATGGCTGAGGTAGTAGTGCCCTTTAGATACGAGCACGGGAAGCCTCTCGTCAAACCTGATCAGCTCCCGCATCTACCAACGATGATGCGAAGATTGCATGACTGGTACTTGGAAACCTGCAGCAAGGATGGGACCGACAGTATGTTGCTGGGAATTAAAGATGAGCACGATTTCATTGGAGTCCACCTGATGCCTGTTGAATTTGTGGAATTATTTCAGTTATTCAATCAAGACACCATCGACAAAACTCTCATGACTTGCTACTGTATGTAAGTATTATTTCTGTAATTAAGTCTCTAGCTCAGCTCGTTCATTGCATGTATATATAATTATCCTCACTATATTATGCAGATTGAAGATCGTCGAATGCAAAAGAGGACAAATCTATGACATTGGGTTCATTAGCCCAAATACTGTAAATGAATGGGCGGTACAAAACAGAGCCAAAGATACTGAGGAAAACTTGCTAAAAGCGTTCCTTCGACATCAAAACAAAAGGGAAATACTCTTTTTTTACAACTTCAAGTGAGTGTTACTGTCTTGTGCATATTCGGTTTTGCTTACTCGAGGTTAAGTGTAATTGATGAGTTATGCGTGCGCAGCTTCCACTTTATTCTGCTATCCATTAAGCTTGACGGGGGAGTAGTAACGGTCTTAGACTCGAGACGTAAAGAGCAAAAGGAGTGGGCGGTCATGAGTGAAATGCTCCAAAAGTAAGTTCAATCATTATCGCACCATATCTGCAACTTTCGTTCATTTCCTGATATCAAGTAATCATTTTCTTTGCCGGGCAGGGTTTGGAAAAAGTTCACCAGGATGGTTCCGGGTCTGAAGAAGGAGCTGCAATTTACACACCCCAAAGTAAGTAGTACTAGCTAGTTCCGCGCATCTCTCATTGGTTCTAGTTTCATCAATACCATTATCATGCTTGATTATCAGTTTGATTGAACTCTATTCTCGTAAAGTGCTGGTGGCAGGCAGCCGGGAATAATTTATGTGGATACTACGTTTGCGAGTTCATTCGCTACTCGACCTCTGAGCGGGGCTTCTCTGACCAACAATTTGAAGTATGTAAACAATATTCACAATTTTATTTTATTACCATCAATTGTGTTGAGTTTCATTCATATATATGTATTGACACCCTTTAAATTAGATCTGGGAGATGCGGGATCAACTCCTACCACATGATCGCATACGAGCAATTCAAGAGGAATTGGCGGGATTCTTTCTTGACCACGTCATACCTAAAAAGGGAGAATACCATCAGGAAATGCAATGGGATTTTGGTAGTAGATGATGTTAGGGATTGTAAGAGATGTTATATTGTATATACTCCCTCCATTCCTTTATCTAAGGTGTATTATTTTCAGCACGGTGACCAAGGCACATAATTATGCACTAGTTAGGACAAAATTACCCTTCTCTAATTTGTAGATTTGCGGCAAGTAAATCATTTAGGCTAGGAAAGAAAGAGATACACACAATCGGGAGAAAAATAGCTTCCTTTTCTTTCTCTACAAGGAGAGATACATGCAATCCGGGGAGAGATACTTTCCTTTTTCTGGAGGGCCAAGATCGGAATTACGAGGAATTAGAACAAATGCACCTTACATTGTGGAATTTTATCAAAAAACAAATACACCTTATATAAAGGAACGGAGGGAGTATGTAGTAGCGTCGGATGGATATACGAAAACTTGTTGTTCGACCAAGCACGGAGAAAGAGAGGTCACTTCTCTCTATATATATTCATGACGATCTTGTGTAATGGTTCCTTCATTACTATATATAGTAGCTAGTGTCGAGTTGAATGGAAAACATTAAATAAAAATGAAACCCTAAATGTAAAAGAATTGAAGGGTAAACACAAAAATAAAAGGGGAAAACACAATATGAAAACCCCTAAACCCTCTAAAACCCCTAAACCCCTCCTTTAAAAAAAACAAAAAACCCAGCGCCTGGCAGCTGCGGACGCATGGCGGCCTTTTAGTACCGGTCGGTGTTACCAACCGGGACTAAAGGTCCTCCTGCCTGGGCGCCCCACAGCGGCCACGTGGAGCTCCTTTAGTCCCGGTTCGTAAGCCAACTGGGACTAAAAGTAATGGGCATTAGTCCCGATCGTTTTGTCCCGGTTGCAGAACTGGTACTAAAGGCCCTCTGGAACCGGGACTGATGCCCTGTTTTCTACTAGTGGTTTGTGACACTTATAGGAATAGCTCAATAGATTGATCGGAAAGGATAACTTTGAGGTAGTTTCGTACCCTACAAACAATTTCTTCTTATGTTCTCCGCTAGATAAGAACTTTGGAGTCACTCTTTGTCGCACGTTGAGGGATTGTTTTATGATTCAATTATGTTAGCACTGTTGAGAGATTGCACTAGTGAAAGTATGAACCATAGGTCTTGTTTCTAAGCATTGCAATACCGTTTGTGCTCACTTTTGTCACTTGCTACCTTGCTGTTTTTTATATTTTCAGATTACAAAAACCTATATCTACTATCCATAATACATTTGTATCACCATCTCTTCGCCGAACTAGTGCATCTATACAATTTTCCATTGTATTGGGTGTGTTGGGGACATAATAAATTTCTTGTATTTGATTGCAAGGTTGTTTGAGAGAGGCCATCTTCGTCCTACGCCTCCCACTGATTGATAAACCTTAAGTCATCCACTTGAGGGAAAATTGCTACTGTCCTGCAAAACTCTACGCTTGGAGACCCAACACGGGTCTACAAAAATAAGTTGTGTAGTAGACATCAACCATCCAAGTTCGAACTTGAACTTGCGTCTGTGGTCATGGCAACCCAGTAGTTAGGAGAATGGGTGTGTGGTCTGATATAGCCTCAATATGAGGTAGAGCACGAAACCATGGGAAATTGAAAGTGCAACTAATTCCCGAGTGGTTTTGGTAATTCATAAAAACATGCATGTCATTGAACTAATGCCTATTCGAGATAGATTTTAGAAATTTTCAATGATTGTCATGGCAAGTACATGAGAATGTCACTGGTGCAGCGACATGCTATACAAACAGTTTTTACCCCTTTTCGTGAGAGAGTTTTAAATCGTCGCCTTGCCCGTGTGTGCGATAGGGGGGTCCTTCCCACACGACCCAGAAATCCTCGGTGATAGGTCCTTCGGTCACACACGCGGGGCAAAAAGAGCTCGTGTGTGATCGGGTGAGCGATCGTAGATAATTATACAGGCCCAACCATTTTTTTTTGTATGTACATCCCAGACAGTGAATCCCAGCAAAACGTTTCCGTTCGTATGTACATCCCACATAGTGAATCCCAAACAAACGTTTCCGTTCGTATATATATCACACACAATTTTCCGTTCGTGTGCGATCGGGGGATATAACGCAGACACTTTCGTAGGACAAGCCGTGGGAGATCGTCTTGCCATCCCACATAGTTTTCTGTATAGCCTCGTCTGTGATAGGTGTAGCGATCACAGACGCTTTGCCTATGTTAACTGTTTGCGTTATTCAAGTATATCACACACGATTCGATGAAGAAAATTGTATGACATTCGGATATCCATCACACACTCTTTTTTACTGATAGAAACGTTTGTAAAGTTTCATGACCCATTTAGCAGGTTTATTAGTTTACTATTAATTCTTCTAGTACTAAGCAAATTCATATTTCATATCGAACAACTGTTTACCACTTTCATATCAGGCACACAAATATATTTTAACATCACAGTACGATAGCTACGTGAAAATAGCACAGTACAACATATAGCTAATTCACCTTCATAAGCACAAAGTATGTTGAGCACAATATTAGAACAATATATTCATTTTCCTAATCGACTGATGCGGGATCAGCCAAATTCGTCTTCTCCACCACCGCTTCTAGTTTAGTAAGAACCTGCTTTGCAATGAGCAACTAGGAAAGTGCCTCCTCCTTCGCAAACACCATATTAGCAAAGTCTAATTTAAAAAAATCTAAGCTCATTCTTCATCCTCCTCTTTTTTTCCGTATCTTCAAATATTCTGCAGCGTTGACAACATTTTATCTAAGCCTATCTGTGTTCTGTTCCTCATACATGCTCCAGAGCTTTGCTAGGCACATCTTCAAAGACTATGGCCACTCTTGATCAACCAACTTCACGTAAGAACACTTCCATTCATTCTATAATATTTAAAACTAAATCAGTTACAGTTGTATGAAAAATGAGTTTCTAGCAACATAAAAAATCACCACATACATATTTTAAAAAAATAAAGAAACACGTTAATTATGACATATCTTCTAAAAAAGATCAACGTACAAATGAATTAATTGTTTCTAAGAAAACAACCAAATTCAGAAACATCACAAGCTATAATTAGCTGCAACAACGCTATAAGTTCTTAGCCATGTAATATAAATAACAAATTGACCATTTTATGATGAAGCTAAATATAACTGGAACAACACAACGAGAGTGTTTGGATGACATCAAATTAAGATTGGTTCACCGGCAAGGCCGATTGGGCCCTGGCCCGCCCATGGCTGGAGCAAAAAAAAATTATGAGGCCCGTCCCACAATGCTGACCAAACCGATATAGAGAAGGCATTTCTCAACAAAAAAAATTTCTCAATAAAAAAATCATATAGAGAAGGCACGCAGCAGCCTCGCACGCGATAGCACTAAGCACTCGACCCTTGAAAAAAAGTACTCGACCCTTGAAAAACAAGCCCAGCAGAGCATCTCAGGCCTCAGGGTCCGGCCGCCGCTGATAGCGCATCACACAACAGACATCATCCACAGGCTACTGCGGCATCGGTCGCCGGACACCGGTGGACCACAGACATCGGTGCCTCCCACAGCCGGCGGCCCATCGGTCATCCCCACACTCAGTCAACCAAGCCAAGCGGCTATGCAGTGGCGAGGCGGCGACCCAGCTGGCCAGATCCTTCTCTAAATCGGTAAAAAAATCACTCCCTACAATCTTACTGCATCTGAGTCCCTATAAGCTGCACAGGTAAATTGATTTGAATCATTCCCAATTTGATTCCCCTAAGTTCCACTTAGGTCATTCTTCACTGGGTCATACCCTAAATCCCCAATTAGCATAAATAATTCACCGAAGATCATTTTCTTTACAGTTTATACTGGGCGAGGCAATGTTGTTTACATTTTACAAGGTCACAACAAATGCTACTTTTACAGTTTACATGTTCACAACAAAGGAATTGTTGTAGACTTGCAGTTATTGTTGTTTACTGTCTAACAATGAACTTGTTTCCAATTTGGTAGCATTGTTTGGTACTTTGGTAGCATAAGTAATTGACTCGATTATTGTTCATATATTACAAGTTGTAGTATAGGCAGCCATGGGCAAGGTCAGAATTGATTTGGTTTTCAAAAGAAAAAGAGATGATGGCAATGTCAAGGCCCCGTTTGATAACAAAGTATTATAAAAATTAAAGTATTGAAAACTACAGTAATTTAGTCCGTAGGTACACAATAGCACGGTTTTATCGTAACAGAGTATTTTGAAGTATTTACAATACTGTGGACCTGTTTGGCAAGAGCCGTTTGAAGCAGTTCCGAACGGTGCGTTGAGCTAGCTAGACACATGCAAACTGATTAACGGCCATGCACAGAGCACCGAAGTACGATCATGCACTAACTGAATGGCCAAGCTAAACGCGCCATGCACAATCTCGGTGTTAGAGCATCTCTAGGCGCGCCCCAACAGATCCCCCGCCCCATTATCGCTAGTTTGAACCGAAATAATAGCCGGCGAACCCGAGGCGAACCCAAGCCCCCGGGGGGCGCCTGGGGGCGCCGGCCGAAGCGAAAAGCCACGCGAGTCCGCTCTGTCGGCGAGAGAAAGACCTTTTCCCGCCGATCCCCCCGCTTTTCCCCCTCCTTTCCCCCCATCTCCCCCCTTCTCCCGCCATTCTCCTCCCTCTCCCCTCCATCCGGCCACCATGCCGCCGAAGAAGTACGCTGCCCCTCGCGCCGCTACCGATGCCACCGCCGCGGAAGCAGAGGGCGCCGCCGTCCAAACCCCCGGGTCAAACGCCGACTGGAAGGCGAAGGTTCAGCGCCAGGAGGCTGTCACCACCGACCGGCGGAACAGGCTCAACGCCAAGAAGGCCCGAGACAGTGCGGCGGCGGCGGCTGCCCTGGCGGAGCAGGCGGCTCGCGAGGCGGAACAGGCAGAGGCGTCCCGCGCGGGTATGATGAACCCGCCCGGCGGCCACGGCCCGCACGCTCCCTGGAGCCAGCAGAGCCACATCACCTTTCCACATGGCCACCCAGCCCAGTGCACGCCCTCAGCCGCGTTCGCCGGCGTCCAGTACTCCCCGTACACCTACTCCCCGCCGGCGTACGCATCCTCACCGACGCCGCCTTTGCGCCGTGGCGGGCTCTTCTCACAAGGCTCGTCATCGCATCTCGGCAACCCCGACGCGACGGAGGCCGACATGGACGACATCATCACGACCGGCTCGGCCGCGGCCGCCGCCTCCCCCGGGTTCAATGCCCAAGGAGGTACAATGGACCTCAACGGCGACATGGACGACGAGGTCGACTACGGCGAGGAGGAGCCGGAGGAGGAGGAGGAGGAGGAGGAGCCGGCGCTTGCTCCGGCGAGGAAAGGGAAAAAGAGGAAGCGTGCGGCCAGGACCGGCAAGCCGCGCGTCAAGTGGACGTCCAAAGAAGACGAGTGCCTCGCCGAAGTGTGGAAGATCGCCTGCCTTGACCCGATCACCGGCACGAACCAGAGCACCGACACGTACTGGGAGCGCGTCAAGTCGGAGTTCGACGAGCGCAAACTGGTCGACCCGTACTTCGCCGGCGTCCACATGCAGCGCGGCTCGAAGGCCATGACGAACCATTGGGGGCTCATCCAAACGGCGTGCAACAAATGGCATGGGATCGTCGAGGAGATCGCGGCTCGCCCGGAGAGCGGCGCCAACATCAAGGGTCAGGTATGCCGCCGTATGCCGTCGGTTCTCACTCATTTTCGCCGTGTGCGTCGCCGACCTTTGTTCCTCGGCGCAGATGGTCCGGATGTTCGCCATGTTTCGGCTGGACAGCGGCACTGACCAAGATTTCAAGTACCTCCACGTGTTCTCCCGGATTGAGAAGTGCGAGAAGTGGGCGGAAGTGCGGCGTACCCTCGCCAAGGCCAAGGAGACGTACAAGGCGGACACGCCGACGCCTGGCGCGGCCGACGGGCGCCCGGACGGCAATAAACGGGCCAAGTTGGCGAAGGTCGCCGTGCCGGCCACCGCGCGTTTGCAAGAGTCCATCGAGCATTGCATCGCCGACGTCAAGACCCGGGCCGACCAGAGGGAAGAGAAAACCGATGCGCGATGGTCGGCGTTGATGAAGAACAGCGCCGTCAAACTCGACCTACTCCGGACCAACGTCGCCGCGAAGAAGAGGAACACCAACCTGGCATTCCTGATGGGGGCGAACGTGTCGATGATGGGCGAGCAGGTCAAGGCGTGGTACCTGGCGGAGTGCGGCCTCATCTTGAACCAGATGCCGTCGACGACCGCGCCAACTCCCACGCCGACCCCAAGGCCGCCGCCAAGTCCGAGCGATGATGCCTCCACGATGCCCAGCACAGAAGCCGTGCCGACGCCGACCAGCCCGCGTACGCCGACTCCCGCCAGTCCGACGCCGGAGGCCGACGCCGCCGTTTGATGCATTGCGCACACGGCCTTTCTTTTGAACACCGAACTTTTATGTCATATGATCGCCGAACTGTGGCATGGTGATCGCTGGACATGTGGCGTTTTTGCGTAGCGGGAAACATGAAGTTTGAATTTAAACGCCTTGGGGCCGGCCCCTGGGGACGTGACTGGGGCCTAGATCGCCCCCAGGGCCTAAAAAGCGCTGGGTGATGTTCCGAAATAGCGCCGGCCGCTGCGCTGGGGGGCCGAACGAGTGGGGATGCTCTTACACTTGCCAAAGTAACAAATAGGAGGAGGCAGTCAACGGCGGAGCTGGACGTTGCCCGGAGCAGCTTGGTTTTCTTCCGCGTCTGGGATCACCAAGAGCTGCGCGTGGAGGCACGACCTAAACTTCGCGAGACGGCGGTGCCGGCAGTGGATCATGCGGCGAAGCTGCTCGTGAACTGAAACAACTTGGCCTTCATCCGCGTTGCCGTCGAGGTAGTTGTCGCCGTGGAAAGAGACAAGCCTAGCAGCTTGCTCCGCCCCATCAACAATGGCAGTTCGCACCGCACTGTACTGCCGTTTGATCTGTCCATGACCGCCCGATGAAGACGACCTCCACGAACAGTAGGGCGGCGGCTTGGGCGAGCGAGCGAAGATAACGATGAGCTCGTTCTTATTTTGGTTTGGAGTGAGAACAGAAGGTGCTGAGTAGCGACTATATAGGGGGATTTGATAATTTGCCACTATTTTCTTTGGACTTTGATAATTTGCCACCCCTTGCTTTGTAATTGATTTGATGGCACTCTTTATTTTGGACTTTGATCTTTTGTCACTTTTCAACACAAAAACAAACTTTGGAAATAATAGACAACATAAGTGAACAAAATAGAGGACTATTATGCCCTTATACCTATTTGACCAAACATTGCACAGGGGAAGAGATGAATTCTTGCTGCACTCCTCTCCTGAACCTTCTTGCTGCTCCCTGCCGGCCCTTGCTGCTCCTCGCTGGCCCTTCTTGGCCTGCTGCCGCTGCCCCCTCTTGCTCCCCTCCTGCACCTTCTACCCTGCTGCCGCTGCCCCTAGTACTGCAGTCTCTCCTTCCCCTGCTGGTGACCCTAACCCTAGGGCCGGCCGCCGCCACTCTGCCTGCTGTTTAGGGCCGCCGCCGCCGGGGAGATGAGCGGGAGAGAGGGATGGAACGGGAGAGACGAAGGGAGCAGGAGAGAGGGACTCACCGGGGCCGCCGCCGTCGAGTACCACCAGGGCCGCCGCCGCCGACCAGTAGCGCCAGAGCCTCGCGTGCGACAGAGGGGATGAGATCGAGCGAGCGCTCCTCTGTTCCTAGTCAATTGAGAGGTAAGGGTAAGTTTGTCTTTTGTTGTGGGACCCGTCTGACAGAGGGCAAAATATCAAACACCTAGGTAAAGAGTGTCACCAGATCAAATACAAAGTAAAGAGTGGCAAATAGTCAATGTACCAAGTAAGGGGTGGCAAATAATCAAATTCCCCGACTATATATGCTTCAGAATTTGAAAACGTTTGCTCTCTGGCCCGCCCAACTTTTTTTTGGTAGCTCCGCCAGACCGCCACTGGTTGCCTCTGTTTTTAGTTTGGCATCGCCACCAAATGAATCACTCTTTCTTGCTGGAGCAGAACATATTCTGGTTGATGCCATGAGCGATCCACTGGATACAAACACGTTGGAGATGCGATGCCGGACGCCGCCACCGCCCCGCGGATGACATCCGGTCTTCAGATGTAGGCATTGTGACAGAGACCAGCTCAAACTTGTGCACAAGTTGATGCAGTTGCCTGACGAAAATGATAATGATGGCGTAGATAGACTGGAGCCAGAAAATAATGAAAACTAAAGCTTGTTGATCGCTTTGATCGATGCAGAGAGCGCGTGCGAATGCCAGCCTTTTTTAAGATCGATGCGCGAAACTGTAAAGTGCCAATGAAAGAATACGAGCCGATCAACTGTAGGGATGTAGGATAAGGAAAACAATCAAAACCAAGACCAAGATGCCCTCCCATCCCGCCTTTTACAGAATGCCCCAGCTCGTTCGTTGCTCTGCAATTTGCAGCAGTTTAGACATTGGAACATGGGAGCGCGGGAGTACGTTGCGTTGGTCTGAGACTGAAACGATAACTTTGACCGGACCATGGCTGAATTCCTCTGTCAGTCGGTAACATCACGCGCCCACGCCAGCCTCCCGTTTAGAAACTCGATCTTACTACAAATTGGCGGTATTTTAGAGCACTTTAGCTACATTTCAGTTAGCTGACTTTTCATTTTGTGGTCTGTCAATTTTCTGCTTGCTGGTTAGTGCTTTGAGATCTGTGCTGCTTTCATTTGTTGCTGTTTAATTCTGTTTTTGGACTTGGCTGGAAGGAATTGATTGACGCGTTGTTTTGGTCAGTCGAATCCAGTGGCGGAGCGTGACAAGCAAAGAAGGGGGGCAGTTTTCAAACTAAAACGAATGATGGGGGCTTGGCGGATCAGAAGAACTGCGGTAACGGAAAAAGTAGCTGTCAAGAAGCTCCCTCTCCCTCTATGCACTGCTCCTGTGGCCTCCCACTATCGTTCCTGCTAGCCTGCTAATTGCTATACGTTGCTGCGTCTCTCTCTCTCTCTCTATTTTTGCTAGTTACGTTCTGCTGGCTGGGCCCCAGATTAGTATATATGCCTAGTAATTTCTCTGATGAACTTTGGGGGGGGGGGGGGGGGGGGGGGGGGGGGGGGTGGGGGGGGGGTCGTGGCCCCCTTTGGCCTCCACGAGGCTCCGCACTGGTCGAATCGATACCGGGCCGATTTCTCATCTTGGTTGCGCCCGTTTAATTCTGGGTTGCATATTTTTTTTCCCTTTTTTTCCTTTATTACTATAATTTTGTTTTTGTGGGTTTTTGGCAGGTTCTAATTATATACATACAAATACTATATAATATCTGCCAAATTTCATGATTATATGATTATTTTCGCATATTACTAGAAAATGCAATTTCGGTGCAAAATTGTGCGTAAGTTTTTGTTATAAATTTTATTTTCTCTTAAAGAAAATACAAACGCCACTAATTCATTCTTCTTAAAAAAATCATTATTTGATATTGTTTTGTTTCTTTACTTCATTTTCATTCTACTTTAAGGTTAATACCAATGCCACTATTCATTTGTTCTTAGATTTTGTTTTTGCAAAAGTTCCACTTTTATAGATTATTCTTGCATATTGTCAAGAAGCGCAATTTTTATGCATATTTCGTGCAAATTTTGTCAATGTTTGTCTTAGATTCTTTTTTCCATTTTTTGTTCTTAAATGGCAATACCAATGCCGCTCGCTCATTCTTCCTTAGGAAATTTAATTCTTTCTTTTATGGGTATTTCTGCTTCATCTTTTTATTTCTGTTTTTTGTTTCTATATGTTTTTCTTTTTTCTTTTTCTTTCCTCTATTGGTTTTTTTTGTGGGTTTTTCGCTGAGTGTAATTATATACAAACAAATACTATATAATATTTGCCAAAATTTCATGATTATATGATTATTTTTACATATTCTGATAACGTGCAATTTCGGTGCAAAGTTGTGCGCAAGTTTTTTTAATCTTCTTCTTAAAGGAAATATATTATTTCAGTTACACTATGTGTAAATTATAGTAGAATGCGAAAAATGCATTATTATATGCTGATTCTTTGCATATTTCAAAAAGTGCAATTTCAGTGCAAATTGTGTGCAAGTTAAGAAAGTTTTTTCTTTTTCATTTTGTTTCTTCTTAAAGAGTTTCATTAATTCTTAGAAAACTTCATTTTTTTATTTTGTTTAATTTTTTTCTGAAAGGGTAATACCAATGCCACGAATTCATTCTTTCATAGAAAACTTTATTTTTTATTTTTTTATTTTTATTTTGTTTTAGTTTTCACCATTATATATTTATTCTTGCATATTATTAAAAAAATGCAATTTCTGTGTAAGGTATGTGCAATTTTTTCATCATTTGTTTAATTTACTTTCCATTTTCTTTCTTTTTGAATGGTAATACCAATGCCAATAATTTGTGCAAATTTAATTCGTTTCTTCTTTAAAAAGTTCTTTTAGTTTTGTATTAGTTTTAGTACTAATAGTTCTCCATCCGCACAACCAAAAAGCTAATGATGAGTGTCTGTGGTGCATGTGTGTGTATGCATGTGGGCGCGTTTGCATGTTTATGTGCGTGTGGTGCCTACATGTACATGCTCTTGCGTCACAGCCTAGCATAGTTTTGGCCACCAAAGCCTACGATTTTCATGCATGCTTTGAGATGAATATGTGGGGCTACAAGATGGTTCAGAAAAAAAAATGATTGATCCTAAAATAAAATTCAGTCGAGTGGGCTACAGCTATACGTCAGGCGACTGAATTTTTAATTTTTGTCAGTCAATTCTGTGACCGTTGATTGAAGCGCTCTGTGATACGATGTGAGAGGAGTTGGCTGACCCTATACTTTCTTCAGTCGATTTTCCCTTCCATTGCTGAGTGCATACCGCAGCCTCCATGGACGCATGTCTCCGATTGGTAACTCTTTCACGCACATGCATGGATAGAATGCATATCACTTTTAGAGTGTGTGTAGTGTGTGTGTGTGTCCATGCTTTTTTCCTTGTTTTTTCTTCTGTTTTCATGCATATTTTTGCTTTACTTTTTACTCCACCTTTTCCTTTTTTGGCTGAGTTTTGTTTTTCTTACTTTACGTGTATTTTTGGATGTTGAGTGTGTGTAAATGTATACACGTAAGTACTATGTATGTAAATTATACTAGAGTGTCAAAAATTTCACTATTATATGTATTTTCTTACATGTTATAAGCCAATCCCTCAATCCCTTTGTTTTTTTCCTGTATTTCTTTTTTCATGAATTTCTCTTTTTGCTTTTGTTTTGTCTTTATTAGTTGCTTTTATTTTTTATTTTGTAGGTATGTTTGGGATGTTGGGTAAGTGTAAATATACACACACAAATACTATTCAATACTGGGGTTTCTGTTCTGGCAAAAAAAATTATGAGGCCTCTCCCACAATGCTGACCAAACCGATTATAGAGAAGGCATTTCTCAACAAAAAAAATTTCTCAATAAAAAAATCATATAAGAGAGGCACGCAGCAGCCTCGCACGCGATAGCACTAAGCACTCGACCCTTGAAAAAAAGTACTCGACCCTTGAAAAACAAGCCCAGCGAAGCATCTCAGCCTCAGGGTCCGGCCGCCGCTATAGCGCATCACACAACAGACATCATCCACAGGCTACTGCGGCATGCGTCGCCGGACACCGGTGGACCACAGACATCGGTGCCGTCCCCCGAGCTGGCCCGCACGTTCATACGCCCACACTCATTCAAACCAAGCCAAGCGGCTATGCAGTGGCGAGGCGGCGCCCAGCTGGCCAAGATCCTTCTCTAAATCGGTAAAAAAATCACTCCCTACAATCTTACTGCATCTGAGTCCCTATAAGCTCACAGGTAAATTGATTTGAATCATTCCCAATTTGATTCCCTAAGTTCCACTTAGGTCATTCTTCACTGGGTCATACCCTAAATCCCCAATTAGCATAAATAATTCACCGAAGATCATTTTCTTTACAGTTATACTGGGCGAGGCAATTGTTGTACATTTTACAAGGTCACACAATGCTACTTTTACAGTTACATGTTCACAACAAAGGATTTGTTGTAGACTTGCGTTATTGTTGTTTACTGTCTAAACAATGAACTTGTTCCAATTTGGTAGCATTGTTTGGTACTTTGGTAGCATAAGTAATTGACTCGATTATTGTTCATATATTACAATTTGTATATAGGCAGCCATGGGCAAGGTCAGAATTGATTTGGTTTTCAAAAGAAGAAAGAGAATGATGGCAATGTCAAGGCCCCGTTTGATAACAAAGTATTATAAAAATTAAAAGTATGAAAACTACAGTAATTTAGTCCGTAGGTACACAATAGCACGGTTTTATCGTAACAGAGTATTTTGAAGTATTTACAATACTGTGGACCGTTTTGGCAAGAGCCGTTTGAAGCAGTTCCGAACGGTGCTTTGAGCTAGCTAGACACATGCAACTGATTAGACGGCCATGCACAGAGCACCGAAGTAAACGATCATGCACTAACTGAATGGCCAAGCTAAACGCGCCTGCACAATCTCGGTGTTAGAGCATCTCTAGGCGCGCCCCAACAGATCCCCCCCATTATCGCTAGTTTGAACGAAATAATAGCCGGCGAACCCGAGGCGAACCCAAGCCCCGGGGGGGCGCCTGGGGGCGCCGCCGAAGCGAAAAGCCACGCGAGTCCGCTCTGTCGGCGAAGAAAGACCTTTTCCCGCCGATACCCCCCGCTTTTCCCCCCCTTTCCCCCCATCTCCCCCTTCTCCCGCATTCTCCTCCCTCTCCCTCCATCCGCCACATGCCGCCGAAGATACGCTGCCCCTCGCGACCGACCCCCCGCCGCTACGATGCCCACCCAGCGGAAGCAGAGGGCGCCGCCGTCCAAACCCCCGGGTCAAACGCCGCTGGAGGGCGAAGGTTCAGCGCCAGGAGGCTGTCACCACCACCGGCGGAACAGGCTCAACGCCAAGAAGGCCCGAGACAGTGCGGCGGCGCGGCTGCCCTGGGAGCAGGCGGCTCGGCGAGGCGGAACAGGCAGGGCGTCCCGCGCGGGTATGATGAACCCGCCCGGCGGCCACGGCCCGCACGCTCCCTGGAGCCGCAGACGCCATCACCTTTCCACATGGCCACCCAGCCCAGTGCACGCCCTCAGCCGCGTTCGCCGGCGTCCAGTACTCCCGCGTACACCTACTCCCCGCCGGCGTACGCATCCTCACCGACGCCTTTGCGCCGTGGCGGGCTCTTCTCACAAGGCTCGTCATCGCATCTCGGCAACCCGACCGCGACGGAGGCCGACATGGACGACATCATCACGACCCGTCCCGGCCGCGCCGCCGCCTCCCCCGGGTTCAATGCCCAAGGAGGTACAATGGACCTCAACGGCGACATGGACGACGAGGTCGACTACGGCGAGGAGGAGCCGGAGGAAGGAGGAGGAGGAGGAGGAGAGCCGCGCTTGCTCCGGCGAGGAAAGGGAAAAAGAGGAAGGCGTGCGGCCAGGACCGGCAAGCCCGCGTCAAGTGGACGTCCAAAGAAGACGAGTCCTCGCGAAGTGTGAAGATCGCCTGCCTTGACCCGATCACCGGCACGAACCAGAGCACCGACACGTACTGGGAGCGCGTCAAGTCGGAGTTCGACGAGCGCAAACTGGTCGACCCGTACTTCGCCGGCGTCCACATGCAGCGCGGCTCGAAGGCCATGACGAACCATTGGGGGCTCATCCAAACGGCGTGCAACAAATGGCATGGGATCGTCGAGGAGATCGCGGCTCGCCGGCGAGAGCGCGGCCAACATCAAGGGTCGGTATGCCGCCGTTGCCGTCGGTTCTCACTCATTTTCGCCGTGTGCGTCGCCGACCTTTGTTCCTCGGCGCAGATGGTCCGGATGTTCGCCATGTTTCGGCTGGACAGCGGCACTGACCAAGATTTCAAGTACCTCCACGTGTTCTCCGGATTGAGAAGTGCGAGAAGTGGGCGGAAGTGCGGCGTACCCTCGCCAAGCCAAGGAGACGTACAAGGCGGACACGCCGACGCCTGCGCGGCCGACGGGCGCCGGACGGCAATAAACGGGCCAAGTTGGCGAAGGTCCCGTGCCGGCCGTACCGCGCGTTTGCAAGAGTCCATCGAGCATTGCATCGCCGACGTCAAGACCCGGGCCACCAGAGGGAAGAGAAAACCGATGCGCGATGGTCGGCGTTGATGAAGAACAGCGCCGTCAAACTCGACTACTCCGGACCAACGTCGCCGCGAAGAAGAGGAACACCAACCTGGCATTCCTGATGGGGGCAACGTGTCGATGATGGGCGAGCAGGTCAAGGCTTGGTACCTGGCGGAGTGCGGCCTCATCTTGAACCAGATGCCGTCGACGACCGCGCCAACTCCCACGCCGACCCCAAGGCCGCCGCCAAGTCCGAGCGATGATGCCTCCACGATCCCAGCACAGAAGCTGCCGACGCCGACCACCGCGTACGCCGACTCCCGCCAGTCCGACGGCGAGGCCGACGCCGCCGTTTGATGCATTGCGCACACGGCCTTTCTTTTGAACACCGAACTTTTGTCATATGATCGCCGAACTGTGGCATGGTGATCGCTGGACATGTGGCGTTTTTGCGTAGCGGGAAACATGAAGTTTGAATTTAAACGCCTTGGGGCCGGCCCCTGGGGACGTGACTGGGGCCTAGATCGCCCCCAGGGCCTAAAAGCGCTGGGTGATGTTCCGAAATACGCCGGCCGCTGGCGCTGGGGGCCGAACGAGTGGGGATGCTCTACACTTGCCAAAGTAACAAATGGAGGAGGCAGTCACACGGCGGAGCTGGACGTTGCCCGGAGCAGCTGGTTTTCTTCCGCGTCTGGGATCACCAAGAGCTGCGCGTGGAGGCACGACCTAAACTTCGCGAGACGGCGGTGCCGGCAGTGGATCATGCGGCGAAGCTCGTGAACTGAAACAACTTGGCCTTAATCCGCGTTGCCGTCGAGGTAGTTGTGCGCCGTGGAAAGAGACAAGCCTAGCAGCTTGCTCCGCCCCATCAACAATGCAGTTCGCACCGCACTGTACTGCCGTTTGATCTGTCCTGACCGCCCGATGAAGAACGACCTCCACGAACAGTAGGCGGCGGCTTGGGCGAGCGAGCGAAGATAACGATGAGCTCGTTCTTATTTTGGTTTGGAGTGAGAACAGAAGGTGCTGAGTAGCGACTATATAGGGGGATTTGATAATTTGCCACTATTTTTTTGGACTTTGATAATTTGCCACCCCTTGTTTGTAATTGATTTGATGGCACTCTTTATTTTGGACTTTGATCTTTTGTCACTTTTCAACCAAAAACAAACTTTGGAAATAATAGACAACATAAGTGAACAAAATAGAGGACTATTATGCCCTTATACCTATTGACCAAACATTGCACAGGGGAAGAGATGAATTCTTGCTGCACTCCTCTCCTGAACCTTCTTGCTGCTCCGCCGGCCCTTGCTGCTCCTCGCTGGCCCTTCTTGGCCTGCTGCCGCTGCCCCCTCTTGCTCCCCTCCTGCACCTTCTACCCTGCTGCCGCGCCCTAGTACTGCAGTCTCTCCTTCCTCCCTGCTGGTGACCTAACCCTAGGGCCGCCGCCGCCACTCGCCTGCTGTTTAGGGCCGCCGCCGCCGGGGAGATGAGCGGAGAGAGGGATGAACGGGAGAACGAAGGGAGCAAGAGAGAGGGACTCACCGGGGCCGCCGCCGTCGAGTACCACCAGGGCCGCCGCCGCCGACCAGTAGCGCCAGAGCCTCGCGTGCGACAGAGGGGATGAGATCGAGCGAGCGCTCCTCTGTTCCTAGTCAATTGAGAGGTAAGGGTAAGTTTGTCTTTTGTTGTGGGACCCGTCTGACAGAGGGCAAAATATCAAACACCTAGGTAAAGAGTGTCACCAGATCAAATACAAAGTAAAGATGGCAAATAGTCAATGTACCAAGTAAGGGGTGGCAAATAATCAAATTCCCCGACTATATATGCTTCAGAATTTGAAAACGTTTGCTCTCTGGCCCGCCCAACTTTTTTTTGGTAGCTCCGCCAGACCGCCACTGGTTGCCTCTGTTTTAGTTTGGCATCGCCACCAAATGAATCACTCTTTCTTGCTGGAGCAGAACATATTCTGGTTGATGCCATGAGCGATCCACTGGATACAAACACGTTGGAGATGCGATGCCGGACGCCCCACCGCCCCGCGGATGACATCCGGTCTTCAGATGTAGGCATTGTGACAGAGACCAGCTCAAACTTGTGCACAAGTTGATGCAGTTGCCTGACGAAAATGATAATGATGGCGTAGATAGACTGGAGCCAGAAAATAATGAAAACTAAAGCTTGTTGATCGCTTTGATCGATGCAGAGGCGCGTGCGAATGCCAGCCTTTTTTAAGATCGATGCGCGAAACTGTAAAGTGCCAATGAAAGAATACGAGCCGATCAACTGTAGGGATGTAGGATAAGGAAACAATCAAAACCAAGACCAAGATGCCCTCCCATCCCGCCTTTTACAGAATGCCCCAGCTCGTTCGTTGCTCTGCAATTTGCAGCAGTTTAGACATTGGAACATGGGAGCGCGGGAGTACGTTGCGTTGGTCTGAGACTGAAACGATAACTTTGACCGGACCATGGCTGAATTCCTCTGTCAGTCGGTAACATCACGCGCCCACGCCAGCCTCCCGTTTAGAAACTCGATCTTACTACAAATTGGCGGTATTTAGAGCACTTTAGCTACATTTCAGTTAGCTGACTTTTCATTTTGTGGTCTGTCAATTTTCTGCTTGCTGGTTAGTGCTTTGAGATCTGTGCTGCTTTCATTTGTTGCTGTTTTTCTGTTTTTTGGACTTGGCTGGAAGGAATTGATTGACGCGTTGTTTGGTCAGTCGAATCCATGCGGAGGCGTGACAAGCAAAGAAGGGGGGCAGTTTTCAAACTAAAACGAATGATGGGGGCTTGGCGGATCAGAAGAACTGCGGTAACGGAAAAAGTAGCTGTCAAGAAGCTCCCTCTCCCTCTATGCACTGCTCCTGTGGCCTCCCCACTCTTCGCTGCTAGCCTGCTAATTGCTATACGTTGCTGCGTCTCTCTCTCTCTCTCTATTTTGCTAGTTACGTTCTGCTGGCTGGGCCACAGGATTAGTATATATGCCTAGTAATTCTCTGATGAACTTTGGGGGGGGGGGGGGGGGGGGGGGGGGGGGGTCGTGGCCCCCTTTGGCCTCCACGAGGCTCCGCCACTGGTCGAATCGATACCGGGCCGATTTCTCTATCTTGGTTGCGCCCGTTTAATTCTGGGTTGCATATTTTTTTTCCTCTTTTTCTTTCCTTATTACTTATTTTTGTTTTTGTGGTTTTTGGCAGGGTCTAATTATATACATACAAATACTATATAATATCTGCCAAAATTTCATGATTATATGATTATTTTCGCATATACTAGAAAATGCAATTTCGGTGCAAAATTGTGCGTAAGTTTTGTTATAAATTTTATTTCTTCTTAAAGAAAATACAAACGCCACTAATTCATTCTTCTTAAAAAATCATATTTTGATATTGTTTTGTTCTTTACTTCATTTTCATTCTACTTTAAGGTTAATACCAATGCCACTATTCATTTGTTCTTAGATTTTGTTTTTGCAAAAGTTCCACTTTTATATGATTATTCTTGCATATTGTAAAGAAGCGCAATTTTTATGCATATTTCGTGCAAATTTTGTCAATGTTTGTCTTAGATTCTTTTTTCCATTTTTTGTTCTTAAATGGCAATACCAATGCCGCTCGCTCATTCTTCCTTAGGAAATTTAATTCTTTCTTTTATGGGTATTTCTGCTTCATCTTTTTATTTCTGTTTTTTGTTTCTATATGTTTTTCTTTTTTCTTTTCTTCCTCTATTGGTTTTTTTTGTGGGTTTTTCGGCTGAGTGTATTATATACAAACAAATACTATATATATTTGCCAAAATTTCATGATTATATGATTATTTTACATATTCTGATAACGTGCAATTTCGGTGCAAAGTTGTGCGCAAGTTTTTTTAATCTTCTTCTTAAAGGAAATATATTATTTCAGTTACACTATGTGTAAATTATAGTAGAATGCGAAAAATGCATTATTATAGCTGATTCTTTGCATATTTCAAAAAGTGCAATTTCAGTGCAAATTGTGTGCAAGTTAAGAAAGTTTTTTCTTTTTCATTTGTTTCTTCTTAAAGAGTTTCATTAATTCTTAGAAAACTTCATTTTTTTATTTTGTTTAATTTTTTTCTGAAAGGGTAATACCAATGCCACGAATTCATTCTTTCATAGAAAACTTTATTTTTATTTTTTTTTTTTATTTTGTTTTAGTTTTCACCATTATATATTTATTTCTTGCATATTATTAAAAAAATGCAATTTCTGTGTAAGGTATGTGCAATTTTTTCATCATTGTTTAATTTACTTTCCATTTTCTTTCTTTTGAATGGTAATACCAATGCCAATAATTTGTGCAAATTTAATTCGTTTCTTCTTAAAAAGTTCTTTTAGTTTTGTATTAGTTTTAGTACTAATAGTTCTCCATCCGCACAACCAAAAAGCTAATGATGAGTGTCTGTGGTGCATGTGTGTATGCATGTGGCGCGTTTGCATGTTTATGTGCGTGTGGTGCCTACATGTACATGCTCTTGCGTCACAGCCTAGCATAGTTTTGGCCACCAAAGCCTACGATTTTCATGCATGCTTTGAGATGAATATGGGGGCTACAAGATGGTTCAGAAAAAAAAATGATTGATCCTAAAATAAAATTCAGTCGAGTGGGCTACAGCTATACGTCAGGGACTGAATTTTTAATTTTGTCAGTCAATTCTGTGACCGTTGATTGAAGCGCTCTGTGATACGATGTGAGAGGAGTTGGCTGACCCTATACTTTCTTCAGTCGATTTTCCCTTCCATTGCTGAGTGCATACCGCAGCCTCCATGGACGCATGTCTCCGATTGGTAACTCTTTCACGCCATGCATGGTAGAATGCATATCACTTTTAGAGTGTGTGTAGTGTGGGTGTGTGTCCATGCTTTTTTCTTGTTTTTTCTTCTGTTTTCATGCATATTTTTGTTTACTTTTACTCCACCTTTCCTTTTTGGCTGAGTTTTGTTTTCTTACTTTACGTGTATTTTTGGATGTTGAGTGTGTGTAAATGTATACACGTAAGTACTAGTATGTAAATTATACTAGAGTGTCAAAAATTTCACTATTATATGTATTTTCTTACATGTTATAAGCCAATCCCTCAATCCCTTTGTTTTTTCCTGTATTTCTTTTTTCATGAATTTCTCTTTTTGCTTTTGTTTTGTCTTTATTAGTTGCTTTTATTTTTTATTTTGTAGGTATGTTTGGGATGTTGGGTAAGTGTAAATATACACACACAAATACTATTCAATACGAGCGAAAGTTACACACTATTATATGCTTGTTGTTTGCATACTACATAAGTGCAATTTTAGTAGAAAGTTGTGTGCAAGTTTTTTTTAACTTTTTTCATTATCCTTATTCTTAAATAGTAATACCAATTGCACTAATTCATTGTTCTTCATTAAAACATCTATATTTTGATTTTGTTTTAGTTATTATTTTATTTTATTTCTTTTTTAAGAGTAATATAATGCTACCAATTCATCCATTATTGTGAAATTCTATTTTGCGAAAATTCCATTATCGTAGCTATTCTTGCCATTATAGAGAAGCATAATTTGTGTGTATATTGTGAAAAAAATTATAATGTTTGATTTTTTTATTTCCTTCTTCTTACTGGTAATATCAATGCCACTAATTAATTCTTTCTTAGAAAACATTATTATTGGATTTTTTATTTCTTTTTCTTTTTCTGAAAGGGTAATACCAATGCCACCAATTCATTTTTCCTTCGAAAAATTTATTATTTACATTTTTTAGTTTTAAATTCATTTCCATTCTTTTTAAAGGGTAATATCAATGCCACCAATTCAATCTTTTTTAGAAAACTTCATTATTATAATTATTTCCTTTCCTTTCTTTTTAAAGGGTAATACCAATGCCACCAATTTATTCCTTCTTAGGAAACTTCCTTTTCTGAAAAATCCCTCAGTATATGCTTCTTCTTGCATAATATGAAATAGTGCATTTTTTTGTAAATTAGGTGCACATTTTGTCATTGTTTGTTTTAATTTTTATTTTATTTCTTATTAAAGGTAATACCAATGCCACTAATTCATTCTTCCCTAGAAAACTTTATTTTTCTGGTTTTTATTTTTGATTTTTTTAGTATTAGTTTGGGGGGAAGAAGAAGGCGGTTGGGTCTTTGAATCTTGCTCAGGTGGTGGAGAGTGGTGGAGTCGATTTGACCAAACGCCCACAAAAAATTGGCCGAAATCACTGTTCTGACCTTTTCAACAATCTTTGCCACAAAGTGAACACGACATGAATGTATTTCAGGATCTGACCCTTTTAGCAACGCCAAAGCCCGTGGCGTTTCTTCTCCATACAGAAACGCTGGGATAGCTCGCGTTTCAGCTCCACATTCAAACGCCCAGCTAGCTCGCGTTTTCGCTCCACATGGAGCTTCCCAGGCTAAAACGACATGAGCTTTGGCGTTTCTAGCTGAAACTCCCGCCGGCCCTGCCCGGGGTCCAGGTGCCTCGCCGCGCCGTTCCTCTGGAAGCTGGGGTTCTCGAAGTCCTGGTACAACGTCTGGTTCATGACCGCCTCCAGGTGGTACAGCACGGCCTTGGAGCAGTGCCGGCCGGCGATGGCGAGCTGGCCGGTGCGGCCGGAGCAGCAGCGTCTGGTTCATGACCGCCTCCAGATGGTACAGCACGGCCTTGGAGCAGTGCCGGCCGGCGATGGCGAGCTGGCCGGTGCGGCCGGAGCAGCAGCGTCTGGTTCATGACCGCCTCCAGATGGTACAGCACGGCCTTGGAGCAGTGCCGGCCGGCGATGGCGAGCTGGTGCGGCCGGAGCAGCAGCGTCTGGTTCATGACCGCCTCCAGGTTGTACAGCACGGCCTTGGAGCAGTGCCGGCCGGCGATGGCGAGCTGGTGCGGCCGGAGCAGCAGGTTCAGCTTCTCTGACAGCCCGTTGTCGGGCTCCTCCACCTGCTGTATCAGCGCCTTGCAGAGCTGCTTCACCGAGAGCCGCGCCTGGAAGTGCCGGCCTTGCAGAGCCTGGAAGCCTACTGCTCGAAGCTCAAGAAAGCCCTGAGGCGGTGAATTGGTCTTGGTTCATTTTACAATGCTAGGGTTCTGCACGTCGTGCCTGCATGTGCCTGCATGCAACCGAAGCAAAATAAAATTCCAGCGGGAACAAGACTAAACAATCGATATAATTAGTTATGCTCGTAGGAAGCTGTAACGTTCGGCCTGCAGCCTCTTAACTTAAAACTAGTACTACGGAATGAATGAGGAGAGTATAATCAGGGCATGTCCATCGGTCGATCTCCAAGCATGCGTGAGGCCATGCGACGGTGGAATATTAGCAGAGCAGTACGTACGTAGGTTAATCCACGGGAGAGAGACGGATCCACAGTACAAACGCCAAAGCTTATGGCGTTTCGGCCTGGGCGGCAACGCCAGCTATCTTGGCGTTTTCATGTGGAGCAAAAACGCAACTTAGCTTGACGTTTGAATGTGGAGCAGAAACGCGAGCTATCTTGGCGTTTCTATATGGAGAAGAAATGTCACGGGCTGTGGCGTTGCTAAAAGGGTCAGATCGTGAATACTTTTATGTCGAGTTCACTTTGTGGCAAAGATTGCTGAAAAGGCCAGAACAGTGATTTTGCCCCATAAAATTAGGCGCCTATCAAATAATAGCCCCCATAACATGGATATATAGTTACTCAATTTTTATGCAATGTGTGTGTGATTTATACCACTGTCTGAAAATTGCATTACTATATGCTTATTTTTGTATATTATGAAACAATGCAATTTTCTATGCCAATCTTGTGTATTTTTCTGTCTTGTTTTATGTGTTTTTACAATTTTTTTTCTTCTTTTAGGTAATAGCAATGTCCTTAGTTCATTCTTTCTTAGATTTTTTTTTTGTTTTTAGTTTTGTATTAGCTTTGGTTTTATTTTTTTAATGATTATGGTAATCTGGGTTCAATCTCAACTGAAAGTATGTACTAGTAAGCTTTGGTTTTAGTTTTTTTTAATGATTATGGTAAACTGGGTTCAATCTCAACTGAAAGTATGTACTAGTAATCTTCCTGGAGGTAATAGCACCCCAGGTCCTTGTACTTGCACAGCATGTGATGGTTTGGTCCTTGTAGTTGCAAAAGCAGATTATTTCATCCCTGAACTTGTCATGGAGGTGCAAGTTTAGTCCTAGGCCAATCAGAGCTCGCCAACTGGATGCCAAGTGGACTGATTGGTCAGCGCGCAGCATTTTGCACTTAGCCCCCTGCCTTCTTCCTTTATCAACCCGTAGTGCAACACAATGTGGAATAGAAAACACCTGAAATAAATTTGTCTCCCCCTAGTCAATCATTATCTCCTGTTCCCTCTTGCCCTTCCCTCTCCGACCGCGCGAGACGCTGCCGCTGGAGCTGGAGCCGGCTGTGGGCTAACGTCAGCCACCATGGCGACATCGCCGGAGCTCACCGGTGGTGTGCAGCCGTCTCCTTCCGTCCATCAAGTTAGGCCGCACGGTGTCTTCCCGCCTGACTACGGTGCGTTTTATCATCTGCTCTGTTCATCCTCCTCTGCTTTGCTTCTCCTCCTTTGTCGCATGTAGCACCGGCGGATCGGTCTGTTTTGAGAGCGATTCTTGTACATCCAGTGGTACTTATTGCCTATTGTTCTTCCAGCGGCGTAAAGAACTGATTTTGACCACAGATTTCAGTCTAGGGTTTAGGTATTTCTATTTTTGGTAAAAGTTTAGGGTTCATGTGCTGCTGTGGATTTAGTAGGCAAGGTAGCAATTGCAAAGTGTGTGGAATAGTTAACAGATCATGACTGTAACATAAATATCCAATTGTTGACTTGATTTGTTCAGTTAATCTGCAAGATGCAGTTAACTGAACATTTCAATTGATTGGCTGCAGTAACTGAATTTTCTTCAGTTAACTATATTGTTGCACTTGATTTTGATCTTTGTTGTACTGGACTTGTTCAGTAAATCTGTAAGAGGTAGTTAACTGAATTTTTGCAGTTAACTAACTGCATTTTACAAGATGCAGTTAACTGAATTTGTGCTTATATTTTGCTCTATGTGTGTGCAGTGTGTGATGCAGCAATGGGACAGAGTGTGGATACTCCTTTCTTTACACTAGAACTTGAGCATGGTGAAATTTTCTGTGGAGCAACAAATAGCATGGAGTATTACAATCCATCTGTGGAGGTGATTGATTATGTTGATGCTGGGTCATTCTCATATGCAGTCATTGAAGAGCGTCTAAAATGGCTGGGATATCCTGTCAATGAGCACATAATTTACTGGCCAAGACCTGGAAAACCAATTTCAGATGGGATGGTGAGAATTAGAGGTGATGAGGATGTGCAGCAAATGATCAGAGAAAGTGCTAAGCATAAAGTGCTTGTAATCATGGTAGACCATTCAGATTTCATCAGTAACTTTAGGGAAGATTTGATAGTGCCATCATTTCAGATCCCTGACACAATGTCCATCTCAAATGTTGTTGTAGCCAGTGCCACATCATCTCACAGCCTCATTTCAGTCAATGTTGAATGTCCCCTTTCAGAGGTTGCAGCAGATTTGCAGTCTGAAGATACAGTGCTGTCAGATTCAGATTTCAGTGACAGTGATTATGACATAGATGATGGTGATGATGATCTTTATGAAGAGAACATTGACTTTGATGTTAATGAACAAGCTCAGCTAGAGGAGAAAGAGGTTGAGCCTGACTATCTACTTGAAGATGAAGATCTTGACATCTCCACTGAAGAACAGGAGCAACTTAAGTACAAGTTCAAAGCTTTCAATTCCAAGGTGGACATGAAATCCCCTGTGTTTAAAGTTAGGTGTGCTGCTTATAGGTTCAGCACATAAGTTATTTGTAATGCTGCTATGGGAACTGCTGCAAGGTTATGGTTGAACTGCTGCAATGTTTGCTGAACTTATGCTATGATGCTATGCTGCAATGTTGTCATGGTTGCTATTTTGTTGTGTTGCTTAAATTTGGTTACAATGCTGCTGCTGCTGCTGTGTTTGCCATGCTGTTGTACAAATGTGGTGTGTACTACTATAGATAGCATGTGTTGTTCTGTCCAAAAATAGCATGAATTTAGTACTGTAGATTCATCAGGTACTTTATCTCTACTAGTTTATCTCTGTTTAGTTCCAATTCAGTACACTTTGATCTCCACCTACCAGTATATGTGAGACAAATTCAGACCACAATTCATTACAGTGCCAATTCATTTAAATTCATAAAACATTCAGTTAACTGAAACAAATACAGTTAACTCATCTTCAGTTAACTCATAATCCATTTAGCTACAAATTCAGTTAACTAGACATGCAAAGAGAGACAAATTCGGTTAACTTAATCTTCAGTTAACTGAATTTGCAATTCACTGAATCTTCAGTGAACTGGAAATTCATTTAACTGAAGATTAAGTTAACTGAATCTTCAGTAACATAAAGATGTAGTTCACTGGATCTTAGGGTTAACTTTATCTTCAATGCATTGACACTGTCAAAAATTCAGTTATCTAGTAACACCTTGCAACAACATAACTTGGGCAGTCATACAAATTTAGTTAACTAAAGGCAGTCATACAAATTCAGTGCATTACATAATACTGGCATACAAATTAACCAAGTTCACTAAAGGAGTACAACTAATTAATAGCTCCAACTTAAGGCAGCATTACACCAACAATGAATTACTCAAATTCATCTAAGATCTCCTTCACCCTCCTTATCTTGCTCTTGGTCTCCTCCTTGTGCCTGAATAAATCACCAATCATGTACTCTAGTTTCTTCTTCTCCTCCTTCAACTCATCCCTCTGTGACACCACTTTGTCCATCTCTTCCTTCATGTTGTCCATCTGTTGCTTCATCTCATCCCTCTCTTTCTCTGCCTTAGCCCTCACAACCTGATGAATGCTAGTGGTAGATTTATCAGACATCTTCTTCTTCTCAAGCTCTTGCTTTAGGTCAGAAAGAGCAAGTTTTGCATTGCCCAATTCAGTAATTGCCTGCTCCTTGTCAGCCACCATCTTAGCAAAATCTAGTTTAAAAAACCTCAGATCTTTTTCCATCTTTTCCTTCTCTCTCACAACCCTAACATTTTCTTCAGCATTAACTACATTCTCCCTGAGCCTTAGCTTGTTCTCATCTTTATACATGCCCCAAATCCTAGCTAAACTCATCTTCAGATTGGCAGGCCATTCAGGGTCAACCCACTCCACATAGTTGCATTTAGGTATTTCCTACCAAATAAGAAAGAAAACAATTTTAGATAAATGAAAAAGCTTGGAGCACTATTGATCTACTCTTACAACATAATTTGGGGAAAAACTAAATTAATTGCACTGTCAATCATTCAATAGAGTTACAGCACTATGACACAACAACATAATATCAATTCTTAGCATAACCAAAACTTTTGCAGAAAACAAGATGCAGTTAACTGAAAATTTCAGTTAATTAACTGCAGTTTTCTTCAGTTAACTGAATTATCGTCAGTTAACTATATTGCTGCACTCATCCACATTTACATGCCACACTCTAAGCTTATACAGATCACAGTAAGATGACACATTCCAAGTTTGGATTTAACTGTACATCTACTAACCTTTTGTGCACAAGCAAGATACCTCCTTCCACTGTCAGCTGATTCAAAGGACACAAACTTCTCACAGACACAATGGTGTTCACATCTAGCTGCAAGATTTGGAGCAAGGCCTCTCCACTCAGATCAGAAAATGGTGACAGGAGCAGGAGCCTACAACATATTCTAGTCAGCAAAATTCCCCATTCTTGCCCTAACCCTAACTGCCAGAGACATAGTGACGAACTAACCTCACTTGTGACAGAGTAGCCGTCGGACGACGAGCTGGATCCTTCACTCCAAGATACCATGGCGGCGAGCTGGAGCAGGGGAAGGAAGCGAGGGAGCAGAGAGGTGAGTGGAGGGGTGAGCTGCCGACAGGATTGGAAAGATTATTCCAAAGAATATACCAACACAGGTGCCACATTGTGTTGCACTGCGGGTTGATAAGGGAAGAAGGCAGGGGGCTAAGTGCAAAATGCTGCGCGCTGACCAGCCAGTCCAGTTGGCATCCACTTGGCGAGCCCTGATTGGCCTAGGACTAAACTTGCACTTCCATGACAAGTTCAGGGATGAAATAATCTGCTTTTGCAACTATAAGGACCAAACCATCACATGCTGTGCAAGTACAAGGACCTGGGGTGCTATTACCTCATCTTCCTGTACGTACGTATTATCTCATGCCATGCAGCAATCATTGCTGGATCTAATCAGGGGCGGACCCAGGATTGGGCCAAGCCCAGGGCCCAGGCTGCTACAGTGCATGTACAGTGTCACTACAGTGATCAGTACGCCGCAGTAAACGAAGCAATTTCTCTTCACGCTCCGGGCCCAGGCCCCAATCAGGGGCGGACCCAGGATTGGGCCAAGCCCAGGGCCTAGGCTGCTACAGTGCATGTACAGTGTCACTACAGTGATCAGTACGCCGCAGTAAACGAAGCAATTTCTCTTCACGCTCCGGGCCCAGGGCCCCCCCCCCCCCCCCCCCGGCCTGGGTCCTGGATCCGCCACTGGATCTAATCCTGTCTCTCATCTTATACACACATAGTACAATTCATCATAGCATAACTTGCTTATGAAACAGTGTGATATTAAAGAATTCAGCTGCCGGGGATTACCATTAGCACCCGTAGTACTTGAACGCAGCTGTACTATTTAGTTGGTCAAAGGGTTGCATGCATGCGCCGGTGATCCACTACCAACCAAGAAAAATCTGGCTAGTACATAATCGACAAAAACAAATTTCAGGTGAGTCGACTGACTCAAATATTGTTTTCAGACTACTGACCTGTAGCCAAGTTCATTTTAGAGCATCTTACAGCTAATCCAGCCCCTCAAACACCCGTTAGATCAAGACAGAGTTCTACAAGGAATCACCGGGGCTAATCCGATCCGTCAATAGGACCGACGATCCTCTGCAATTGCTGCTCAGACATGGGGCTATGGGAGTGCGTACGTACCTTTGTCTGAAACTGGGACAATAACTTTGTCCGGCCCATGACCGAATTTCTTTTTTTCAGTCAGTAACTTTGACCGGTCCATGACTGAATTTCTTTGTCGGCCAGTAACAGCTCGCCTGCCAGTCTACTCACTTGCCTGGAACCAAGGAAGTATGTAGACGCCGTTCTTCACAGAAAGAAAAGACAAGTTCAATCTACTCGACTAGTCACTAGTCTGTGAAATTTACTTTCCGAAATGGTTTTTCCCTTGGTCGATGTAACTGTACAAAGATGCATGGAAAATAGAAGTCAATTAGGCTGTGAAGAGAAAGAAATTAAAAGCCTGGAACGTTCATTCATTTGAAAAACAAAAATAGATACAAAGGAGTATCAATCCACGTCAACACACACGCATCTAATGGCATCACATTCAATGGCTATAAAGATGAACGAGACGTGACTATAACTCACGTAGATGAGTTCCAGCAAAACCGAACATTTATACATAGCCTTGCTCGGTCTGACCCGATGCACCATAAGACATTAATAAAAGCCTGGAACATGCATGATTCACGCATACATAAATGTGATCATGGATACAGAGCATGCAGTTACATATAGGTTGCATGCAGCAGATGCATCCGCAAAGTCTGAAACAATTAATAGCAGCACGACGACGACGACGACAATGACTAACGAAGTGGGCGGGAGAGCTAGCGTGCTTGAACTGCACGCTAGGGTGCCTCCTCTACATCCCACGATACAACTTGAGAATTTAATATAAATATTAATTAAAGCTCCCGCCAAAACAGAGCTCCGCGATTCGTCAATGGAGGAAGAAGACCACTGGTCCTCCCGTCTACCTGTACTGGACGATGGAGCGGTAGAAGGTGTTGGGGCGCCAGTTCTTGGGGATGACGTTGCGGGCGACGAGCGTCTTGCCGGACTCGTTGCGGATGCGGAGGGAGAAGGGCGCCTGCAGGCGGTGGTTTGAGTCGAGGCGCCAGATGGAGCCCCAGGACTCGCGCATCCGCGTCCACCGCCCGCCTCCGCCTCCCCGCCGGCCCCGGCCCCGGCCGGACTCCATGAGGTCCACCTGCACCACGTCGCCGTCGCCGTTCTCGTACTCCACCAGGATCGCCATGTACACCGCGTTGGACCCCTCCTCCACGTGGAACCCCACCTTGAGCCCCGGGAACTCGCACGGCACCCTGCATTTCATTTCATTTCATCATCCTTGTTAGCATAAGCCAGCCGTTGTTGTTGTTATTAGAGATTATTATCATCATCGGCTAGATCTAGATGCATGCATTGCTAGCCAAGAGAGGGAGGGGAATCTTTTCATGTTACCGCCACTGCTTGCTGATCAAATTTTTTCAGAGAAAAAGTGAAGTGGGCAAGATTACAGTACTTAGTAGTAGTGATGGCGACGGGTGTGTGGGCTGTTTACAGTGCACGGCGACAAGACGTGCGCAGCGACGCATGTGCCGCAGTCAAGCGTGTGCCCACCTCGCTCTGTGCCTGTGTCTGTGTGTGAAGGGAGGATGCCCGTGCAGTGCTAGCAGTTAATGTCGACGGTTGATGCTACAGAGAAGCTGCAGAGGAGCTCAAGCACGCAGTGTCGGTGGCAGATTAGTTGTGAGGTCAGGTGGGGTGAAAACCTGAGCCGAGGGTAAAAAGAAGCTAGCTAGTACATACCTGGTGAACTGGATGTCGATGATGCCGGCGTGTCGGAGCTCGTTGTTGCGGCCGGGCTTGGCGAGCTTGCCGAAGGCGGTGCCGCTGAGGTCGAAGTGGTAGGGCGCCACCGGGTAGTAGTTCATGTCCGTGATCACCACCGTCTCCTGCCGCCCAGAGCACGCCTTGTGCTTCGTGCACTTGATCTGTGTTCGTGCACCAAACCCACACGTCAGAACGGAATACCACCACTATAACAGTACTACAACCACTACGTAGTACTAGTACCAGCAGGACGGTCAAATATCGCTCAGGATTTATATTAGTCAGCCCACACGCATCTTAATCTTATAGCATCACATCCAATGGCTATAAAAGTACCCACGTATCTTATAGTATCACATTCCATGGCTATAAAAGATGAATGAGACCAAACTATATCCAGCAAAACTGTTTATATTACAATAAGAAAACAAAAGAGATCATTTTTGTTGGACAGACAAAAATACACAGAGCACTGGTCCGCCGCATGGGGAGCTGTGCCACGCGAACGCGCGACCTCGATCGAACAGAGTAAAGTGGTGATGGGCCAGCCGCCCAACAACTCACTCCACCAGTACGGGCTTTGACTGGAGTACGGTCGATGGCGCAGAGCATCCAAAGAAGATTAAGAAGTAAGCAGGATTAAGAGAGTGAAGCAAGCAGGATTAATTACCTTGTAGCATGCGCCGCAGCCCTTGCCGTCCTTGAACAGCGGCTGGTTGCCGCAGGAGGTCATGGCCATGAACGGGTAGCGGTTCACGTTCTTGTACCCGCAAGCGCCGCCTGCATCCACCCACCCACAGTTCCACACCCGCCATTGTTGTCAGCCAACTGATGGCAAACCCAGAGCAAAGTTGTGCTAGATCTGAGAATGCAGGAGGAAGCGGGGCGCGTACCGTTGTCGTAGGGGCCGGCGCCGTTGGGCGCGCCGTACCAGGTGGCCCGGGCGACGCCGGACTGCCCGATGGACACGGCGCTGGCGTTGAGCAGGCCGGCCTCGCCGACGACGCCCGTGTCCAGGCTAGCGGACTCCTCCTCCGCCCTGGCGCCGTGGAGGGAGGAGAGCAGCAGCACCGCCAGCACCACCGGCACCAGGAGCGCGAGCTGCGGCTTCCCCATTTACCCCACTCACTCGCTAGTGACACTACCGGCTCACACACGCTCAGCTTGTAGCGTAGCGTGCCGTCAGTTGGCTGCGTTTGGCCGGGTCTGAGGAGGAGGAGGAGGGGGATGAGTGAGGTCTCTCCGTGGTGGGCGCCCCCATTTATAACCGGACGGACGGAGGCTCGGCATCGGCAGGCAGCAGCGGCACACTTGGAGGGCTTTTTTCACCGGTCTGACCCGTATCTGAAAGTTAAGCATGATTTAACCCGTGTTTGAATTTTTTTTCGGATCTTTAGACGCCAACATTCACGGCGTCCTGCTTGCACCGAAGACGCCATGAACCCTGGCGTCTGGCCCTGGCCCACCTCCTTGGTCAGCTATGTTGATCGTCCGACGTGGCAAATATTGCCCCCGACCCTAGACGCCAAGGACCTTGGCGTCTACACATTGACTCTGCATGGAGAGAGTAAACTGATCAACTGAATGGCTCGTACGTTTCTTGATCTGGTCGCTTGTGTTGTTGCTGCTGTCCCACTGCTAGTGCTAGTGCTAGCGCATGCATGATCACACACGCACACACCACACACCAAAGTCAATGTGTGGCTTGATTGATTGATTCTGACTTTTCCAGAGAGAGAGATTGATTCTGACTTGTGAGTTCCAGAGTCGAATCTTGTAGTGGTTGCTTTAGAGGTTAGGGCAACTCCAACGCGCAGACCCAAACGGACGTGCAGTTTGGGTCGGCCGAGCGGACGCATGTGTCCGATTTTTCGTTTGGGTCGGCGCATGCACCCAACGCTGGCCGGACGCATATTTTTGCGCGTGGACTTTAAAAAATACCGCACAAACAAGTCCAAACTAACATAATTAAACATAAAAATGCCGCCCAAAGTCCACTTAAACTTAATCCAAACGTGCGGCTGGGCCAGCCTCATCCACTTTCCCCGTCCACATCTAGCCTATCTTGCCCCCTCGCCGGCGACAAGCAAACCCTAGGGCAGCGCCATGGGCTTCTTCAGTGGCAAGGGCAAGGGCAAGCTCACACCCGGCGCGAGCTCATCCCGCGCGCCTCCTCCTCCGCCGCCACCGCCGCCGGCTCATCGACGCGGCGGGCCGCCATGAGTGCGCGAGAAGCTGCACATCCCAGTCCACCAAGCGCGGTGGCACTGGCGGTACCGGCAGCCACTCCCGTACCCAGATGTCAGCCTGCCGCACGGCTGGCATCTGGACCCGCAGCGCATACCCATTCCGGTGGTGCCCCTGTCGGCGTGGGCGCACGCCAAGGAGGTGCGCAGGTGGAGGGAGCTGCTCACATCGGAGCAGCGGCGGATGGCGGCGTACGCGGCCGACTCTCCCAACTGGGAGGTCTGGTTCGCGTTGGAGCATGAGGAAGACCGCCGCCGCAGCGTGCATGCCAACCCCATGTACCCCCTGCCGCCCCCAGAGGTGAAGTCGGAGGATGAGGAGGCCGCGTACCAGGACGCGCTCGAGGCGGCCCTGCAGTTCACGCTGGAGGAAAGCCGGCGCGAGGTGGACGCGCACTGCGATGGCCTGGAGCACGCCCTCGCCCTCTTGGCGGCGGGGGACTCCGTCCACTCTTCGATCTACGCCCCGCCGCCACTGCTGATCCTTGAGTCCAAGGCCGAGCCAGAGCCCACACGCACGCCCACGCCGCCCACGTGGCCGGAGGAGTGGTACCGCTGGACAGGCGAGCTCCGCGAGTGGGTGAGCGCGCCAACCGTGTGGCTCGGCGCGATGCCGAAGCAGGAGGCCGCGTACCTCCAGCAAAGGAAGGCGCGCGTGCTGGCGGAGGAGAGCGAGGACGGCGAGCAGCAGATAGCGTGGGCACGGGACGAGGAAGAGGAGCACGCCCGCCAGCCGCCGCCGCAGCAGCTGGCGCAGGATGTCGCACGGGCCTGGGAGGTGGCATTCCCCTGGGCTGGCCCGGCGCCGGAGCTCATCGACCTCACCGGCCCGGGGGAGGATGACAATGCCTAGGGCAGCGCGCATGGGGAGGCGCAGTCTTTTTTTTATGTTTAATTAAGTTTAAGTGGACTTTAGCCAGCGTTTGACCGGCATTTTAATGTTTAATTATGTTAGTTTGGACTTGTTTGTGTGGGTTTTTTTAAAAGTCCTCGCGTAAAAATATGCGTCCGGCCAGCGTTGGGTGTATGCGCCGACCCAAACGAAAAACCGGACACATGCATATGCTCGGCCGACCCAAACGGATAAAAAAGGACAAAAACAGAGCGTCCGTTTGGTTCTGCGCTGTTGGAGTTGCCCTAACCTCTGAAGCAACCACTACAAGATTCGACTCTGGAACTCACAAGTCAGAATCAATCCCTCTCCGTGAAAAAGTCAGAATCAATCAATCAAGCCACACATTGACTCTGGTGTGTGGTGTGTGCATGTGTGATCATGCATGCACTAGCACTAGCAGTGGGATAGCAGCAACAACACAAGCGACCAGATCAAGAAACGTACGAGCCATTCAGTTGATCAGTTTACTCTCCCCACGCGGAGTCAATGTGTAGACGCCAAGGTCCTTGGCGTCTAGGGTCGGGGGCAATATTTGCCACGTCGGACGGTCAACATAGCTGACCAAGGAGGTGGGCCAGGGCCAGACGCCAGGGTTCATGGCGTCTTCAGTGCAAGCAGGATGGCGTCTCGATTTGGGTCAGATCCGGAAAAAGTTTCAAACACGGGTTAAATCGTGCTTAACTTTCAGATAACAGCGAAAAAGCCCCACTTGGAGGAGGACCCCTGGCCATGGCCACCACGTAGAATGTACATTAAACTACTCGTTGGGGGTGGGTTTGGTGCAGAGGCGAACGTGCCATGTTGCTGGGTGCACATGGCGGACTGCCCTTGATGCAATGCACTCCACGCAGAGAGAGAGAGAGACCAGCGCGTCTGCATGGCCTTGACCAGCTACGAGCTAGCTAGGCGCGCGAATCACAGTCGTCTTCATCATGCCACTCACAAGCATCCAAAGACTTTTTTTCGTTTTCCAGCAGCACAAAACCCCATTCAAAATGAATACGTTCACATCCATTTTCCTCGCTCAGCTCGCTTGCAGCTTGGTTAAGCTCGATAATGACTAGTCTAGTCCTGGTACTCCTAATAATCATGGACTGACAGGGCTTGTGCCTGACTGGTGCCTGCCAGTGAGACAGACCTGCATCCATGTAACCATCCTTGTCGTCGTACGACTAGTAATACTCTATCTATCTACTCTACTCAACAACCTGCGTTATCCTACTTGATCGCGGATCGATGCGAGGGGCAGGTGTCCATCCGTACGTACGTACTCTTACTTGGTGCTGTACGCGTACACGGCCCCCAAACGCCCGGTGTATGCACAACCAAATTTGTGGCGCGGTCCTGCATACAGTAACTCTACAACTGTGCGTACGCGGGGCACATTCGGGGTTGTATAAATTCTTGATCGACATACAGTAGTACTACCTGGTTAATTGATTCACGTGTACGAATCAAGTTATGTGCTGGAAATGTTCCTTTGATGTGCATTGACATGACTTGTAGACACATGCGTGCATGTATTTTAAAGGCCGAGAAACGGTGGAAAAGGAAGGGGGGAGCAAAAGTGGCCCACATGCATGCATGGGTCGAACGAAAATCATGAGATGAGAACAAGTAAAGGCGTGTGTATGCGTATCAGCGTATGTACGTGGGAGCTGGCTAGTGTAACATGGGCCATGTGCTACGTCGACGGGCGATTACCAAACCACATGCAACGCCGTACGCGCCGCCGGATTAGACTAGTATAGCTTGCTTAAATAACCAGTTAGCAGGTGGATGTATGGATCTGTGTGGAAGAAACGATCGATACGCGCCATGGATCAACGGATGGACCAGGGTCACATACGGACGGTGGTCGGAGAACGTTGCGGTCGCTCAGATTAGCTGGCATACATGCAGCAGATGCAAAGTCAAGGATGCCAGGCAACGGAACCACAGTTTTTTTTTTTTAACATCAGTACAGACACAAGCGCTCATATACACGCGGATACACTTACCCCTATGAACGCTCACACGCACACTCTACCCCTATGAGCACCTCCGAAAGACCGACCCGGCATATCATCTTGAAATTTACAAAGTCACCGTAGGCACCTCATCGTCGACGGGAACGTCTCCTCCCACTAAACGCGCATCGCCGGAAATCATGAAATAAATCCAAAAATAAATACGAGCATCAGGATTTGAACCCTGTTAGCCTGAAGATACCACGGTCCCTCTAACCATCCAACCACAGGTTGGTCAACGGAACCACAGCTTGATTAACGTGCATGCATGGCCATTATTAGGACAAAAGAAAGGTGCCTTGATTATCTTTGTGTTAACCCATGATACGTTACGCGCTAGTACTTCGCACTTTTAGGCTCGTTAGCTTTATTACTCTAAGATTCCCACTGGTGTACGCGTCTAATCATGCGTCTCTGCATAAAGATGACGGTGGCAGCCTTTCATTTCATTCGGTGGAAGCCATCGATCCATCTGCTAATCACAAATCAAAGCGTTTCGTAGTAATATTGTTAGCAGCACTCTTCTCAGAGGGATCTACTACTATTGCTCATCACTTTCGATTAGGGCATATCCAACGGCAACCAGCAAAAAATCTTTCGTATTCGTCCGCGGACACAGATGTGTGAGGTCGACATCCAATGCTAGCAGCATATATTTTCACAACAACTCAAACTAATCGAATGAAATTCGTGCAAACACGGCGAATTTTGAAATAAACACGGCGGATTTCATTGAAAATCGGATAATTTGTACATAAAACCGGACGATATTTCGTCCGGTGAACTAAAATCTTAAAACTAAAACTCTAAACTATCCTATACTTCACGGTGACCTCGTAGCCAATGTCGGGCTGGCCGGCTGCTCCTCCCCCGTCATCGCCGCCCGACCCGCCGTCAGAGTCGTCGTCGTCGGGCTTGGGGCGGCAGAAGGTGGTGGCGCCGAGGCAGGGCTTCCCGGCGGTCGCCTGACGCTCGTGGATGATCCTCTCCGCCTCCTCCTGCGTTGTGCGCAGTGCGGCCGCGGCCACCGAGGGCGTGGGCTGGGAGAGAGGGCAGCGGTTGTTGGAGACGTCGTCGTTGGCGGCAACGACGATCTTGGCTAGGGACCATTCCTCGCCGTACATGACCATCTCCCCGTCGAGGCAGCAGAGACGACGCTTGGCCGTCTCCGACATCGTCACGGAGTGGTCCAAGGCCCAGGTGTACGCCAGGTCTGGGTCCGCCCCGATGTGTGGCGGCGGGACGTCGCAGTCCGCGAACTGGGATCGGCGCGCGATGTTGCTCCTACCCCGCCGGCGCTGCTCCCGGTCAGCGTACTCCTATGCCATCATGGCGCTTCGGGACGACGACGACGACGAGGAGCCGCCACAGAGGTAGTGCAGAATGCGCTCGTGCGCCTTGGGAAGGGTCGGCGGCGGCGAGCGGCGCTCCTCCTTGAGGACACGGTGAGGCGGAGGCGAGCGGCGCTCCACCTTCACGACGCGCTAGGGCGGCGGCAAGAGCCGCTCTTCCTTGATGCAGCGTCCTATTTGGACGCCGCAGCTACGCGGCGGCAGAGAGCATGGAGGGGATTCCGGCTCCGGCTTCACGGGGAGGAGCGTCCCCGGTGGTGGAGCCAGGCCGTTGGTGTGGACGACAGAGCGACTAAGCATCAACTCCATCTGCTCCTTGAACTCCGCATCGATGCCTGCGTAGACCTGGCCCGGCATCGCTGGCGCGGACTGCAGCTGCCAGGACGACTGCTGGTCCTCCTTGTCATTGGAGGAGATGATGATCTCCTCCCGCGTCGAGTCGCCACCAGTCGACGAGGACGATGGCCCCGGAGTCCAAGGGTGGCGTCTCCACGAGCCGCCAGATCTCGCCCCAGAACCGCCTGCCGGCGTCGAAGCCCAGGACTTGCCCATCACTAGAGATGTGGAGGGGGGTGCAGCGAGGAGGAGTAGGAAGGAGGAGGATGCGATGTGAACGACACGGGAGCGCGGCTTCAATAGCCGCGGCCAGGCCATGCGAAGGGCCGGTCAGCCACTTCAATGCGGCTCAACGGCTGGAGTTGGTTCTTCGGGAACCTGCGTCCGCATTGAAGCGGCGACTGCCGAGAGGCTACGTCGGTCAGCACCGCGCTCCCTCCCTCCGGTCACATCACGACATCATTGCCGGCGTCCGCGTGCTTTGGGCGGGCATGAATGCGGCGTGATAAGCGGCGCCTGCACCGGAAGGAAAGCACGGGAGGGGCGGGTGACGGGTTTTGGTAGGTCAGGGCAGTCAGAAGTCGGCTTGGTGTTGGAAATATGTCCTAAAGGCAATAATAAATTGGTTATTATCATATTTCCCGTTCATGATAAATGTTTATTATTCATGCTAGAATTGTATTGAGCGGAAACTTAAATACATGTATGAATACACAAACTACACCGTGTCCCTAGTAAGGCTCTACCAGACTTGTTCGTTGATCAAAGATGGTTAAGGTTTCCTAACCATAGACATGAGTTGTCATTTGATAATGGGATCACATCATTAGGAGAATGATGTGATGTACATGACCCAACCGTAAGCTTAGCATCAGATCGTTTTGTTATTTGCTACAGCTTTCATCATGTCAAGTATCTGTTCCTTAGACCATGAGATCGTGCAACTCCCGGATACCGGAGGAATGCCATGTGTGCTATCAAACATCACTTCGTAACTAGGTGATCATAAAGGTGCTCTACAGGTATCTCCGAAGGTGTCTGTTGGGTTGCATGGTTTGCGACTGGGATTTGTCGCTCCGTGTGACGAAGAGATATCTCTGGGCCCTCTCGGTAATACAACATCATAAGAAGCTTCATGTGACTAATGAGTTTAGTCACGGGATCTTGTATTACGGAACGAGTAAAAAGACTTGCTGGTAATGAGATTGAACTAGGTATGGAGATACCGACGATCGAGTCTCGGGCAAGTAACATATCACCAGACAAAGGGAATTGCATACGGGATTGACTGAATCCTTGACATCGTGGTTCAACCGATAAAGATCTTCGTTGAATATGTAGGAATCAATATGGGCATCAAAGTCCCGCTATTGGTAATTGACCGGAGAGGAGTCTCGGTCATGTGTATGTAACACCCCTGCACTGATGAGCTACAGTAACCCCTGGGGTTAAGCTAATTTTTTTTGCTAAACAGTGCATGATCATCTTTACTTCTATCTCATTTCAAATTCCGGTCAAATTCAAATTTAAATCCTAAGTGAAATTCAAAAGTTCACAAACATGAAAACTAAAATGTTGGTCATGTGACAAATATTCACTTCTTAATATTAGTGGTGAACCAACATTTTTGCAACATGTTTAGATGCCCTAAAGTAATTAAAACAGTGGCTTAAACAATTATTTAAATGTATTTTAAATAAGAAATAAATGCAAACTATTTTTATTAAAATGCCATGTTATTTCTGGCAGTGGCCTAACTACTAATACTAATTTAGGGGCCTAGACCATATTTTATAAAATCTAAAATAAAATAAAACTAATTGGAAAAAACAGAAAAGTTTTAAAAGAAAATGCAAAAGAACAGTAAAAAGAAAAGGACCCCCCCCCCCAATTGGGCCTTGGCCTAGCTAACCCACCAGGACGGCCCACCCCTACCTACTAATCCCCCCCACTCCACGGAACCCTAGGCCCGATTCCCACTCCCCCCCCGCACGATCCCGTCTCCCCTTGTTCCCCTCCGACCGGATCTGGATCGGGCCGAACCCGGCGCCCCGACGCCAACCGCCGTCGCCGGACGCGTCCCCGACTCCACGCAGGACCGGCCACCATCGTCGTTGCCTCCTCGCCTCCTCCTCGACTCGTCTTCATCGCGCCTCGCCGCCCTGGTCACCTGCAACGCCGGTGAGGCCATCGGCCTCCGCCACCCCTCTGCCCCTTCCTCTCTTCTGCGTTCACCGCGATGTCCTGCCGAGCTGCGCCATGCTCCTGGCCACGCCCCTGCCCTTGCCGTGCCCCTGCTCGGCCGGGCTGCGCCTCGCCCGCGACCGACACGCCCGGGCCACGCATCTCCCGAAGTCGCCGCGTCCACCCGCCCCTGTCCCGCTGCTCGTCGCCCGCTGCGCCGGTCCGCCGCGACCGCGGCCCTCCCCCGCCTCAGCCCGCGCCGCCTCGCTCTGCGCTGCCTTGCACTGCCTCGCGCTCGCCCCGCCTGCCGTCGCTCGCCCCGCTTGCCCTCGCCCGCTGCATCCGCGTCGCCGCACGCCTCTGCTGCCCTGCCGCCCCGTCAGCGCGGCCGCCACCTCCCCACAGCTCCGGTCGGCCGAGCCCCTCCCCCCACGCTCTCCTAGCCCGCGCCCGGCGCCCTCTGGCCGCCCTGGCCGGCGCCCGGGGCCAGCGCCCCGCCATGGCCGCGGCCGTCGCCCGGGTCCTCCGCGACGGGCAACCCCCGCCCGTGCCCGTTAAGCCCGCTCCAGTGGCCTTTGTGCCACTGGCAGCTGGGGCCCGCCCCTGTAAAAAAAGGTTTAAAAATAAAATAAATAATACTAATAAAAATAACTAAATAATTAATTATTTAAATGGTTAATTAACTTATTTAATTAATCTTAATTAACCTAATGAAGTAGATTAGTTAATCTAAAACTGTAGTTAGTTAGATTAGATAATGACAGGCGGGCCCCGGTTGACAGGTTGACTAGTCAACCGACTGGTTGACTGCTGATGTCATGATGACATCACGCTGATGTCATTACTCATTTCTGTCCAATTTAATAATTAATAATAATTTCAGAAAATGATTAAAACTTTAGAAAATCATAGAAAATAATCCGTAGCTCAGATGGAAATACTTTGTACATGAAAGTTGCTCAGAACGACGAGACGAATCCGAAAGAGCGGTCCGTTCGTCCGCCACACGTCCCTAGCATAGCGAACATGCAACCGTCCCCCTCCGTTTCCTCTGTCCGAAAATGCCGAACTTCGGGAAAACATTCCCGGATGTTTTCCCTCTTCACCTATATCGTGTAGCACCGCGTCAGAACACCCCTAGCTCTGCGTATTGTCATGTCATGCTCTTGTTTGCTTTATATTTACTGTTTCTTCCCCCTCTTCTCTCTCAGTAGACCCCGACACCGGCGTCATTCCCGAGGCCGACGCAGCTCCGGAGATTGACGACACCGTTGACGACCTTGCCTTTGCCGCCGAGCAACCAGGCAAGCACCCCCCCTTGAGCATATCGATATCGCCTATTCTTTCTCTCTCATGCTTGCATTAGAAATGCTGCTGCTAATGCTTTACCTATTCTGATGCATGACCTGATTTTGTAACCTGCTGTTGATAATTACCTGCATATCCTAAACTGCTTATTATAGGCTGGGTAGAGACCCCGGTGACCCCACTTGTCCCGACTGCCCCGCTGGATTATCAGAAGACCCGGTTAAAGGGATTGAAGACCAGGCCCCAGCACCGCACATCACCCCCCCTTAGTTATAACGACACTGCAGCGTTACTATCGAGTGACGAGGGTGATACCTCGTAGCACTTCTGATGCTAACTCTATAGAGTAGCTATTCGGTCATGGTCATCGAGGGTGATTCCTCCTTCACCACTTCCGATAACGACGCGGTCGTGCAACACCTCAAGTGTGAACCCATCGAGGGTGATTCCTCCGAGTTCACCTTGACGGATACATCAAGTAGGAATCCAACGAGGGTGATACCTCGGATTCCCCTGATGTTATGGACATACGGATACTTGGACTTTACACTGTTACTTGGAAAGGCGGGTCGACCCTGAGGGGTACCCGCGTGAGCCTAAGTGGCGAGTGTTGTGGAAACGGGTTGACCTGGATGGTGCCCGAGTGATGAATACGAGGCGTGGCCGGGCATTCTTGGCCCTTGCCGCAAGTCCTCGAGACGGGGTGACGGGGTCACATCAATCATGAGTCTCTGCTTGTTACCGCACTACCAACACACTACGATTTGGATATTTGATCTGAGTGGGCCTCTGGCCCGATAGCACTAACCATCACGTGGGAAAAGTTATGGGCACTCTGCATCGTATGCATCAGCCGAAAGCTCTGTCAGACGTCCAGTTCAGCATGGCGGCACGGACGGACCGGCGCCATCCTGTAGTGTTGGTGCCTGGCTTCACCATGTGCGTAACGACCCGGAGTGCACAGGGCGATGGCCCAAGACCCCTGAGTGCTTAGGATATAGACCGACGGGGACCTCTCTGCTGAGCTCTAGGTAGGGTTGCGGTGTGTCGTTTGGCCGAGGCCGGGCATGACCCAGAAAGTGTGTCCGGCCGGAGTGAAGCGAGCTTGGTGGGTAATTTGGTGCACCCCTGCAGGGAAGAACTAATCTATGCATAGCCGGATCCTCGGTAACGGACACTCGGAGTTGTATCCCGATCGATACAACTAGAACTGGATACTTGTGATGAGTATGGCTCTGGGATTGCTTCTCGCAGGGAGTCGAGAAGGGATCTCAGGACGAGGTTGATGACTGTATGGCTCTGGGATTGATTTCTCGCAGGGAGTCGAGAAAGGATCTCTGGGTGAGGTTGAGACTTAATGATACTACTACTTTATACTATGCTATCTACTCTCTTCTATTGCTGCAAGACCGCTGAAGATGCTAGTCTTTGATAGGACTAGGCCTCCTCTCTATTCTGGCTTTTCTGCAGCCCAGTCCACATATACAGCCGTTCTTTGATAATGTTGCATATGTAGTGTAGATCCTTGCTTGCTGAGTACTTCGGATGAGTACTCACGGTTGCTTTGCTTTCTTTTTCCCCCATATCCTTTTGATGCAACCAGATGACGGAGCCCCGGATACAGCTGCCCACGCCGATGATTGCTACTACTACCCCAAGGGTGGATACTACTACGAGTTAGTCGATGACCAGGAGTAGGATCGGAGGATCCCAGCCAGGAGGCCTGCGCCTTTCGATCATAGTGTTTTCTTTTGCCCCGTCTTTTAAGGGCCTATCTGTGTTTTCTTTTATATCTGTACTCAGATATCTGATGCTTCCGCTAACGCTTGTATGCGAGCTTATGTATTCGAGCCCTCGAGGCCCCTGGCTTGTAATATAAGCCTGTATGACTTTATTTATGTTTTAGAGTTGTGTTGTGATATCTTCCTGTGAGTCCTTAGGCTTGATCGTGTGCATTTGCGTGTATGAGTAGTGCACGATTGAGCCGGGGGCGTCACAAGTTGGTATCAGAGCCGACTGCCTGTAGGAACCCCCCTTTCCAACTCCTTGGCCGAAGTTGAGTCTAGTACTTGATAACCGTTTTACTAACAAGACTGTGTGGCTTACGGGCCCACGTCGCCTATTGGGTGGTATTAGGATCTTTTATTCCTCGTCTATATCTGGGATCTGATATCTCTTCCTTTCGGGTTAAAATTTTACTAACTCCAACCTTAGATTCTCGTGATCACATCCACCCGGAGTTCTGCAATTACCCCTCCTTTCTTCAAGATTGTGGGCCAGGTTCTGCTTGCAGGATCCTTTTATCGAGGGCACCCTGCGTTGTCACTTGTAGATTCCTCACCCCAGCAGTTTTCTCCGACGTGATGTAGCCTTTGCTATGTCACGTTGTTGTAATCCTCACCGCATGCCTGCGCGCCGCCTAGTTTGTCTAGCTGCGAGCATTCCCGAGCGCGTACTATCCGTTTGAATCTAACTCTGTGTATGGATCGGTATGTCTTTAACGACTACTATCATATATCTAATGCCTTTCCTGTTCATTTCCCGTGTTACATCATGAATAACTCCATACACCTGCAGTTTTTCTTGCTAAACTGCCCCTGTTGAATTGGCAGGATGGCTGACGATCCTCCACCTCCATCTTATATTGCTGCAATGATGCAGCAGTTTTGTAACACCCCCTTGTAATAAGCTCAGTGACACTCTGTTAAAATTGCCAAGTCCTGATCAATTGCAGTGCCAAGTCATATGGGTTAATGATCCAATTCAAATTCACATATGAAAATCAACTCAAATTCAAAAGTGAAATATAAAGTTGGTCAAACTCTGTTGGGAAAATGTTCATTAAATGGCAAATAATCCAGGAACATTGCTAAAACCAATATCAAAATATTTGGAGTTGGACAAGTAACTCAAACAAGATGAAACAGCACCCAAAACAGCAATATTAACTCATTTAAAATCATTACAAATTCAAATGGCTTCCAAATCTGTCCAAACCACTTTTTGGTGAGAGATAATATTGCATTGCAATATTTGGGCCAACTTCCACATTTTTCAAAAGAGCACAAGTGGCCTAATCATTTTGAAACAGAAAAAGAATAAAAGAAAAGGAAGAAGAGAAATAAAAAGAAAAGAGAACGCTACAGTTGGCTGGGCCTAAGTGCACAGTGTGCAGCCCAGTCCAACAGCAGCCCACCCCTTCTCCCTCCTCGTGCGTGTCGGCGCGCCCCTGGCCGCGCGCGCCCGCGCTAGCCGGGCGGCGACACGGCGATGGCGCCGACGCCACCGACAGCCAGAGGATAAGGAAGAGCTCCCTCGGCCTCCTCTCCTTTCCTATCCACTTCCCCTCACCCGCTCGCCCTCTCCCTCCTTCCTTCCCCTCAGATCCACGTGAGGCCGAACGGATCCGCCGCCGTTCGTCGCCGTTCTTGTGGCCAGCGACGCCGCCTCGCCTCGCCATCGTGTCCAGGAGACGCGCCGTGATCGACCACGTCGCCTGCTCCGTCGAATCGTAGCATGGAGGCTCTGCAGCTGCTGCTCGCCGTCGCCCCCTTTCTTCCTTGACTCCGGAGCTCGCCGGCGGCCGCGGCCCTCTCTACTGCTACTAAACTGCCACGGGTCTTTCTTGACCACGCGGTGAGCTCCCCTCTCCCCTCTGTCCTTCCCTGAGCCGCTCAGCCTCGCTCTATCTAGGACGCCACCGCATCCGAGCTCCGACCGTCGCCGCGTTAGCCATTGCCGAGCCCCCGAGCTTCTGCAGCTCGAACCAGCTGCGCCAACGCGCTCCTGGAGGTCCGTAGCTCCACCCTAGCTAGCTAGCATGCGCGAAAGCGCCGCGTAGCCCCGAAACCATCGACACCCGAACTCCGGCCGCCGCGCGCGAGCTCGCCGGGGGATGTTTCCGGCCAAGACAGGCCGTGCCACCGCCCGCGTTGAACGCAGCACGGTCTCCTCGTTCGAACGCGCCGCTCCGCGCTCGTTTTGGCCCTCTGTGGCCGAAACCCGCCGCACACCCGTGCCCTCCGCCGCGTTTCGGCGTCGCCGGCGGCTAAACGACGGTTGCCGCCAGTGTGGCTGGCGTGGGGTCCACTCTGGGACGCTGACTAGTGGGCCCCCTAGCCATTTTGACCACGTTGACCACGGTCAACCGTGGTTACTGTTCACCCCTGTAGCTGACATGTGGGTCCCATTCGATAATTAGACTAATTAAGCACTGTTAAAAAAATAAAAGTTAATTTGTTAAGTTAATGTGACACTGACAGAAGGGCCCCACTTGGCTAATTAAATCTGTTAATTAGTGTAATCCACTGATTAGCCTAAACAGAGGCTGACATGTGGGTCCCACTGGACCCACATGTCATATTTGACTGGTCAGCGGCGCTGTTGACCGCTGACGTCACAATGACGTCATGCTGACGTCATAATTCATTTTCTGTTAAATAAATAAATTCCAGAAATTCAAATAATCTTTGAAAATTAATAACTTTTAAACCGTAGCTCGGATTGAAAAAGTTAAAACATGAAAGTTGCTCAGAACGACGAGACGAGTCTGATCGTGCCGTCTGTTTCTTCATCGGAACCCCCTGCGTAGAAGAACTCGTAACTCCGGACCCGTATCCGGCAGATGAATAGTGCACACACCCTGGTTATTAAATCCCAGATTAATTCTAAAAATAACTAAAATGACTTAGATGCATAATTAGGCAACCCTCCACTGCATCATAGCATCACACGCACCGTATTGCATTTGTTTGCATTATGTTTACCTGTTTCTTCCTCCTCTTCTCTCTCAGTAAACCCCGACGTTGACGTAGCTCCCGAGGCCGACGCAGCTCAGGAGTACGACTACGTCCTCGACGATACCACTGAAGACCTTGCCCTTGCCCCAGCGCAAACAGGCAAGCACCCCCATTTTGAACATGCCTATATCGCATATTCTCTTCTCTCTTATGCTTGCATTAGAACTGCTACTGCTACTGTTTCCTATATCTGTTGCATAGCCTGTTTATTGTAACCTGCCTTGCTACCTTACTGGTTATCCTAGACTGCTTAGTATAGGCTGGATAGAGACACGACAGAGACCTCCACTTGATCCCGACTGCCCTGCTGGATATCAGAAGACCCGATCATCGGGATTGAAGACCAGACCCTGGCACCGCACATCACTTCCCCTTAGTTGCCGCCACTGCTGGGTTATCGTCGAGTGCCGAGGGTGATACCTCGTCAGCACTTCTGATGTTAACCTTGTAGGTTAGTTACTCGGTCGTGGTAAGCGAGGGTGATTCCTCCTACACCACCCCCAATAACGACATCGTCGTGCAACCTCTCAAGTGTGGACCTCGAGGGTGATTCCTCCTTCGTTCACCTTGATGATAACATCGAGCGGGAATTCCGTCGAGGGTGATTCCTCAGGGTTCCCTTCGGTGTCAGACACACAGTTACCTTGGATATTATGACTTGCACTAAACCATGATACTAAAGACGGGTCGGCCCTGAGGGGTACCCGCGCGAGCTTAACGCGAAGTGATGTGGAGTCGGGTTGACCTGGAAGGTGCCCGCGAGATAAATACGAGGCGTGGCCGGGCATTCTTAGCCCTTGCCGCAAGTCCTCAAGACGGGGCGACGGGGTCACATCGATCGTGAGTCTCTGCTCGTTTCCGCGCGCTCCTAATCCACTACGGTTTGGGTATTTGATCCGAGGGGCCTCTGGCCCGATAGCACTAACCATCACGTGGGCATAGTATGGGCGTTCTGCGTCGTATACTTCAGCCGAAGCTTAATAGACGTCAGCAACTGAGCGGCACACGCTGGGTTGGACTGGGAACACAACCGCGCTTGTATTAAGGGGTTGCTAGGTCTGCTCACCGGCGGTGTACGCAACGTGCAGGAGTGTCCGGGGCGATGGCCCAAGACCCCTGGGGGCATTGGTTAGTCCGGCGTGCTGACCTCTCTGTTAAGTATTTGGTCGGGTTGCGGCGTGTTGTTTAGCCGAGGCCGGGCATGACCCAGAAAAGTGTGTCCGGCCGGAGTTAAGCAAGCGTGGTGGGTAAGTTGGTGCACCCCTGCAGGGAAGAAACTTCTATCGATAGCCTGTCCTACGGTAACGGACACTCGGAGTTGTATCCCGATCGGTACAACTAGAACATGTGATGAGAACTGGATAGTACGGCTCTGGGATTGCTTTCTCGCAGGGAGTCGAGAAAGGATCTCAGGTCGAGGTTGATGATACTACTATTACTACTTTACATTATGTTCATCTGCTCTCTCCTGATGCTGCAAGACTGTCGAAGATTGTTGAAGATGCTAGTCTTCGATAGGACTAGGCTTCCCCCTCTATTCTGGCATTTCTGCAGCCCAGTCCACATATACAGCCATTCCTTTGACAATGTTGCATATGTAGTGTAGATCCTTGCTTGCTGAGTACTTCGGATGAGTACTCACGTTTGCTTTACTTTCTTTTTCCCCCATATTCCATTTGATGCCACCAGACGACGGAGCCCCTGAGCCAGACGCCCCAGCCGACGACCAGTACTACTACCCGCCTGGCGAGTACTACTACTACTACGAGGAGCCGACTGACGACCAGGAGTAGGATCGGAGGGTCCAGGGCAGGAGGCCTACGCCTTTCGATCGTAGTATTTTATTTTACCCTGCCTCTGTGAAGGCCTATTTCTCTCTCTGTAATATATCTGTACCCAGATATCTAATGCTTCCGCTGACGCTTGTATGCCATCGAGCTATGTATTCGAGCCCTCGAGGCCCTGGCTTGTCATATAAAGCTTGTATGACTTTATTTATGTTTTAGAGTTGTGTTGTGATATCTTCAAGTGAGTCCTTAGGCTTGATCGTGCGCATTTGCGTGTATGATTAGTGCACGATTAAGCCGGGGTCGTCACAAGTTTGAACTTAAACCGTCAGGTTATGACCGGGATATTGGCCTAGTTCCCTAACCAGAATGCTCATCAACAGCCTACCCCAATAACTCTGCTAGAATTCGTGCGCCTCAATCCGTCCACTTTTCGCAGCTCGACTGATCCAATGGATGCTGATGATTAGCTCCGTGACATTGCCTTCCAGATGAAGTCGGCTAATGTTATCCCTGACAGTTACGTCACCTATGCGATGTATCACCTGAGGGGTTCAGCCACTCAATGGTGGGAAAGTCATAGGCATATGCTACCTGATGGAACTATAACCACTTGGCAGGAATTTTAGATAGTTTTTCGTGCACGATACATTCCTCCAGGTCTGATCGACCAGAAGAAGCAGGAATTCCGCAAACTCGCACAGGGCACAATGACTATGGATGAATATCAGAGGAAATTTCTTGAATTATCCCGCAATGCTGAAGATGGCGTCTGCACTGACGCACGCAAGCAGGAGAAATTCCGTGAAGGACTGCGTACTGATATAAACCTCACGCTTGCTGTTCATGATTGCACGCACTTCGCAACGCTTTTCAGCAAATCTTTCCAAGTTGAAACTGCTCTGACTAAGTACCAGGAGTCACTCAAGTGTACTCGAGATGTCGGCTCGTCTTCGGGTTGACCTGTTTAGAAACGTCAAGTCTGGATTCCCCACAATGTTTACCACCGACCTGCTCCAACACCAAGGCCATCTTATACTGCACCTCGTCTGCCTTCGCTGCCGAGACAGCTAACGATTCAGGGTTGATAGTCCAATGTTGTGGCTCCTCTCCATAATGATGGTTTATGCCGCAAGTGTGGACAGCCAGGGCACCGTGCTTTCAACTGTCATCAGGGTCAGCCTCAGAATTCATCACGTCCTCTTGTTGGTCGTAAGAAGGGCCATCGGACCCATCATTCCAGGAATCGTAATGCCAGACTACCTGCTAGTCAACATGTCCATGTCAACCATGTCAAAATTGAAGAAGCTCGACAGGACACCAAAATTTTGATGGGTACCCTACTAGTGAATTCAATCCCAGCTTCTGTACTCTTTGATTCTGGAGCGTCACACTCCTTCATGTCCGAAAGTTTTGCGCGAAGCCATGATATACCTTTTGAGGAGATGTGCACCCCATTAGTAATCCAGTCACCTGGGGCTAATTGGCAAACTACCATGGTAACCACATTATGATTGGAGAATTGGTGTTCCCCGTTTCACTCATTGCTCTTAAGACCTCCAACATAGACATTATTCTGGGTATGGACTGGTTGAAGCCCAATAAAGCTTTGATTGACTGTGCCGCTGAAATAGTCCACATCACACATCCTTCCGGCCAAATAGTCAAATACTCAGCCCGAATAGCTCAGGATGCTGAGAGCCAGATATATGCTCTGAATGCATTGAATGCTTCACCTCTTGAAGGCATCGAGAACGTTCCAGTTGTTCGTGATTTTCAAGATGTCTTTCCAGAAGAACTTCCAGGAATACCCCCTTCTAGAGCTGTCGAGTTTGTCATCGACTTGAAACCAGGCACAACCCCTATTGCAAAGCGTACTTATAAAATGCCTCCGCACCACCTTCTCAAGCTTAAGGAAGAAATCGACAAGTCACTTAAGAAGGGTTTCATCCGCCCCAGTTCCTCTGCCTGGGGAGCACCTTCACTCTTCGTTAAGAACAAGGATGGAACTAACCGATTGTTTCAGGATTATCGGCCCATTAACCAAGCCACAATCCAAAACAAATATCCACTTCCTCGGATCAATGATTTGTATGATCAACTTGCTGGGTCATCGGTGTTTTCTAAACTCGACTTGAGGTTGGGTTATCATCAGATCCATGTTCGTGAAGAGGATATTCCCAAGACTGCATTTGTTACTCGCTATGGCTCCTACGAGTACACTGTCATGTCCTTCGGCTTAACCAATGCTCCAACAACCTTCTCCCGTCTGATGAATTACATCTTCATGGATTACCTCGACAAATTCATCGTGGTTTACTTGGATGATATTCTGGTCTATTCTAAGAATAAAGAAGAACATGTTGAACACCTCCGTCTTGTACTGGAAATGCTCCGAGAACACCAGTTGTATGCCAAGTATTCCAAATGTGAATTCTGGCTTTCTGAAGTAACCTACCTTGGTCATGTGATTTCCAAGGATGGAGCTGCTGTTAACCCGGAGCGGGTTCAGGCTATTCTTGACTGGACTCCTCCGAAGAATGTCAAGCAAGTGAGAAGTTTTCTCGACCTTGCAAGCTATTGTCGTCGGTTTGTTGAGAACTTTTCTAAGATTGCTAAGCCTTTGACCGATCTACTTCACAAGGGCGTTAAGTTTGAGTGGACAGAAAAATGTCAGGAAAGTTTTCAAACACTCAAAGACAAGCTAACAACTGCCCCAGTACTTGCTCCTCCAGATTCCCGCAAAGACTTTGTGATTTATTGTGACGCATCCCGTGAAGGATTAGGCTGTGTCCTAATGCAAGAGCGTAAGGTGATTGCTTACGGCTCTCGACAGTTGCGTCCGCATGAAGAGAACTATCTAGTACATGATCTAGAACTAGCTGCTGTCATCTATGCATTGCAGTTGTGGCGACATTACCTTCTCGGTAATCGTTGCGAGATCTACACGGATCATAAAAGTCTGAAGTACTTGTTCACTCAACCATCTCTAAACCTCCGTCAGCAAAGATGGATGGAGACCATTACGGACTATGATTTGGGTATTTCTTATACACCTGGCAAGGCTAACGTGATGGCTGATGCCTTAAGCCGCAAGTCCTATTACGACAACCTCATGGTTAGGCGAGCTCAACCTTGTCTTTTTGAAGAACTGTGCAAGCTGAATATGTGTATTGTTCCACATGGTTCTCTTAATAACCTTGTGATACAACCCGATCTTGAGAAAGCTGTTAAGAATGCGCAAGCTAAAGATGCTGAAATTGATCTGATGAAGAAAGATCTTCACCTTGAAAAGTACAGGGATTTCTCGCTGTCTGAAGATGGAACCTTGTATTTTAGAAACCGCATTGTCGTTCCTCGCTTCGAACTCCTGACTGACAAGGTCATGAAGGAGGCACATGATACCCCGCTGTCTATTCATCCGGGTAGCACCAAGATGTATCGTGATCTCCGTCAAAGGTATTGGTGGTCTAAAATGAAGCAAGACATTGCTCGATATGTTGCTGAATGTGATGTGTGTTGTCGCGTTAAAGCAGAACATCAGAAGCCTGCTGGAATTCTGCAACCACTTCCTATTCCGTTGTGGAAATGGGATAAGGTTCAAATGGATTTCATTACTGGCCTTCCCAAGTCACAGAAGGGTCACGATGCTATTCTTGTCGTCGTCGACCAACTCTCTAAAGTTGCACACTTTCTGCCTGTCAAGGAGACAATCACTGTTAGTCAGTTAGCAGAATTATATATCTCCAGAATTGTATCACTCCACGGTATTCTCAAGGAGATCAGTTCGGACCGTGGCGGCCTTTTCACTTCAAAGTTCTGGGAAAGTTTCCAAGAAGCTATGGGAACTCATATTACCAGGAGTTCAGCTTATCACCCCCAATCCCAAGGCCAAGTCGAGCGAGTCAATCAAGTGCTTGAAGACATGCTTCGGGCTTGTGTTATTTCTTTCGGCAAGAAGTGGGAAGAATCTCTCCCATATGCCGAGTTCTCTTATAACAACAGCTATCAAGCCAGTTTGAAAATGGCCCCCTTCGAAGTACTTTATGGACGTAAGTGTCGAACCCCTCTGAATTGGTCAGAAACTGGGGAACGACCACTCGTGGGTCCGGATATTATTAAAAACGCCGAAGAGCAAGTCTGTATTGTCCGTGAAAACCTCAAGGCGGCTCAGGACCGCCAGAAGAGCAACTATGATCGCAAACGATGGGGTTTGACTTATCAACCTGATGATCAAGCTTATCTATGTGTCACTCCTATGAAGGGCACTGACCGCTTTGGAATTAAGGGCAAGTTAGCTCCACGCTACATTGGTCCTTTCCGCATTGTTGCAAGACATGGTCAGGTGGCATATAAATTGGAGTTGCCGCTGCAATTCTCTCATATCCACGACGTCTTCCATGTGTCGCAACTACGCCGTTGCTTCAAGGAGTCTCTGCACCGCGCAGTGGATCACGAGATGCTCGAATTGCATGATGATCTTTCTTATAAGGAGCATCCGATCCGCATTCTCGATGAATCTGAACGTCGAACCCGTCAGAAGACGACCAGGTTCCTCAAGGTGTAGTGGTCAAATCATACTGAAGATGAAGCCACTTGGGAATGCGAGGATAACCTCCGTGCTGAATACCCTGATCTTTTCCCTTCTACCTCTTAATTCTCGGGACGAGAATTTCTTTTAGAGGAGGAGAGTTGAAACACCCCTCTACTGATGAGCTACAGTAACCCCTGGGGTTAAGCTAATTATTTTTGCTAAACACTGCATGATCATCTTTACTTCTATCTCATTTCAAATTCTGGTCAAATTCAAATTTAAATACTAAGTGAAATCCAAAATTTCACAAACATGAAAACTAAAATGTTGGTCATGTGACAAATATTCACTTCTTAATATTGGTGGTGAACCAACATTTTTGCAACATGTTTAGATGCCCTAAAGTAATTAAAACAGTGGCTTAAACAATTAATAAGAAATAAATGCAAACTATTTTTATTAAAGTGCCAAGTTATTTGTGGCAGTGGCCTAACTACTAATACTAATTTAGGGGCCTAGACCATATTTTATAAAATCTAAAATAAAATAAAACTAATTGGAAAAAATAGAAAAGTTTTAAAAGAAAATGCAAAAGAACAGTAAAAAGAAAAGGAACCCCCCCCTAATTGGGCCTTGGCCCAGCTAACCCACCAGGACGGCCCACCCCTGCCTACTAATCCCCCCCACTCCACGGAACCCTAGGACCGATTCCCGCTCCCCCCGCACGATCCCATCTCCCCTCGTTCCCCTCCGACCGGATCTGGATCGGGCCGAACCCGGCACCCCGACGCCAACCGCCGTCGCCGGACGCGTCCCCGACTCCACGCCGGACCGGCCACCGTCGTTGTTGCCTCCTCGCCTCCTCCTCGACCCATCTTCATTGCGCCTCGCCGCCCTGGTCACCTGAACCGCCGATGAGGCCATCGACCTCCGCCACCCCTCTGCCCCTTCCTCTCTTCTGCGGTCACCGCGATGTCCTGCCGAGCTGCGCGATGCTCCTGGCCACGCACCTACCCTTGCCGTGCCCCTGCTCGGCCGGGCTGCGCCTCGCCCGCGATCGACGCGCCCGGGCCACGCATCTCCCGCAGTCGCCGCATCCACCCGCCCCTGTCCCGCTGCTCGCCGCCCGCTGCGCCGGTCCGCAGCGCCGCGTCGCTCTGCGCTGCCCCGCGCTCGCCCCGCCTGCCGTCGCTCGCCCCGCGCTCGCCCCGCCTGCCGTCGCTCGCCCCGCTTGCCCTCGCCAGCTACAGTCGCGTCGCCGCACGCCTCTGCTGCCCTGCCGCCCTGTCAGCGCGGCCGCCGCCTCCCCACAGCTCCGGCCGGCCGAGCCCCTTCCCCCCGCTCTCCTGGCCCACGCCCGGCGCCCTCTGGCCGCGCCGGCCGGCGCCCGGGGCCAGCGCCCCGCCATGGCCGTGGCCGTCGCCCGGGTCCTCCCCGATGGGCAACCCCCGCCCGCGCCCGTTAAGCCCGCGCCAGTGGCCTCTGTGCCACTGGCAGCTGGGGCCCGCCCGTGTAAAAAAAGGGTTTAAAAATAAAGTAAATAATATTAATAAAAATAAATAAATAATTAATTATTTAAATGGTTAATTAAATTAATTAATTAATCTTAATTAACCTAATGAAGTAGATTAGTTAATCTAAAACTGTAGTTAGTTAGATGAGACAATGACAGGCGGGCCCCGGTTGACAGGTTGACCAGTCAACCGACTAGTTGACTGCTGATGTCATGATGACATCACGCTGATGTCATTACTCATTTCTGTCAAATTTAATAAGTAATAATAATTTCAGAAAATGATTAAAACTTTAGAAAATCATTGAAAATAATCTGTAGCTCAGATGGAAATACTTTGTACATGAAAGTTGCTCAGAACGACGAGACGAATCCGATCGCGCGGTCCGTTCGTCCACCATACGTCCCTAGCATAGCGAACATGCAACCGTCCCCCTCCGTTTCCTCTGTCCAAAAATGCCGAACTTCGGGAAAACATTCCCGGATGTTTTCCCTCTTCACCTATATCGTGTAGCACCGCGTCAAAACACCCCTAGCTCTGCGTATTGTCATGTCATGCTCTTGTTTGCTTTATATTTACTGTTTCTTCCCCCTCTTCTCTCTCGGTAGACTCCGACACTGACGTCGTCCCCGAGGCCGACGCAGCTCCGGAGATTGACGACACTGTTGACGACCTTGCCTTTGCTACCGAGCAACCAGGCAAGCACCCCCCCTTGAGCATACCGATATCGCCTATTCTCTCTCTCTCATGCTTGCATTAGGAATGCTGCTGCTACTGCTTTACCTATTCTGATGCATGACCTGATTTTGTAACCTGCTGTTGATAATTACCTGCATATCCTAAACTGCTTAGTATAGGCTGGGTAGAGACCCCGGTGAGCCCACTTGTGCCGACTGCCCCGCTGGATTATCAGAAGATCCGGTTAACGGGATTGAAGACCAGGCCCCAGCACCGCACATCACCCCCCTTAGTTGTAATGACACTGCAGCGTTACTATCGAGTGATGAGGGTGATACCTCGTAGCACTTCTGATGCTAACTTTGTAGAGTAGCTATTCGGTCGTGGTCATCGAGGGTGATTCCTCCTTCACCACTTTCGATAATGACGCGGTCGTGCAACACCTCAAGTGTGAACCCATCGAGGGTGATTCCTCCGAGTTCACCTTGACGTATACATCAAGTAGGAATCCAACGAGGGTGATACCTCGGATTCCCCTGATGTTATGGACACATGGATACTTGGACTTTACACTGTTACTTGGAAAGGCGGGTCGACCCTGAGGGGTACCCGCGTGAGCCTAAGTGGCGAGTGTTGTGGAGACGGGTTGACCTGGATGGTGCCCGAGTGATGAATACGAAGCGTGGCCGGGCATTCTTGGCCCTTGTCGCAAGTCCTTGAGACGGGGCGACGGGGTCACATCGATCGTGAGTCTCTGCTCGTTACCGCACTACCAACACACTACGATTTGGATATTTGATCTGAGTGGGCCTTTGGCCCGATAGCACTAACCATCATGTGGGAAAAGTTATGGGCACTCTGCATCGTATGCATCAGCCGAAAGCTTTGTCAGACGTCCAGTTCAGCATGGCGGCACGGACGGATCGGCACCATCCTGTAGTGTTGGTGCCTGGCTTCACCGTGTGCGCAACGACCCGGAGTGCACAGGGCGATGGCCCAAGACCCCTGAGTGCTTAGGATATAGACCGACGGGGACCTCTCTGCTGAGCTCTAGGTAGGGTTGCGGTGTGACGTTTGGCCGAGGCCGGGCATGACCCAGAAAGTGTGTCCGGCCGGAGTTAAGTGAGCGTGGTGGGTAAGTTGGTGCACCCCTGCAGGGAAGAACTAATCTATGCATAGCCGGATCCTCGGTAACGGACACTCGGAGTTGTATCCCGATCGATACAACTAGAACTGGATACTTGTGATGAGTATGGCTCTGGGATGGCTTCTCGCAGGGAGTCGAGAAGGGATCTCAGGACGAGGTTGATGACTGTATGGCTCTGGGATTGCTTTCTCGCAGGGAGTCGAGAAAGGATCTCTGGGTGAGGTTGAGACTTAATGATACTACTACTTTATACTATGCTATCTACTCTCTTCTATTGCTGCAAGACCGTTGAAGATGCTAGTCTTCGATAGGACTAGGCCTCCTCTCTATTCTGGCTTTTCTGCAGCCCAGTCCACATATACAGCCGGTCTTTGATAATGTTGCATATGTAGTGTAGATCCTTGCTTGCTGAGTACTTCGGATGAGTACTCACGGTTGCTTTGGTTTCTTTTTCCCCCATATCCTTTTGATGCAACCAGATGACGGAGCCCCGCATACAGCTGCCCACGCCGACGATCGCTACTACTACCCCGAGGGTGGATACTACTACGAGTTAGTCGACGACTAGGAGTAGGATCGGAGGGTCCCAGGTAGGAGGCCTGCGCCTTTCGATCGTAGTGTTTTCTTTTGCCCTGCCTTTTAAGGGCCTATCTGTGTTTTCTTTTATATCTGTACTCAGATATCTGATGCTTCCGCTGATGCTTGTATGCGAGCTTATGTATTCGAGCCCTCGAGGCTCCTGGCTTGTAATATAAGCTTGTATGACTTTATTTATGTTTTAGAGTTGTGTTGTGATATCTTCCCATGAGTCCTTAGGCTTGATCATGTGCATTTGCGTGTATGAGTAGTACACGATTGAGCCGGGGGCGTCATAGTCTACATGATTCTCGAACCCGTAGGGTCGCACGCTTAACGTTCGGTAGCACTAGGGTAGTATTGAGATAATAATAGTGGAAATTCTGAAGGGTTGTTCGGAGTCCCAGATGGGATCCGGGACATCACGAGGAGCTCCGAAATAGTCCGGAGGTAAAGATTCATATATGGAAAGTTGTTGTCGGGTTTCGGAAAAAGTTCGAGTTTTTTCAGTATTGTACCAGGAAGGTTCTAGAAGGTTCCAGAGTGGGGCCCACCTGCATGGGGGGACCCACATGAGCGTGGGTAGTGGGGAAAGTCCCCACACCCGTGGTCTAGGCGCACCAAGATCCTCCCTTAAAAGGAATAGTATCATATCCCGAAGGGATAACATCAGGATCCCTAAAAAGGGGGGGTAGCCATCAGTGCGGAAGGAAAGGAGGGATTTCCTTCCTCCCCCTTTGACCAACGATCCTAGGGGCTTGGAGGGCAAGCCACCATCCCCATCCATTCCTTTATAGGTAAGGAGGCGTTGGGGGCAGCCCCCCTTCGACCCTTGCTTCTTACCTCTCCCAACTCCTCCCACGTTTCATCGGTATGCGCTTGGTGAAGCCCTGCCGGAATTCCGCTGCCACCACCACCACCACGCCATCGTGTTGGTTCATATCTCATCTACCTCCTCTACCTCACTTGCTGGATCAAGAAGAAGAGGATGCTGCCAAGCCGTACGTGTGCTAAACTCGGAGGTGCCACACGTGCGGTACTTGGATTGGATTGGATCATGATTGGATCGTGAAGAGTACAACTACATGAATCGCGTTACGACGCTAACGCTTTCAGTCTACAAGGGTATGTAGACACACTCTCCTCTCGTAGATTTGCATCTCCATAGATAGATCTTGGGTGTTCGTAAGAATTTTTTTGATTTTCATGCTTCTTTCCCCATCAGTGGCATCAGAGCTAGGTCTATGCATAGATGTATATGCACGAGTAGAACATAAAGTTGTTATGAGAGTTGATGTTCAAATTGCTTACTTCCCTTGACTTATTTGGATTCGGCAGTATTGTGGGATGAAGCGGCTCAGACCAATCTTACATGTTCACGCACATGAGACTAGTTCCACTATTTGACATGCAACTTGTATTGCATAAAATTGGCTTTCGGGTGTCTTTCTCTCCCACTTTAGTTGAATCTGATTTGATGAGGGCGGTCCTTGTAGAAGGCTAAAGGCAACTTGTATATCACCATTGTGGTTTTACGTAGATAATAACGGTTCTTATAGTTTGCCCTAGCAGCCATGTAAAAATTGTAACAACAAAGTAGAGGACGTCTAACTTGTTTTGCAGGGTATGTTGTGATGTGGTATGGTCAAAACATGATGTGATATATGTTGATGTATGAGATGATCATGTTTTGTAATAGGTTCACGACTTGCATGTTTATGAGTACGGCAACCGGCAGGAGCCATAGGGTTGTCTTTAATTTATTGTATGACCCGCGTGTCAACAAATAACGCCATGTAATTGCTTTACTTTATCGCTATGCGTTAGCAATAGTTGTAGAAGCAATAGTTGGTGAGACGACCACATGACGACACGATGATGGAGATCATGGTGTCATGCCGGTGATGATGGAGATCATGCCGGTGCTTTGGAGATGGAGATCAAAAGCACAAGATGATAATGGCCATATCATGTCACATATTTTGATTGCATGCGATGTTTATCTTTTATGCATCTTATTTTGCTTAGGACGACGATAGCATTATAAGATGATCCCTTCACTTAATTTCAAGATAAATGTGTTCTCCCTAAGTATGCACCATTGGGAAAGTTCATCGTGTCAAAGCACCTCGTGATGATCGGGTGTGATAGATTCTGCATTCGCATACAACAGGTGTAAGCCAGTTTTACACATGCATAATTCTTGGGTTAAACTTGACGAGCCTATCATGTACAGACATGGCCTCGGAACATAGGAGACTGAAAGGTCGAACATGAGTCATATAGTAGATATGATCAACATCGAGATGTTCACCGTTGATGACCACCGCATCTCACATGATGACCGGACATGGGTTGGTTGATATGGATCATGTAAACACTTAGACAACATGAGGGATGTTGATTTAACTGGGAGTTCACTAGTAATTTGATTAACTGAACTAATTATCATGAACATAGTCTAAATTGTCTTTGCAAATTACGTTGTAGATCAATAGCTCGCACTGTAGCTCCCTATTTTAATACATTCCTAGAGAAAGACTAAGTTGAAAGATATTGTAAGCATTTATGTGGACTAGGTCCGTAGTCTAAGGATTGTCCTCACTGCTACGCAGAAGGCTTATGTCCTTGATGCACCGCTCGGTGCACCAACCCCTATAGCATCGTTTGTGGATGTTGTGAACATCTGGCAGGCACGTTCTGATTACTACTTGATAGTTCAATGCGCCATGCTTTACGGCTTAGAAATCAGGGCCCCAAAGATGTTTTGAACGTCGCGGAGCATATGAGATGTTCCAAGAGCTGAAATTGGTATTTCAGGCTCATGCCCATGTTGAGAGGTGTAAGACCTCTGACAAGATCTTTGCCTGCAAGATGGAGGAGAACAACACAGTTAGTGAGCATGTGCTCAGAGTGTCTGGATGCTACAATTGCTTGAATCAAGTGGGAGTTAATCTTCCAGATAATACAATGGTTGACAAAGTTTTCCAGTCACTGCCACCAAGCCATAAAGGTTTTGTGATGAACTATAATATGCAAGGGGTGGAGGAAACGATCCCCAAGCTATTTGCGATGCTTAAGGCCGCGGAGGTAGAAATCAAGAAAAAGCATCAAGTGTTGATGGTTAATAAGATAACTAGTTTCAAGAAGAAAGGCAAGGGAAAGAAAGGGAACTTCAAGAAGAATGGCAAGGCAGTTGCCGCTCCCATGAAGAAACCCAAGGTTGGACCCAAACCTGAGACTGAGTGTTTCTACTGCAAGGGGAATGGTCACTTGAAGCGGAACTGCCCCAAGTACTTGGCAGATAAGAAGGTTGGCAATGTCAACAAAGGTATATTTGATATATATGTTATTGATGTGTACCTTACTAGTGCTCGTAGTAGCATCTGGGTATTTGATACCGATTCAATTACTAATATTAGTTACTCAGAGCAAGAGCTGTGGAGTAATGGAGACTAGCTGAGGGCGAGGTGACGATGAGTGTTGGAAGTGTCTCCAAGGTTGATATGATCACCATCGGCACGCTCGTAATACCTTCGGGATTAGTATTAAACCTAAATAATGGTTATTTGGTGCTTGCGTTGAGCATAAAACATTATATCTGGATATTGTTTGTTGCAAGATGGTTATTCATTTAAGTCAGGGAATAATGGTTATTCTATTTATATGAGTAATATCTTTAGTGGTCATGCACCCCTTGTGAATGGTTTATTCTTGTTGAATCTCGATCGTAGTGATACACATATCCATAATATTGATGCCAAAAGATGCAAAGTTAATGATGATAGTACCACATATTTGTGGCACTGCCGCTTAGGTCATATCGGTGTAAAGCGCATGAAGAAACTCCATGCTAATGGACTATTGGAATCACTTGATTATGAATCATTTGATACATGTGAACCATGCCTTATGGGCAAGATGACTAAAACCCCGTTTTCCGGAGCAATGGAGCGGACTAGTGACTTATTGGAAATAACACATACTGATGTATGCGGTCCGATGAGTGTTGAAGCACGCAGTGGATATCGTTATTATCTTACCTTCATAGATGATTTGAGTAGATATGGGTATATTTACTTGATGAAACACAAGTCTGAAATTTTGAAAAGTTCAAGCAATTTTAGAGTGAAGTTGAAGATCATTGTGACGATAAAATGTCTACGATATGATCTGGAGGAAAATATCTGAGTGGCGAGTTTGGTATGTATTTAATACAATGTGAAAATTATTTCACAACTCACGCCACCTGGAACACCATAGTGTAATGGTGTGTCTGAGCGTCATAGCCGTACTCTATTGGATATGGTGCGTTCTATGATGTCTCTTATTAATTTGCCACTATATATTTAGGGCTATGCATTAGAGACAATAACATTCACTTTAAATAGGGAAACATCTAAATCCATTGAGATGACACCGTTTGAGTTCTGGTTTGGCAAGAAACCTAAGCTGTCGTTTCTTAAAGTTTGGGGATGCGACGCTTATGTCAAGAGGATTCAGCCTAATAAGCTCGAACCCAAAGCGGAGAAGTGCGTCTTCATAGGATACCCTAAATAGACCATTGGGTATACCTTCTACCACAGATCCAAGAGCAAGATTTTTGTTGCCAAGAATGGGTCCTTTCTAGAGAAGGAGTTTCTCTCGAAAGAAGTGAGTGGGAGGAAAGTAGAACTTGATGAGATAATTGTACCTTCTGTCGAATTGGAAGGTAGCACATCACAGAAAGCAGTTCACGTGATGCCTACACCAACCGAAGAGGAAGCTAATGATGATGATCATGAAACTTCGGATCAAGTTGCTACTGAACATCATAGGTCGACCAGGGTACGTTCCGCACTAGAGTGGTATGGTAATCCAGTCCTAGAAGTCATGTTGTTAGACAACGGCGAACCTACGAAGTATGAAGAAGCTATGATGAGCCTGGATTCCGACAAATGGCTTGTGGCCATGAAATCTGAGATAGGATCCATGTATAAGAACAAAGTATGGAGTTTGGTAGACTTGCCCGATGATCGGCAAGCCATTGAGAATAAATGGATCTTTAAGAAGAAGACAGTCGATGATGGTAATGTCACCGTCTATAAAGCTCGACTTGTCGCAAAGTGTTTCTGAGAAGTTCAAGGAGTTGACTACGATGAGACTTTCTCACCCGTAGCGATGCTTAAGTCTGTTAGAATTATATTAGCAATTGCTGCATTTTTCAATTATGAAATCTGGCAGATGGATGTGAAAACCGCTTTCCTTAAGGAAGAGTTGTATATGATGCAACCTAAAGGTTTTGTGGAACCTAAGGATGCTAAAAAGGTATGCAAGCTCCAGCGATCCATCTATGGACTGGTGCAAGCATCTCGGAGTTGGAATATACGCTTTGATGAGGTGATCAAAGCTTTTGGGTTTATACGAAGTTTATGAAAAAACTTGTATTTAGAAGAAAGTGAGTGGGAGCTCTATAGCATTTCTGATAAGTATATGTGGATCACATATTGTTGATTGGAAATGATGTAGAATTTCTAGAAAGCATAAAGGGTTGTTTGAAAGGAGTTATTCAAAGGAAGACCTGGGTAAAGCTGCTTACAGATTGGGCATTAAAGATCCATAGAGATAGATGAAGATGCCTAATAAGACTTTCACAAAGCACATACCTTGACAAGATTTTGAAGGAGTTCAAAATGGATCAGTCAAAGACGGAGTTCTTGCCTGTATTGTAGGGTGTGAAGTTGAGTAAGACTCAAAGCTTGACCACGGCAGAAGAAAGAGAAAGGATGAAGGTCATCCCCTATGCCTCAGCCATAGGCTCTATAATGTATGCCATGTTGTGTACCAGACCTGATGTGTGCCTTACCATAAGATAGCAGGGAGGTACCAAAGTAATCCAGGAGTGGATCACTGACAGCGGTCAATAATATCCTTCAGTACATAAAGAGGACTAAGGAAATGTTTCTCGATTATGGAGGTGATAAAGAATTCGTCGTAAAGGGTTACGTCGATGCAAGCTTTGACACCGATCCGGATGACTCTGAGTCGCAAACCGGATATGTATAATGGAGCAATCATTTGGAATAGCTCCAAGTGGAGCGTGGTAGCAGCATCTACAGTGTGACATAGAGATTTGCAAAGTACACATGGATCTGAATATTGCAGACCCGTTGACTAAAACCTCTCTCACAAGCCAAACATGATCAAACCCCAGAACTCTTTGGGTGTTAGTCACATGATGATGTGAACTAGATTATTGACTCTAGTGCAAGTGGGAGACTGTTGAAAATATGCCCTAGAGGCAAAAATAAATTGGTTATTATCATATTTCCCATTCATGATAAATGTTTATTATTCATGCTAGAATTGTATTGACCGGAAACTTAAATACATGTGTGAATACATAAACTACACCGTGCCCTAGTAAGCCTCTACCAGACTAGCTCGTTGATCAAAGATGGTTAAGGTTTCCTAACCATAGACATGAGTTGTCATTTGATAATGGGATCGCATCATTAGGAGAATGATGTGATGGACAAGACCCAACCGTAAGCTTAGCATCAGATCGTTTAGTTATTTGCTACAGCTTTCATCATGTCAAGTATCTGTTCCTTAGACCATGAGATCGTGCAACTCCCGAATACCGGAGGAATGCCTTGTGTGCTATGAAACGTCACTTCATAAGTGGGTGATCATAAAGGTGCTCTACAGGTATCTCCGAAGGTGTCTATTGGGTTGCATGGATCGAGATTGGGATTTGTCGCTCCGTGTGACAGAGAGATATCTCTGGGCCCTCTTGGTAATACAACATCATAAGAAGCTTCATGTGACTAATGAGTTTAGTCACGGGATCTTGTATTATAGAATGAGTAAAGAGACTTGCCGGTAACAAGATTGAACTAGGTATGGAGATACCAACGATCGAGTCTCGGGCAAGTCACATATCGCCGGACAAAGGGAATTGCATACGGGATTGACTGAATCCTTGACATCGAGGTTCAACCGATAAAGATCTTCGTTGAATATGTAGGAATCAATATGGGCATCCTGGTCCTGCTATTGGTTATTGACCGGAGAGGAGTCTCGGTCATATCTACATGATTCTCGAACCCGTAGGGTCGCACGCTTAACATTTGGTAGTGCTAGGGTAGTATTGAGATATTAATAGTGGAAAGTTCGAAGGTTGTTCAGAGTCCCGAATGGGATCCAGGACATCACGAGGAGCTTCGGAATAGTCCGGAGGTACAGATTCATATATGGAAAGTTGTTGTCGGGGTTCCGGAAAAGTTTGAGTTTTTTCGGTATTGTACTGGGAAGGTTCTAGAAGGTTCCGGAGTGGGGCCCTCCTACATGGGTGATGACCCACAAGTATAGGGGACCAATCATAGTCCTTTCGACAAGTAAGTGTGTCGAACCCAACGAGGAGCAGAAGGAAATCACAAGTGGTTTTCAGCAAGGTAATTTTTGCAAGCACTGAAATTGTTGGTAACATGTAGCTTGATAGCAAGATACTTTGTAACAAGTAACAATAGTAATAATAAGTGCAGCAAGGTAGCCCAATCCTTTTGATGGCAAACGACAGGCCGAAACGGTCTCAGATAATAAGTAAAGCGTTCTTGAGGGCACACGGGAATTTCATCTAGTCACTTTCATCATGTTGGTTTGATTCACGTTCGCTACTTTGATAATTTGATGTGTGGGTCGACCGGTGCTTGGGTGTTGTTCTTACTTGAACAAGCCTCCCACTTATGATTAACCCCCTCGCAAGCATCCGCAACTATGAAAGAAGTATTAAGATAAAATCTAACCATAGCAATAAACATGTGGATCCAAATCAGCCCCTTACGAAATAGCGCATAAACTAGGGTTTAAGCTTCTCTCACTCTACCAACCCATCATCTAATAACTACTCCACAATGCATTCCCTTAGGCCCAAAGATGGTGAAGTGTCATGTAGTCGACGTTCACATAACACCACTAAGGGAATCACAACATACATATCATCAAAATATCGAACACATATCAAATTCACATGATTACTTGCAACATGACTTCTCCTGTGGCCTCAAGAACAAAGGTAATTACTCACAAATAATATTCATGCTCAAGATCAGAGGGATATTAAATAGCATAATGGATCTAAACATATAATCTTCCACCAAATAAACCATATAGCATCAACTACAAGATGTAATCAACACTACTAGTCAACCACAGGTACCAATCTGAGGTTCCGGTACGAAGATTGAACACAAGAGATGAACTAAGGTTTGAGATGAGATGGTGCTGTTGAAGATGTTGATGAAGATTGGCCTCCCAAAGATGAGAGGGTTGTTGGTGATGACGATTGCTTCGATTCCCCCCCCCCCCCCCCCCCCGGAGGGAAGTTCCCCCGACGGAATTGCTTCGTCTGAGGGCAAAAGTGCTCCTGCCCAAGTTCCGCCTCGAGACGGAGAGGCTCCATCTAGAAAGTCCTCTCCTTATTTTTTCTAGGTCAAAAGACCTTAGGTACCAGAAGATGGGCACCGGAGGTGGGCCGAAGGGGCCACTACCCACCAGGGTGCGCCTGGGGGGCCTGGCGCGCCCTGGTGTCTTGTGGCCACCTTGCAGCCCCCCTCTGGTAGTTATTTCCTCCAATATTTATTATATATTCCAAAATAATTCTCCATAAAATTTCAGCTTATTTGGAGATGTGCAGAATAGGTATCTCTGACATAGCTTTTTTAGCTCCAGAATTCCAGCTGCCGGTTTTCTCCTTCTTTGTGTAAATCTTGCATATTATGAGAGAAAAGGCATTATAATTACTCCATAAAGTGTTATAAAGCATAAAAACACTATAAATAACAGTAGGAAAACATGATGCAAAATGGACGTATCAACTCCCCCAAGCTTAGACCTCGCTTGTCCTCAAGCGAAAGCCGATATCGAAAATCATGTCCACATGTGTAGAGAGAGAGGTGTTGATAAAAACAAAATACGAACATAGTAGCATCATGCTTATTTTTGTAACAACAACAAACTTTATCATATAACTTCTCATTAACAAGTAACAATTCATCACAACATCGAAGTAAAAAGCATAAACTTTATTGAAAACTAACAATCTATGATCTCAGTCAACTTTTCAACTACAATTCATCATATTTTTAGGAAGGGTCTCGTATTGGAGCCTTTTGGCAAGTCCACATACTCAACCATCATTTAATCTTCTATGATTGCTAACACTCACAGCATACATATGAGCAAAAAGTTTCAACCGGACACATAAAAAGATAGGGGCTTATAGCTTTGCCTCCCAACTTATTCACCTCAAGGGTGATGTTAACAATACTAAATCATGCTCACTCATATCCAACTGGGTATATGTGCCTAGATCTTTCCCAACCACATGATGCTTGCCAAAGAGAATAATAAAAAGGAATAGAGGGAAACACTTTGACTCTTGCATAAAAGTAAAAGATAGGCCCTTCGTAGAGGGAAGCAAAGGTTGTCATGCGCTTTTTGGTTTTGTATGCACAATCCCTTAATGCAAAAGAACATCACATTATATTGCCCCTTATGATAGCAACCTTTATTATGCAGTCCGTCGCTTTTATTACTTTGCCATCACAAGTTCGTACAACACTTATTTTCCCTTACACTAAAAGATCAAACACATTTAGGAGCAATTTTTATTGCCTTTTTGCACCGGGGACAACTTACTTGAAGGATCTTACTCAATCCATAGTTAGGTATGGTGGACTCTCAAAACATGGATTTGGGTTTAAGGGTTTTGGATGCACAAGTAGTATCTCTACTTAGTGCGGATTTTTGGCTAGCAAAGATATTGAGCAAGAACCACATGTTGAAGGATCTATGACAATATAACCTCTATTTGAATATGAACAAACATAAATCATTACGTTGTCTTCCTTGTCCAACGTCAACAATTTGGCATAAAATATTTAATGGGGGCTCACAATCATAAAAGATGTCCAAGATAGTATATTTGCATGTGAATCTTCTCTTCCCTTATTAATTCTTTCATGAGTTGCATCATTGACCAATGCTATGTTTGTCAACTTTCAATAAATTTTACCACTTATACTTTTCCTTATGTGATGTCATTACTTACCATAAGATTAGCATATGATCTTTTTCATTATTTTCTTTTATTTTGATTGAAACATAAAAATAAAGAAGCAAAAACTCAAACTAAACTTTATTATATAACTCTCACTCGATTACATAGATAGATAGATCACGAAACTAGCACTCAAAAATAGATCATATTAAACTTTTATTCAACTAAATCACGAAATAGCTAGGGATCGAACTAAGATAGGTAAAGGTGATAAAAGTGATGGTGATACGATACTGGGGTATCTCCCCCAAGCTTGGCACAAGCCAAGGGGAGTGCCCATACCCGTGTACTCAAGTCTCCTTCTTTGGTGATGATGATGGTGGTGCTAATGAGGTAGTAGTGTTCTTCTTCCTCAGCTTACGTCGGAGGCTAAAATTATCCTCCCTCAAACCATCGTTCTCTTGCTCAAGCCTTAATATCCTCTTGCATAATGCTGCCTTGCTTCCCTGCAGAAAACGAGAAGGGATAAATTGGGTCTTAGATTTGTTTGCTCTGTTGGTGAGACTTGACTTCTTGAACTCCACGTGCATATCTCCAGGTTGAGGTAATGTGACTTCATCTTCATCTGAGGAGGCATCCTCCATCTCCTCTGGATCGGTGTCTTCCTCCTCATATGTGGCCCACAAATAGGAAAAGGTATCCTTAAAGATATTTGGATCTGGAGTACGGTGGGAAACATAGCTCTCTCCATCTGAATCTTGAGACGACATATTTTTACATCTGCCAGAAAAACATGATGAAACAAGAATAGAGGATTTCTCCGCGATACGGTGGTCAAATCGTCCAGGAGTATATATAAATATTTTTTATCTTGGGAAACAAGTATACAGAAGGAAAACGGAGTCGGGAAGGTGCCCATGGGGCCTACTACCCACCAGTCTTATTACATTGGAAATCAAAATCATCTAAAACATGATAGAGCGTTGCCCGTCCTGGGTGGCCCAAGCGCTGATGCCAGAGAGCAGCTGTGATGCCGACGAAGGCAGTGGGTGAAGAAGCGGTGTCGGAGTGCAGATGGTATAGTTCGTTGGGGTTGTTACATCGGAGCACCACCGACACTGTGTGTAGGTCCTTAACAAAGAAACCAAAAGGGTCAAAAGTGATAGACACAAAATTTTCACGAGTTAAGGCACAGAAAAAGATTAAGTTCTTGACAAGAGATGGCGAGATAAGAACATGACTGAGCTGGAGAGCGGTGGTGGAGGTGGGGATGGTAAGAGATCCAATCTGGGTGATTGGGAGGGGGTGCCATTAGCAACCAGAATGTGAGAGGAAGAAGAGGACGACCGGGCAACCAAGAGCATACCAGGGTGTGCAGCCATGTTGGAGGAGGCGCCCGTGTCAAGGACCCAATCGCCGCCGCCAACGTATTGTTGGGAAACGTTGCATGGAAAATAAAAAAAAATCTACGCACACGCAACGATCTATCCATGGAGATGCATAGCAACGAGGGGGAGAGTGTGTCTACGCACCCTTGTAGATCATAAGCGGAAGCATTTGATAATGCGGTTAATGTAGTCGAACTTCTTCGCGCTCCAACCGATCAAGCACCGAACGTACGACACCTCCACGTTCTGCACACGTTCAGCTCGGTGACGTCCTCCGCCTTCTTGATCCAGCAAGACGGTGAGGTAGTAGATGAGTTCCGGCAGCACGACGGCATGGTGACGGTGATGGTGAAGTGATCTCCGCCGGGCTTCGCCTAAGCACTACGAAAATATGACCAGGAGTGTAAACGGTGGAGGGGGGCGCCGCACACGGCTAGGCAATTGTCTGTTGTGTGCTAGGCACCCCCGTCCCACATATATATAGGTGGGAGGGAGGGAGGAGCAGCCATAGGAGGCACCCAAGTAGGAGGAATCCTACTTGGAGTCCCTCCCAAGCCGCGCCCCCTGCCATATATAACCGAGGGGGAAGGAAAGAGGGAGGGGGGAGGAGAGGGAAGGAAGTGGGAATCCTAATCCACACTTTCCTTTCCCTTCTCCCCTTTCCTTCTCCTCCTTAGGCCGGCCTATATGGGGGGCGCACCAGCTCCTTGTGGCTGGTGCGTTTCCCCTCTTGGCCCATAAGGCCCATATCTTTTGCCGGGGGTGCCCGGAACCTCTTCCGATGACCCGATAAGTACCCGGTATCCCCCGAAACACTTCCGGTGTTCGAATACCATCGTCCTATATATCAATCTTTACCTCTCGACCATTTCGAGAATCCTCATCATGTTCGTGATCTCATCTGGGACTCCGAACAACATTCGGTCACCAAATCACATAACTCATATAATACTATATCGTCAACGAATGTTAAGCGTGTGGACCCTACGGGTTCGAGAACTATTTAGACATGACCGAGACACCTCTCTGGTCAATAACCAATAGCGGAACCTGGATGCCCATATTTTCTCCTACATATTCTACGAAGATCTTTATCGGTCAAACCGTTATGACAACATACGTAATTCCCTTTGTCCATCGGTATGTTACTTGCCCGAGATTCGATCGTCGGTATCTTCATACCTAGTTCAATCTCGTTACCGGCAAGTCTCTTTACTCGTTCTGTAATACATCACCTCGTGAATAACTCCTTAGTCATTTGCTTGCAAGCTTATGATGTGTATTACCGAGAGGGCCCAGAGATACCTCTCCGATACTCGGAGTGACAAATCCTAATCTCAATCGATGCCAACTCAACAAACACCTTCGGAGATACCTGTAGAGCATCTTTATGATCACCCAGTTACGTTGTGACGTTCGATAGCACACAAGGTATTCCTCCGGTATCCGGGAGTTGCATAATCTCATAGTTGAAAGAATATGTATTTGACATGAAGAAAGCAATAGCAATAAACTGAACGAGCATTATGCTAAGCTAACGGATGGGTCTTATCCATCACATCATTCTCCTAATTATGTGATCCCGTTATGAAATGACAATACATGTCCATGGTTAGGAAACCTTGACCATCTTTGATCAACGAGCTAGTCTAGTAGAGGCTTACTAGGGACACAATATTTGTTTATGTATTCACACATGTATTTAAGTTTCCGATCAATACAATTCTAGCATGAATAATAAACCGTTATCATGAATAAGGAAATATAAAATAACAACTTTATTATTGCCTCTAGGGCATATTTCCTTCAGTCTCCCACTTGCACTAGAGTCAATAATCTAGTTCACATCACCATGTGATTAAGACCCATAGTTCACATCGTCATGTGACCAATACCCAAAGAGTTTACTAGAGTCAATAATCTAGTTCACTTCGCCATGTGATTAACACCCAATGAGTACTAAGGTGTGATCATGTTTTGCTTGTGTGAGAAGTTTAGTCAACGGGTCTGCCACATTCAGATCCGTATGTATTTTGCAAATTTCTATGTCTACAATGCTCTGCATGGAGCTACTCTAGCTGATTGCTCCCACTTTCAATATGTATCTAGATTGAGACTCAGAGTCATCCGGATCGGTGTTAAAGCTTGCATCGACGTAACGCTTTACGACAAACTCTTTATCACCTCCATAACCAAGAAACATTTCCTTAGTCCTCTTAGGTAACTAAGGATAATTTTTACCGCTGTCTAGTGATCTACTCCTGGATCACTATTGTACCCCCTTGCCAAACTCATGGCAAGGCACACAACAGGTCTGGTACACAACATGGCATACTGTACAGAACCTATGACTGAGGTATATGAAATGACTTTCATTCTCTCTCTATATTCTGCCGTGGTCGGGTTTTGAGTCTTACTCAACTTCACACCTTGTTACACAGTCAAGAACCCTTTCTTTGACTGATCCATTTTGGACTTCTTCAAAACTTTGTCAAGGTATGTGCTTTGTGAAAGTCCTATTAACCGTTTCGATCTATCCCTATAGATCTTGATGCCCAATATGTAAGCAGCTTCACCAAGGTCTTTCGTTGAAAAATTCTTATTCAAGTATCCTTTTATGCTATCTAGAAATTCTATATCGTTTCCAATCAACAATATGTCATCCACATATAATATCAGAAATGCTACAGAGCTCCCACTCACTTTCTTGTAAATACAGGCTTCACCGTAAGTCTATATAAAATCATATGCTTTGATCACATCATCAAAGCGTATATTCCAACTCCGAGATGCTTGCACCAGTCCATAGATGGATCGCTGGAGCTTGCAAACTTTGTCAGCACCTTTAGGATCGACAAAACCTTCTGGTTGCATCATATACAACTCTTCTTTAAGAAATCCATTAAGGAATGCAGTTTTGACGACCATTTGCCAGATTTCATAATTATGAAATGTGGCAATTGCTAACATGATTCGGACTGACTTAAGCATCGCTACGAGTGAGAAGGTCTCATCGTAGTCAACCCCTTGAACTTGTCGAAAACCTTTCGCGACAAGTCGAGCTTTATAGACAGTAACATTACCATCAGCGTCAGTCTTCTTCTTGAAGATCCATTTATTCTCTATGGCTTGCCGATCATCGGGCAAGTCCACCAAAGTCCACACTTTGTTCTCATACATGGATCCTATCTCAGATTTCATGGCCTCAAGCCATTTATCGGAATCTGGGCTCATCATAGCTTCTTCATAATTCGTAGGTTCGCCTTGGTCTAGTAACATGACTTCTAGAACAGGATTACCGTACCACTCTGGTGCGGATCGTGCTCTGGTTGACCTACGAGGTTCAGTATTAACTTGATCTGAAGTTTCATGATCAACATCATTTGCTTTCTCTCTAGTTGGTGTAGGTATCACTGGAACAGTTTTCTATGATGTGCTACTCTCCAATTCGAGAGAAGGTACAATTACCTCATCAAGTTCTACTTTCCTCCCACTCACTCATTTCGAGAGAAACTCCTTCTCTAGAAAGGACCCATTCTTGGCAACAAAGATCTTGCCTTCGGATCTGTGGTAGAAGGTGTACCCAATTATTTCCTTAGGGTATCCTGTGAAGACGCACTTCTCCGATTTGGGTTCAAACTTATCAGGCTGAAGCCTTTTAAAATAAGTGTTGCAACCCCAAACTTTTTAGAAACGACAACTTAGGTTTCTAGCCAAACCACAGTTCATACGCTGTCATCTCAACGGATTTAGACGGTGCACTATTTAACGTGAATGCGGCTGTCTCTAATGCATAACCCCAAAATGATAAAGGCAAATCGATAAGAGACATCATAGAACGCACCATATCTAATAAAGTACGGTTACGATGTTCGGATACACCATTACGCTGTGGTGTTCCAGGTGGCGTGAGTTGTGAAACAATTCCACATTGTTTTAAATGAAGGCCAAACTCGTAACTCAAATATTCGCCGGCGCGATCGGATCGTAGAAACTTTATTTTCTTGTTACGATGATTCTCAACTTCACTCTGAAATTCTTTGAACTTTTCAAATGTTTCAGACTTGTGTTTCATCAAGTAGATATACCCATATCTACTCAAATCATCAGTGAAGGTGAGAAAATAATGATACCCGCCGCGTGCTTCAATACTCATCGGACCGCATACATCTGTATGTATTATTTCCAATAAGTCATTAGCTCGCCCAGTGTTCCGGAGAACGGAGTTTTAGTCATCTTGCCCATGAGGCATGGTTAGCAAGTATCAAATGATTCATAATCAAGTGATTTCAAAAGTCCATCTATATGGAGTTTCTTCATGCGTTTTACACCAATATGACCTAAACGGCTGTGCCACAAATATGTTGCACTATCATTATCAACTTTGCATCTTTTGGCATCAATATTATGAATATGTGTATCACTACGATCGAGATTCAATAAACCATTTACATTGGGTGTATGACCATAGAAGGTTTTATTCATGTAAACAGAACAACAATTATTCTCTGACTTAAATGAATAACCGTATCGTAATAAACATGATCTAATCATATTCATGCTCAACGCAAACACCAAATAACATTTATTTAGGTCCAACACTAATCGCGAAGGTAGAAGGAGTGTGTGATGGTGATCTTATCAACCTTGGAATCACTTCCAACACATGCTACTTCTTGAGCTTACGTTGGTTTTTCCCTTGAAGAGGAAAGGGTGATGCAGCAAAGTAGAGTAAGTATTTCCCTCAGTTTTGAGAACCAAGGTATCAATCCAGTAGGAGACAACACGCAAGTCACTGAATACCTGCACAAACAAACACCAACCTTGCACCCAACGCGATAAGGGGTTGTCAATCCCTTCTCAGTTACTCGAAAAAGTGAGATCTGATAGAGATAGATAAACGGTAAAGTAAATATTTTTTTTGGTATTTTTGTTTTATAGATTGGAAAGTAAAAGATTGCAAATAGTAAATCGAAAACTCGTAGATTGGAAAGTAAAAAGATTGTATGATGGAAAATAGACCCGGGGGCCATAGGTTTCACTAGAGGCTTCTCTCAAGATAGAAAATAATACTGTGGGTGAACAAATTACTGCCGAGCAATTGATAGAAAAGCACAAAGTTATGACGATATCTAAGGCAATGATCTTGAATATAGGCATCACGTCCGTGTCAAGTAGACCGAAACGATTCTGCATCTACTACTATTACTCCACACATCGACCGACTCCTGCCTGCATCTAGAGTATTAAGTTCATGAAGAACAGAGTAACGCATTAAGAAAGATGACATGATGTAGAGGAATTAACTCAAGAAATATGATGCAAACCCCATCTTTTTATCCTCGATGGCAACAATACAATACGTGCCTTGCTGCCCCTACTGTCACTGGGAAAGGACACCGCAAGATTGAACCCAAAGCTAAGCACTTCTCCCATTGCAAAAAAACCCAATCTAGTTGGCCAAACTAAATCGATAGTTCGAAGAGACTTGCAAAGATATCAAATCATGCATAAAAGAATTCAGAGAAGATTCAAATAATATTCATAGATAAGCTGATCATAAATCCACAATTCATCGGATCTCGACAAACACACCGCAAAAAAGTATTACATCGAATAGATCTCCGAGAACATCGAGGAGAACGTGGTATTGAGAATCAAAGAGAGAGAAGAAGCCATCTAGCTACTAGCTATGGACCCGTAGGTCTGAGGTAAACTACTCACGCTTCATCGGAAGGGCAATGGTGTTGATGTGGAAGCCCTCCGTGATCGAATCCCCCTCCGGCAGGACGCCGAAAAAGGCCCCTAGATGGGATCTCACGGGTACAGAAGGTTGCGGCGGTGGAAAAGTCTTTTCGTGGATGCCCCTGGTGGTTTGGGCATATAAGAGTATATATAGGCGAAAGAATTAGGCCAGGAGACGCACGAGGGGCCCACAAGGGTGGGGGGCGCGCCCTACCCCCCTGGGCGCGCCCTCCGTCCTTGTGGCCGCCTCGTGGCTTCTCTGACTTGCACTCCAAGTCCTCTGGTTTCCTTTTGGTCCAAGAAAGATCATCGCGAAAGTTTTATTCCGTTTGGACTCCGTTTGGTATTCCTTTTCTGCGAAACTCAAAAACAGGGAAAAAACAGGAACTGGCACTGGGCTCTAGGTTAATTGGGTAGTCCCAAAAATAATATAAAATAGCATATTAATGCAGATAAAATATCCAAAACAGATAATATAATAGCATGGAACAATAAAAAATTATAGATACGCTGGAGCCGTATCAACACACATCGTCACCTCGCCATTAACTAGTCTTTGTTCATTTTACAACTCTTGTTTCGAGTTACTAATCTTAGCAACTAGACCGGTATCAAATACCCAGGGGCTACTATGAACACTAGTAAAGTACACATCAATAACATGTATATCAAATATACCTTTGTTCACTTTGCCATCCTTCTTATCTGCCAAGTATTTGGGGCAGTCCCGCTTTCAGTGACCATTTCCTTTGTAGTAGAAGCACTCAGTCTCAGGCTTGGGTTCAGCTTTGGGCTTCTTCACGGGAGCAGCAACTTGCTTGCCATTCTTCTTGAAGTTCCCTTTCTTTCCCTTGCCCTTTTTTCTTGAAACTAGTGGTCTTGTTAACCATCAACACTTGATGCTCTTTCTTGATTTCTACCTTCACCGATTTCAGCATCGCGAAGAGCTCGGGAATCGTTTTCGTCATCCCTTGCATATTATAGTTCATCACAAAGTTCTAGTAGCTTGGTGATAGTGACTAGAGAAATCTGTCAATCACTATCTTATCTGGAAGATTAACTCCCACTTGATTCAAGCGATTGTAGTACCCAGACATTCTGAGCACATGCTCACTGGCTGAGCTATTCTCCTCCATCTTGTAGGGAAAGTACTTGTCAGAGGTCTTATACCTCTCGACATGGGCATGAGTCTGAAATACCAATTTCAGCTATTGGAACATCTCATATGCTCCGTGGCGTTCAAAACATTTTTGAATTCCTGGTTCTAAGACGTAAAGCATGGCGCACTAAACTATCAAGTAGTCATCATATCGAGCTTTGCCAAACGTTCATAACTTCTGCATCTGCTCCTGCAATAGGTCTGTCACCTAGCGGTGCATCAAGAACATAATTCTTCTGTGCAACAATGAGGATAATCCTCAAATCACGGACCCAGTCCGCATCATTGCTACTATCATCTTTCAACTTATTTTTCTCTAGGAACATATCAAAAATAAGGGAGCTATATCGTGAGCTATTGATCTACAACATAGATATGCAAAACTATAAGACTAAGTTCATGATAAATTAAGTTCAATTAATCAAATTACTAAAAAACTCCCACTTAAATAAACATCCCTTAAGTTATCTAAGTGATACGTGATCCAAATCAACTAACCCATGTCCGATCATCACGTGAGATGGGGTAGTCATCAATGGTGAACATCTCTGTTGATCATATCTACTATATGATTCACATTCGATCTTTCGGTCTCCAGTGTTCTGAGGCCATGTCTGTACATGCTCGGCTCGTCAAGTTTAACCCATGTATTCTGCATGTGCAAAACTGTCTTACACCCGTTGTATGTGAACGTAGAGTCTATCACACCCGATCATCATGTGGTGTCTCAACACGACGAATTGTAGCAACGGTGCATACTCAGGGAGAACACTTTTACCTTGAAATTTAGTGAAGGGATCATCTTATAATGCTACCGCCGTACTAAGCAAAATAAGATGCATAAAAGATAAACATCACATATAATCAAAATATGTGACATGATATGGCCATCATCATCTCGTGCTTTTGATCTCCATCTCCAAAGCATCGCCATGATCTCCATCGTCACCGGCTCGACACGTTGATCTCCATCGTTTCGTCATGGTCGTCTCGCCAACTATTGCTTCTACAACTATTGCTAACGCATAGCGATAAAGTAAAGCAATTACATGGCGCCTGCATTTCATACAATAAAGAGACAACCATAAGGCTCCTGCCGGTTGCTGATAAATTACAAAACATGATCATCTCATACAATAACGTATATCACATCATGTCTTGACCATATCACATCACAACATACCCTGTAAAAACAAGTTAGACGTCCTCTACTTTGTTGTTGCAAGTTTTACGAGGCTGCTACGGGTTTCTAGTAAGAACCGTTCTTACCTACGCAAAAACCACAACGGTGATTCATCAAGTTTGCTGTTTTAACCTTCTTCAAGGACCGGCCGTAGTCAAATTCGATTCAACTAAAGTAGGAGAAACAGACACCCGCCAGCCACCTTTATGCAAAACTAGTTGCATGTCAGTCGGTGGAACTGGTCTTATGTGCTTGGACATGTAAGGTTGGTCCGGGCCGCTTCATCCCACAATACCGCCGAATCAAAATAAGACGTTGGTGGTAAGCAGTATGACTATCACTGCCCACAACTCTTTGTGTTCTACTCGTGCATATCATCTACGCATAGACCTGGCTCTGATGCCACTGTTGGGAAACATTGCATGGAAAACAAAAAAAATTCTACGCACACGCAACGATCTATCCATGGAGATGCATAGCAACGAGGGAGAGAGTGTGTCTACGTACCCTTGTAGATTGTAAGCGGAAGCGTTTGATAACGCGGTTGATGTAGTCGAACTTCTTCGCGCTCCAATGGATCAAGCACCGAACGTACGGCACCTCCGCGTTCTGCACACGTTCAGCTCGGTGACGTCCTCCGCCTTCTTGATCCAGCAAGACGGCGAGGTAGAAGATGAGTTTCGGCAGCACGACGGCGTGGTGACGGTGATGGTGAAGTGATCTCCGCAGGGCTTCGCCTAAGCACTGCGAAAATATGACCGGGGGTGTAAACGGTGGAGGGGGGCGCCGCACACGGCTAGGCAATTGTCTGTTGTGTGCTAGGCGCCCCCGTCCCATATATATATAGGTGGGAGGGAGGGAGGAGCAGCCATAGGAGGCGCCCAAGTAGGAGGAATCCTACTTGGAGTCCCTCCCAAGCCTCGGCCCCCTGCCATATATAACCGAGGGGAAGGAAAGAGGGGGGGGCGAGAGGGAAGGAAGTGGTAATCCTAATCCACACTTTTCTTTCCCTTCTCCCCTTTCCTTCTCCTCCTTAGGCCGGCCTATATGGGGGGCGCACCAGCCCCTTGTGGCTGCTGCGTTTCCCCTCTTGGCCCATAAGGCCCATATCTTTTGCCAGGGGTGCCCGGAACCTCTTCCGGTGACCCGATAAGTACCCGATACCCCCCGAAACACTTCCGGTGTCCGAATACCATCGTCCTATATCAATCTTTACCTCTCGACCATTTCGAGACTCCTCGTCATGTTCGTGATCTCATCCGGGACTCCGAACAATATTCGGTCACCAAATCACATAACTCATATAATACTATATCGTCAACGAATGTTAAGCGTGCGGACCCTACGGATTCGAGAACTATGTAGACATGACCGAGACACCTCTCCGGTCAATAACCAATAGCAGAACCTGGATGCCTATATTGGCTCCTACATATTCTACGAAGATCTTTATCGGTCGAACCGTTATGACAACATACGTAATTCCCTTTGTCCATTGGTCTGTTACTTGCCCAAGATTCGATCGTCGGTATCTTCATACCTAGTTCAATCTCGTTACCGGCAAGTCTCTTTACTCGTTCCGTAATACATCACCTCGTGACTAACTCCTTAGTCATTTGCTTGCAAGCTTATGATGTGTATTACCGAGAGGGCCCAGAGATACCTCTCCGAGACTCGGAGTGATAAATCCTAATCTCAATCTATGCCAACTCAACAAACACCTTCGGAGATACCTGTAGAGCATCTTTATGATCACCCAGTTACGTTGTGACGTTTGATAGCACACAAGGTATTCCTCCGGTATCCGGGAGTTGCATAATCTCATAGTTGAAGGAATATGTATTTGACATGAAGAAACCAATAGCAATAAACTGAACGATCATTATGCTAAGCTAACGGATGGGTCTTGTCCATCACATCATTCTCCTAATGATGTGATCCCATTATCAAATGACAACACATGTTCATGGTTAGGAAACCTTAACCATCTCTGATCAACGAGCTAGTCTAGTAGAGGCTTACTAGGGACACAGTATTTGTTTATGTATTCAAACATGTATTTAAGTTTTCGATCAATACAATTCTAGCATGAATAATAAACCTTTATCATGAATAAGGAAACATAAAATAACAACTTTATTATTGCCTCTAGGGCATAATTCCTTCACGTATGGCTGCCGCTGCATGGCAAGCAGGGCAGCCTGCACGGCGCATGTGTCCCATGGGTTGGAGGTCGGGGCCGGCTAGGGAGGCGGTGGAGGCGTCGGGGGAAATAGGCGGTCTCGGTGAAACCAAACGGTGCAGGACGGTGCCCGAGTAGATCTGCAGTTGGTGGGCGTCGCGTCATGGGCCACGCCTGGAACGTCCCCGTCCATGGGTTGATCCCAGCGATTCCGGGGTATGGTGGGTGCGTCGTGAAGCTCGTCAGTGCAGGCACGACTGGAGTGGGAGGGGCCCCGCCATGGCCACCGTGATCGCCTCCGTTGCCGCCCTTGTGGCGCTTGCGGCCATGTTGGCCGCCGCCATTGCCGCCGTGGCTGCCGGTGCGAGGGGGCGGGACGGGGGCCGGGTCGATGGACAAGCCGGTGCCGGCCCAGGTGGGGCGCAACCGGCGTACAGGGTAGTGGTCGAGACGTTCGCTGCCGCATGGTCGATTCACCGTTCCTCCTAGAGCAGGTAAGTGTGTGCCTACAGAAAAGAGGGAGCTTGCTGTCATAGTAGGTGATGGTAGAGATGGCGTGCGCGAACTTGTTGGAGAGGCCACGGAGCATGTTGGAGACGAGACCCCGATCGTCCACAGGCATGACGCAGTTGAAGAGGGTGTCGGCTAGGGTTTGGAGACGTGCATAGTACTTGGTGATGGAGAGGTCATTCTGGAAGAGGTCATGAAACTCCTCCAAGGTGTGGATGCCCTGCTGATTTCTGTTGGAGAGGAAGAGCTGGTGGATCTAAGTCCAGAGGGTGTAGGTAGTGGGGTTGCGGTGCTTCACCGTACCTCGCATCTGGGCATAGACGGAGCAAAGAAGCCACCGGATGACGCACCAATCAATCTGAGTCCAGATGGTGTCGGTGAGGCGAGAGCGGGCATCCACCGTCCCGTCGACATGGTCCTGGATGTTGTAGGACATGAATAAGGCATGGAGGAAGGAGCTCCATTGGGTGTAGTTGGGCGGCTGCAGCTCGAGGGTCATGGGGACTTGGGAGGAGATGTTGAGGCTATGGAGGAGAGGGGGACGGAGGGGCCGCCGGCAGCGACCAAGGGATTGCCGAACGGGTTGCTGGCGGAGCCCACAGAGGAGAGGCTCGAGAGATCCATCAGAGGGCGGAAGCGATGGGGATCGATAGAGTATCTGATACCATGTAGGAATGCAGCGAGAGAGAGAGAGAGAATAGGATTGAACACACTGTATTGTATTGATATCGGGCCTCTGATACCATGTAGGAATGCAACGAGAGAGAGAGAGAGAATAGGATTGAACACACTGTATTGTATTGATATCGGGCTCATATATGCAGGTTACAACCACGTAGTGTGCCCGCTAACTGACTAAGGCCCAGTTCTTTTGGCTGATTCTCCCAGAATATTGAGAATCAGACCTCCCCCAGCTTCTCACACAATCTTGAACCCATATGTTTTTGACAGTCCCAGCTAGTTAGGATCTGAACAACTAGAATTATCAAAAAAATATAGGTTCAAGGTTCTGGGAGAAGCTGGATGAAGGTTTGATTCTTAAGATTATAGGAGAATAGGCCAAAAGAACTGGGCTTAACTAACAACCTAGCTACTGCCTAGATGCTAGGGGCATGTTGTAGCATGCGATCATGGTTTGGTGGAGTCGTGGGCGCATGGGGTTGACCAGGTGATCCATTCCAACAAATATGAAATCCGTGTTTATATGAAATCCGGCCGTGTTTGAACGGATTTCTTTCGGTTAGTTCGAATTGTTGGCCGGATGTGTGCGGGCAGTGTTGGATGACGGCCTCCCGCATCCATGTCCGTGGACTGATCCCTCCGTTCGCGGACGGATGCAGGAGGAAATTTACGGGTTGCCGTCGGAGATGCCCTTAGTTGTGTGTTGGTGGGTTTGAATTAACGGAGACACCTAGGGCTGGCTATTGTTTCGGCGAGAGGAATTCTGTCCAGTCTGCTTGATGTGTGCAGAGGATGGAGAACATATATATTCGGACTAGCAGGCGGAAGGTCCAGTCTGCTTGATGTGTGCAGAGGATGGAGAACATATATATTCGGACTAGCAGGCGGAAGGCGCGGCAGCATGCCGCGCCCAATTATGAGCCCGTTGTTGGCTAAATTGTAGCTTAATTTGTTGGTTGCTTGTGTTTATTTTCTGTTGTTCAGTTTTACAAACTAGCGTGAGAATATTACAAACTATCGAAAAGAGTATAAATTGTTAGGTCGCATACATACAAAGATGAACAAAAAGAGTACAATAAAGTGAACATTGGACTAAAAGGTTATACACTTCATAAAGTGGAAATGACCAGATTTTCTAGCTTGATAGATGTCAGCGCATGTTATCCTCCTGTGATTACTCCCTTCCACTTATCTACTTCGCTCATGATGCCGAACGCCGGAAAAGTATTATCTATGCCAATAAACTGAATGCTATCTATCGTTCATTCCTCTTTCATAATGCACCTTCAACAACACAATGAACATGTGAATTCCATCAGGCTTAGCATACTATAGACAATTTGATTTATTCCGTAGAAGCAAATAGAATTACTTAGTGTAGGAAGAAAGGAGAACATGTTGAAACATGCTATCTATCGTTCATTCCTCTTTCATAATGCACCTTCAACAACACAATGAAAATGTGAATTCCATCAGGCTTAGCATACTATAGACACATTTTGTTGCCCCTTTCACCCGACAAATTATGTGATTGAAACTGGGTTCAGAGGGATGTAGATACTAATTAATCGAACTCTCGCTGAACCATTGCGTCAGCATACAACATAGAGCAAGGTACGAAGTATATTTAGTGCAGTGGTTAATCTCTATCTTGTACAATTTGAAACGAATTCACATGACATATATGTCTATCATGTATCATATAATTCCTTTTTTAATCATAATCAAATAAAGGCAAAAAAAGCTTACATCTAGAAATTTATCCAAGATATGAGTAATCCAAATAGTTTTGAGTGCCTGATCAATATTTTCACAAACAATTTGATTTTACACAGAAAATTTTGAGCATTTTCAAAAGAACTAGAAAAGAAAACTAAGCAAGGGTTGGTTATTTAGTAACATGTTAACCGGGTAAAGCAAAGTCTGATGGGATTTATCCTAAAGATTAATATAAGATTAACACAATGACATTAGGCACAAATAGAAGCATAAGATGACAGTTCCAAAAAACTGAAAAATGGATGAGAAGGATGACATAGTATTATAATTTTGTAAATGGCTAGCTGAGCATATATAAGCTAATAACAAATACATGCTTATTTAGTTTGAGCTATAAACAGACAACAGAAGCAAAACCATTAGCTGGATATATTTGAGTCTTCACTTTGTAGGACGTGTGAGCTAACAGGTAGACTGAAATCCTCAAATTTCTCAAGTAGTAGCCAAAATGTGCACATAAATTAATATCCTCGCCTCATACTTGATGTCAGAAAGAGATAAACATCATATAGCCATGAAAACAGGTGCTCGAAAAAAATGGAAGTTATTTTGAGTACTTTATGTATTTCAACAAAGCCTGGTATTACCAATCAAACATACAGATGCAAAGCCTTTAAATTGGTAGAAACATTAAGCAAATATAATCACCACACAATTTGCCAATACCATAAGCAGTACTACCATAGTTTGCCCATTGACTTTCACTTGGGCAATATTTGACAACCTTTTTAAGACGATAAAACTATTATGTTAGCCAAGCAACCTTTATTTGCTAACTATAAACTATCAGTACTCATTCCACAAGGCATAATAATCAAATTCAACATGTGTGCATGCCTTCTTTTTTTAAGGAAAACCACGTATTTAAATGCTTATCCTACTAAAAATTTACAGACTCTGAAACTGACCAAACATTACTTGCACCAAAACACATAGGAAGTCGGGTCATAGGTCGCAGCAAGAAAAAAAATCACATGTGGTCTAACAGGAGGAAGTGGTTTCCGAAGTTGAAGTCGAGGACACAACCGTCGCGATATAGTGGAGGCGGTCGGCAAGGTGGAAGTGCCCGAGGCAAGGCATTGGAGCTGGGGGTGTTAGGGAGACGACCGAGGTAAGGTTGGCGAGATAGGAAAAAACGGAGGGGGTCGACTGAGAGGTGCCTGGTGCTGGAGGACTGTGAGGTTGGCGAGTTCATGGCACTGGCTCCCGTGGGCAATGGAGAGAGGCAGGAGGAGAGATCGTGATGGTAAGGTCAGGTGTGAGGATGCCATGATGCTACGTATGTAGCCCATCCCAAGAAATCCACACCGGCGGCGGCGGGCTCCAATAGCCAGCCAGGGTAGGTGCGGTGTTGTGGGCAAGGTCAGGGGCATGTGGTGCTCTGCTTCCATGGGAGAGGCGGTGCGTCGTTCGACGGCCATGGGAGAGTCGACACTTCTGATGCATAGGGAGGGGTGGATCAGAACTGGGAGAAGGAATAAGAGAAGAAGTCGAGGTTGTGGCAGATCGATGCGAGAGGATAAAGCGACAGGGTGGGAGCTACGCAGTTTATGGAGTCCATGAGAAACATCTTCTCTAGTCTAAAACCAATGAAAAAATATCGCGCTATAGCAAAATAGTGTCACCTTTAAAATACATTATTAGCGTGCTATTAGCGAGACATTATATGATAATTTATTTAGCGAGGCATTGCTCAAAACGCTGTAGCGTGCTACACACCACAAAAACGGGAGTGAATTATGTTCAAAAATCAAGAGTGAACCAGAGAAAAAACTGGACACATGTATCGCTCATGTACACTGATTTATTTAGTGAGACATTTACTCAGAAAGTTATAGCATCTATTAGCGGAGCTATAGCGTGCTATTTTTTCAAGTGATCTAAACGCAATACAAAACCGGATGTAAACTGTGTAAAAAAAAGCAAAAGTGAATAGGACACACGTGTCACTCATAGAAGAGTTCACGGCTAGCACTCCAAACTCTCCAGAGGCACTGAAGCTTAGCAGCTTTAATTCTCTTATTAATATATTCGGGTGAGTACAGTAGTATCTCTCCGTAATCGTAGATTGATATGTGCACGTTACGCCACGACGCGACGGACAGGTTTCTGATTTAATTTGATTTGATTCGATGGATGCCGCTGAGGCTGAGACCAACCAAAACACGACACACCAGCATCCCATGGATGAAATCATATACTCTTACTCGGGTTGTTCTGTTCTGGCCTGTGGACTTTGGTCGCCGCGCTTCAGCCGTTCAGAAATTATAGGATTCAGAAACAGAGGTGTCGTGTCAGCGTGCATGTGAGTGTGGTGGGTCCATCTCCAAAGACTCGAGGGGACCAAAGTGTTGACTTCTTCCCGCCACGCCCCTTCAATCCATCCCGCCCGCCAAATCTCTCTATATTTTCCCGGAACCCTCAAAAACTCAAGCTAGGATTTTTTTCCCAAGGGTCCCAAAACACTACCTTTTTTTTCGAGCGTACCCAAAACATGGATGGGCCTTCTGTTTTGGGCTTTCTGACGATAATTTGGTTGTCGAGGCCTGAGGAGACGCGGGCGGTATTTATCGCATCAAGTGAGCCCGAAGTGGATCTCTTGCTGAAGGCGTTAACTAATCGGGCCGGCCCATGTTTGCACATGAAAAAGAAAATAATATCAAAGAGGGATTTGATACTTGGTCTCCTGCGGTAGAGCTAGCGCTGCTAACCACTCGGCCACAGACTCGCACGTGATAAATATATGGCTTGTAGCGAACCAACCTGTAGTTGGATGGTTAGAGGGACCGTGGTATCCCCAGCCCACCAGGGTTCAAATCCTGGTGCTCGCATTTATTCCTGGATTTATTTCAGGATTTTCAGCGATGCGCATTCAGTGGGTGGAGACGTTCCTGTCGACGACGAGGCGCCTATGGTCTCTTCGTAAATCTCAAGATGATATGCCGGCTCAGTCTTTCGGAGGTGCTCATAGGGGTAGGGTGTGCGTGTGTGCGTTCATAGGGGTGAGTGTATGCGCGTGTATATGAGCGCTTGTGTCTGTACTGATGTTCAAAAAAAAAATATGGCTTGTATTGTGAATTTGTTGGGTGGATGAGGGAAATCAACGGGCGGCGCCATGGTCGCCCATGGAAGCGGAGGTGGGTGGTGGGAGAGCCATTCTAGTTCCACCCCGTTGAAGACAATCCTGTCATTTGTGTCCGTCTTATAAGCTGCAGTAGTGACACCCCCTGCTCCAAGCCATAGTCCAGCAAAGCCTTCTTCACCCGAGATGGGAGTGCGGGTAGCTATATTCCTAGGTAATCTCTCGGATGCCGTCATGGATGATAAGTATAAAGAGCACTCATGTGAGACCACTTAACATGGATAGAAAACAAATAAAGATAACTTTGAACATACCATCATGTGTTCGGTGATAAGATTTGTTTTCGTCAAGCGAGTCACAAATGGCACCCCAATGTTATATTGTTTGGCGGTAGCATGTCAAGGAGGCGGCCAGTCGCATCATCGTCGAGCTCAATTCTTCTATTGAAGACGCAAGAATGAAATGGGTCATCCTTGTTTGAATCGACGACATAGAGAAAGTGCATCGGGGGTATTAGTCCTATCAAGCAAAAGCATATCATCTCTCCACCGGTTAGACCGTTCTGCATAATGAAGTGGACCCATACTTCACCTCCCAAACGTGTCCTTGTCGGTCCTTTCTGCAGTTCAATGTTGTAAGTGACCCCTCAACCCACAAAGGGCACACTCTTTTCCGTGAATTCATTTAACTCCATCCTAGCGTTCCGTGCGACAATTTGTGCAACAAATGCGAAAGAAACACACATTACATAAATTGTAAAAGCACTAAAATAAAAGATAAATGGTTACAGGTTTATGGAAAAGAATATATATATGTGTACGTAGTTTGTTACCACTGAAGTTTGGTTGCCCCCAACCAAATTGATACTAAAGGATGAAACACTTCAAAAGTTTTCTGCACACCCCGACATGCATACTTGGCACACCATATCCTGTTCAAGAATATTTAATTAATTAACCTTGGATATTTACATGTCACTATTCATCAATCACCAAAAAATGAAGCATTTGCAAATATTTTCACACATATGCACACATTAACAAAATATAACAATTTTTACGAGTAACTTTTTTGCTATTAAAATTTTCTTTTATTTTTCTTTCTCTTTCCATATTGCTAAACTATAGCTAGCTACACATGAATTGCCATACGTATACCTAGTTATATTTGCCATACTATTCACACATACATATTCTCTCAAACTATACATGCATTCATTCATTTACAAACAAAAAATAAAAACATATAATCGTAAATATCCATATAATAATCTATCCAAGCTATTCTTTTTCTGCGGGAACCATCCAAACTTTCCATATAATCCATAAATGCATGTACCAAAATTTCATATATATATATATATATATATATATATATATATATATATATATATATATATATATCATATCATCATGTCATGGCGTATATATCAATTGATTTTTCATATGTAGAAATATTGTGAATAAATAGAAAAAAGAAAAAGAAAGGAGAGGCCCTCACCTCAGGGTTGCTGACATCGAGGTGATGGGGATATGGCTGGTGGTAGGGGTGGCCAGCTGCGAGCTTGGGCAGACATGAGGCGAGGAGGTAGCCGCGCAGCCTCGGGCGGGATGGATCCAGCCGATGGGCTCGGGTGGCGGTGGCTGGCAAGTCGGGAGGCCCAACGGTGGCGACGAATTTCACTCGGGGGTAAGCGGCGACATGACCTAATAGAATGATCTGTGGGAGCTGCGGCTAAGGTTGGGCGGGGATTACATACTGCATAGTTTGCCGAGTACCTTATAGCGGGATCTCGACGAACGTTGCCCATCGTCACGGGGCCGCCAGCTGCAAACGGCCTTGACACGTGGTGTTGGAAATATGCCCTAGAGGCAATAATAAAGTGGTTATTATTATATTTCCTTGTTCATGATAATTGTCTATTGTTCATGCTATAATTGTGTTATCCGGAAATCGTAATACATGTGTGAATACATAGACCGCAACATGTACCTAGTAAGCCTCTAGTTGACTAGCTCGTTGATCAATAGATGGTTATGGTTTCCTGACCATGGACATTAGATGTCATTGATAACGGGATCACATCATTAGGAGAATGATGTGATGGATAAGACCCAATCCTAAGCATAGCACTAGATCGTGTAGTTCGTCTGCTAAAAGCTTTTCTAATGTCAAGTATCATTTCCTTAGACCATGAGATTGTGCAACTCCCGGATACCGTAGGAATGCTTTGGGTGTATCAAACGTCACAACGTAACTGGGTGACCATAAAGGTGCACTACAGGTATCTCCGAAAGTGTCTGTTGGGTTGGCACGAATCGAGACTGGGATTTGTCACTCCGTGTGACGGAGAGGTATCTCTGGGCCCACTCGGTAATGCATCATCATAATGAGCTCAATGTGACTAAAGAGTTAGCCACGGGATCATGCATTACGGAACGAGTAAAAAGACTTGCCGGTAATGAGATTGAACAAGGTATAGGGATACCGACGATCGAATCTCGGGCAAGTATCATACCGGTAGACAAAGGGAATTGTATATGGGATTGATTGAATCCTCGACATCGTGGTTCATCCGATGAGATCATCGTGGAACATGTGGGAGCCAACATGGGTATCCAGATCCCGCTGTTGGTTATTGGCCGAAGAGATGTCTCGGTCATGTCTGCATGGTTCCCGAACCCGTAGGGTCTACACACTTAAGGTTCGGTGGCACTAGGGTTGTTATGGGAAATAGTATGTGGTTACCGAATGTTGTTCGGAGTCCCGGATGAGATCCTGGACGTCACGAAGAGTTCTGGAATGGTCCGGAGGTGAAGAATTATATATGGGAAGTCCAGTTTCAGTCACCGGAATGGTTTCGGGGGTTATCGGTATTGTACCGGGACCACCGGAAGGTGTCCGGGGGTCCACCGGGTGGGGCCACCTGCCCCGGTGGGCCAAGTGGGCTGAGCAAGGGAGGGAACCAGCCCCTGGTGGGCTGGTGCGCCCCCCCCAAGGGGCCCAAGGCGCCTAGGGTTGGAAACCCTAGGGGGTGGGGGCGCCTCCCACCAAACTTGGGGGGCAAGTCCCCCCCCCTTAGATGAGATCTAAGGGGGCCGGCCCCCTCTCCCCTTCACCCTATAAATAGAGGGGGGGTGGGAGGGCAGCAGCACCTGATCCCTGGCGCAGCCCTCCCCCCTCTCCAACACCTCCTCCTCCTCCGTTGAGCTTGGCGAAGCCCTGCCGGAGAACTGCAAAGTTCCACCACCACGCCGTCGTGCTGCTGGAGCTGTCTTCCTCAACCTCTCCCTCCTCCTTGCTGGATCAAGGCGCAGGAGACGTCACCGGGCTGTACGTGTGTTGAACGCGGAGGCACCGTTGTTCGGTGCTTAGATCGGAATCGACCGCGATCTGAATCGCTGCGTGTACGACTCCTCCAACCGCGTTCTTGCAACGCTTCCGCACCGCGATCTTCAATGGTATGAAGATGCACTCCTCTCTCTCTCGTTGCTAGTCTCTCCATAGATTGATCTTGGTGATGCGTAGGAAATTTTTTTGATTTACTACTACGTTCCCCAACAGTGGCATCATGAGCCAGGTCTATGCGTAGTTTCTTGCACGAGTAGAACACAAGTTGTTGTGGGCGTCGATTTTGTCAATTTACTTGCCGTTACTAGTCTTATCTTGATTCGGCGGCATCGTGGGATGAAGCGGCCTGGACCGACCTTACACGTACGCTTACGTGAGACAGGTTCCACCAACTGACATGCACTAGTTGCATAAGGTGGCTAGCGGGTGTCTGTCTCTCCCACTTTAGTCGGATCGGATTCGATGAAAAGGGTCCTTATGAAGGGTAAATAGAAATTGGCATATCACGTTGTGGTTGTGGCGTAGGTAAGAAACGTTCTTGCTAGAAACCTATAGCAGCCACGTAAAATTTTTTGCAACAACAATTAGAGGACGTCTAACTTGTTCTTGCAGCATATGCCGTGTGATGTGATATGGCCAAAAGGATGTGATGAATGATATATGTGATGTATGAGATTGATCATGTTCTTGTAATAGGAATCACGACTTGCATGTCGATGAGTATGACAACCGGCAGGAGCCATAGGAGTTGTCTTAATTTATTGTATGACCTGCGTGTCAATGAAAAATGCCATGTAATTACTTTACTTTATTGCTAACCGTTAGCCATAGTAGTAGAAGTAATAGTTGGCGAGGCAACTTCATGAAGACACGATGATGGAGATCATGATGATGGAGATCATGGTGTCATGCCGGTGACGATGATGATCATGGTGCCCCGAAGATGAAGATCAAAAGGAGCAAAATGATATTGGCCATATCATGTCACTATTTGATTGCATGTGATTTTTATCATGTTTACATCTTATTTGCTTAGAACGACGGTAGCATAAATAAGATGATCTCTCGCTAAAATTTCAAGAAAGTGTTCCCCCTAACTGTGCACCGTTGCGAAGGTTCGTTGTTTCGAAGTACCACGTGATGATCGGGTGTGATAGATTCTAACGTTCGAATACAACGGGTGTAAGCCAGATTTACACATGCAAAACACTTAGGTTGACTTGACGAGCCTAGCATGTACAGACATGGCCTCGGAACACGGAAGACCGAAAGGTCGAACATGAGTCGTATAGAAGATACGATCAACATGGAGATGTTCACCGTTGATGACTAGTCCGTCTCACGTGATGATCGAACACGGCCTAGTCGATTCGGATCATGTATCACTTAGATGACTAGAGGGATGTCTATCTGAGTGGGAGTTCATAGAATAATATTAGATGAACTTAATTGTCATGAACTTAGTCTAAAATCTTTACAATATGTCTTGTAGATCAAATGGCCCACGCTAATGTTGCCCTCAACTTCAACGCGTTCCTAGAGAAAACCAAGCTGAAAGACGATGGTAGCAACTACACGGACTGGGTCCGTAACCTGAGGATCATCCTCATAGCTGCCAAGAAAGCATATGTCCTTGAAGCACCTCTAGGTGACGCACCTGTTTTCCCAGCAACTGAAGACGTTATGAACGCCTGGCAATCGCGTAGTGATGATTACTCCCTGGTTCAGTGCGGCATGCTTTACAGCTTAGAACCGGGGCTCCAAAAGCGTTTTGAGCAACACGGAGCATATGAGATGTTCCAAGAGCTGAAAATTGTTTTCCAAGCTCATGCCCGGGTCGAGAGATATGAAGTCTCCGACAAGTTCTACAGTTGTAAGATGGAGGAGAATAGTTCTGTCAGCGAGCATATACTCAAAATGTCTGGGTTGCACAACCGCTTGTCTCAGCTGGGAGTTAATCTCCCGGATGACGCGGTCATTGACAGAATCCTTCAGTCGCTTCGACCTAGCTACAAGAGCTTTGTGATGAACATCAATATGCAGGGGATGGAAAAAACCATTCCTGAGATATATTCAATGCTGAAATCAGCGGAGGTGGAGATAAAAAAGGAACATCAAGTGTTGATGGTGAATAAAACCACTAAGTTCAAGAAAGGTAAGGGTAAAAAGAACTTCAAGAAGTACGTCAAGGGAGTTGCCGCGCCCGGTAAGCAAGCTACCGGGAAGAAGCCAAAGAATGGACCCAAGCCTGAGACTGAATGCTTTTATTGTAAGGGAAACGGTCACTGGAAGCGGAACTGCCCCAAGTACTTAGCGGATAAGAATGCCGGCAATACCAAAGGTATATGTGATATACATATTATTGATGTGTACCTTACCAGTGCTCGTAGTAGCTCCTGGGTATTTGATACCGGTGCGGTTGCTCATATTTGTAACTCAAAACAGGAGCTGCGGAATAAGCGCAGACTGGCGAAGGACGAGGTGACGATGCGCGTCGGGAATGGTTTCAAGGTTGATGTGATCGCCGTCGGCACGCTACCTCTTCATCTGCCTACAGGATTAGTTTTAAACCTCAATAATTGTTATTTAGTACCAGCTTTGAGCATGAACATTGTATCAGGATCTCGTTTGATGCGAGATGGCTACTCATTTAAATCCGAGAATAATGGTTGTTCTATTTATATGAGAGATATGTTTTATGGTCATGCCCCGTTGGTCAATGGTTTATTTTTATTGAATCTCGAACGTGATGTTACACATATTCATAGTGTGAATGCCAAAAGATGTAAGGTTGATAATGATAGTCCCACATACTTGTGGCACTACCGCCTTGGTCACATTGGTGTCAAACGCATGAAGAAACTCCATGCAGATGGACTTTTGGAGTCTCTTGATTATGAATCATTTGACACGTGCGAACCATGCCTCATGGGCAAAATGACCAAGACTCCGTTCTCTGGGACAATGGAGCAAGCAACCAACTTATTGGAAATCATACATACTGATGTGTGCGGTCCAATAAGCGTTGAGGCTCGCGGTGGTTATCGTTATGTTCTCACCCTCACTGATGACTTAAGTACATATGGGTATGTCTACTTAATGAAACACAAGTCTGAGACCTTCAAAAAGTTCAAGGAATTTCAGAGTGAGGTAGAGAATCAACGTGACAGGAAAATAAAGTTCTTACGATCAGATCGTGGAGGGGAATATTTGAGTCACGAGTTTGGCACGCACTTAAGGAAATGTGGAATTGTTTCACAACTCACGTCGCCTGGAACACCTCAGCGTAATGGTGTGTCCGAACGTCGTAATCGCACTCTATTGGATATGGTGCGATCTATGATGTCTCTTACCGATCTACCGCTATCATTTTGGGGTTATGCTTTAGAGACTGCCGCATTCACTTTAAATAGGGCTCCGTCGAAATCCGTTGAGACGACACCGTATGAATTATGGTTTGGGAAGAAACCTAAGCTGTCGTTTCTGAAAGTTTGGGGATGCGATGCTTATGTCAAGAAACTTCAACCTGAAAAGCTCGAACCCAAATCGGAAAAATGCGTCTTCATAGGATACCCTAAAGAAACTATTGGGTATACCTTCTACCTTAGATCCGAAGGCAAGATCTTTGTTGCCAAGAATGGATCCTTTCTGGAGAAAGAGTTTCTCTCGAAAGAAGTAAGTGGGAGGAAAGTAGAACTTGATGAGGTAACCCCTCTTGAACCGGAGAGTAGCGCAGCTCAGGAAGATGTTTCTGTGGTGCCTGCACCGACTAGAGAGGAAATTAATGATGATGATCATGAAACTTCGGATCAAGTTGCTACTGAACTTCGTAGGTCCACGAGGACACGTTTCGCACCAGAGTGGTACGGCAACCCTGTCTTGGAAGTCATGTTGTTAGACAACGGTGAACCTTCGAACTATGAAGAAGCGATGGCGGGCCCGGATTCCAACAAATGGCTAGAAGCCATGAAATCCGAGATAGGATCCATGTATGAAAACGAAGTATGGACTTTGACAGACTTGCCCGATGATCGGCAAGCCATAGAGAACAAATGGATCTTTAAGAAGAAGACAGACGCGGATGGTAATGTGACCATCTATAAGGCTCGACTTGTCGCTAAGGGTTATCGACAAGTTCAAGGGGTTGACTACGATGAGACCTTCTCACCCGTAGCGAAGCTGAAGTCCGTCAGAATCATGTTAGCAATTGCCGCATACTATGATTATGAGATATGGCAAATGGACGTCAAAACGGCATTCCTTAATGGTTTCCTTAAGGAAGAGTTGTATATGATGCAGCCGGAAGGTTTTGTCGATCCTAATAGTTCTGACAAGGTATGCAAGCTCCAGCGCTCAATCTATGGGCTGGTGCAAGCATCTCGGAGTTGGAACATTCGCTTTGATAAGATGATCAAAGCGTTTGGGTTTACACAGATTTATGGAGAAGCCTGTGTTTACAAGAAAGTCAGTGGGAGCTCTGTAGCATTTCTCATATTATATGTGGATGACATACTATTAATGGGAAATGATATAGAATTCTTGGAAAGCATAAAGGCCTACTTGAATAAGTGTTTTTCAATGAAGGACCTTGGAGAAGCTGCTTACATATTAGGCATCAAGATCTATAGAGATAGATCGAGACGCCTCATTGGTCTTTCGCAAAGCACATACCTTGACAAGATATTGAAGAAGTTCAATATGGATCAGTTCAAGAAGGGGTTCTTGCCTGTATTACAAGGTGTGAGATTGAGCACGGCTCAGTGCCCGACCTCGGCAGAAGATAGAGAAAAGATGAGTGTCATTCCCTATGCCTCAGCCATAGGGTCTATTATGTATGCCATGCTGTGTACCAGACCTGATGTGAACCTCGCCGTAAGTTTGGTAGGAAGGTACCAAAGTAATCCCGGCATGGAACACTGGACAGCGGTCAAGAACATCCTGAAGTACCTGAAAAGGACTAAGGATATGTTTCTCGTTTATGGAGGTGACGAAGAGCTCGTCGTAAAGGGTTACGTCGATGCTAGCTTCGACACAGATCTGGATGACTCTAAGTCACAAACCGGATACGTGTATATTTTGAATGGTGGGGCAGTCAGCTGGTGCAGTTGCAAGCAAAGCGTCGTGGCAGGATCTACATGTGAAGCGGAGTACATAGCAGCCTCGGAGGCAGCACAGGAAGCAGTCTGGATGAAGGAGTTCATCACCGACCTAGGAGTTATTCCCAATGCGTCGGGCCCAATGACTCTCTTCTGTGACAACACTGGAGCTATTGCCCTTGCCAAGGAGCCCAGGTTTCACAAGAAGACCAGGCATATCAAGCGTCGCTTCAACTCCATTCGTGAACATGTTCAAGATGGAGACATAGATATTTGTAAAGTGCATACGGATCTGAATGTCGCAGATCCGTTGACTAAACCTCTTCCATGAGCAAAACATGATCAACACCAAGAACTCTATGGGTGTTCGATTCATCACAATGTAACTAGATTATTGACTCTAGTGCAAGTGGGAGACTGTTGGAAATATGCCCTAGAGGCAATAATAAAGTGGTTATTATTATATTTCCTTGTTCATGATAATTGTCTATTGTTCATGCTATAATTGTGTTATCCGGAAATCATAATACATGTGTGAATACATAGACCACAACATGTCCCTAGTAAGCCTCTAGTTGACTAGCTCGTTGATCAATAGATGGTTATGGTTTCCTGACCATGGACATTAGATGTCGTTGATAATGGGATCACATCATTAGGACAATGATGTGATGGACAAGAACCAATCCTAAGCATAGCACTAGATCGTGTAGTTCGTCTGCTAAAAGCTTTTCTAATGTCAAGTATCATTTTCTTAGACCATGAGATTGTGCAACTCCCGGATACCGTAGGAATGCTTTGGGTGTATCAAACGTCACAACGTAACTGGGTGACCATAAAGGTGCACTACAGGTATCTCCGAAAGTGTCTGTTGGGTTGGCACGAATCGAGACTGGGATTTGTCACTCCGTGTGACGGAGAGGTATCTCTGGGCCTACTCGGTAATGCATCATCATAATGAGCTCAATGTGACTAAAGAGTTAGCCACGGGATCATGCGTTACGGAACGAGTAAAGAGACTTGCCGGTAACGAGATTGAACAAGGTATAGGGATACCGACGATCGAATCTCGGGCAAGTATCATACCGGTAGACAAAGGGAATTGTATACGGGATTGATTGAATCCTCGACATCGTGGTTCATCCGATGAGATCATCGTGGAACATGTGGGAGCCAACATGGGTATCTAGATCCCGCTGTTGGTTATTGGCCGGAGAGATGTCTCGGTCATGTCTGCATGGTTCCCGAACCCGTAGGGTCTACACACTTAAGGTTCGGTGGCGCTAGGGTTGTTATGGGAAATAGTATGTGGTTACCGAATGTTGTTCGGAGTCCCGGATGAGATCCCGGACGTCACGAGGAGTTTCGGAATGGTCCGGAGGTGAAGAATTATATATGGGAAGTCCAGTTTCAGTCACCGGAATGGTTTCGGGGGTTATCGGTATTGTACCGGGACCACCGAAACGTGTCCGGGGGTCCACCGGGTGGGGCCACCTGCCCCGGTGGGCCAAGTGGGCTGAGCAAGGGAGGGAACCAGCCCCTGGTGGGCTGGTGCGCCCCCCCCCAAGGGGCCCAAGGCGCCTAGGGTTGGAAACCCTAGGGGGTGGGGGCGCCTCCCACCAAACTTGGGGGGCAAGTCCCCCCCTTGGCCGCCGCCCCCCCTTAGATGGGATCTAAGGGGGCCGGCCCCCTCTCCCCTTCACCCTATAAATAGAGGGGGGGTGGGGGGGGGGGGGGGGAGGGCAGCAGCACCTGATCCCTGGCGCAGCCCTCCCCCCTCTCCAACACCTCCTCCTCCTCCGTTGAGCTTGGCGAAGCCCTGCCGGAGAACTGCAAACTTCCACCACCACGCCATCGTGCTGCTGGAGCTGTCTTCCTCAACCTCTCCCTCCTCCTTGCTGGATCAAGGCGCGGGAGACGTCACCGGGCTGAACGTGTGTTGAACGCGGAGGCACCGTTGTTCGGTGCTTAGATCGGAATCGACCGCGATCTGAATCGCTGCGTGTACGACTCCTCCAACCGCGTTCTTGCAACGCTTCCGCATCGCGATCTTCAAGGGTATGAAGATGCACTCCTCTCTCTCTCTCGTTGCTAGTCTCTCCATAAATTGATCTTGCTGATGTGTAGGAAATTTTTTTGATTTACTACTACGTTCCCAACACGTGGCACATCTTTGTCGGGTTCCTTTGACAAAGCTCTGGGCATACTCTACATAAGCCGAGTTCTTTCATTTTTGCTGAGTACGTCCAGCCGATGGCTTGGCAACGTCTACCATGCGCCGTGTCCTGTGGTTTGCCGAGAGCCGAACTCGGCTTACCAAGCTTTTACCATGATCCCATGTTCCGGTACTCGGCAAATACGGAAGAACTTGGTAACGATTTTCCAGTAGTGCGGGGAGGATCACTTCCAAGCAATCATAAGGAGCTCGACTAGGTGCTTTTCCAGCAAAAGGATGCACCGCATCTCCGCCTTTGTGTCGTCACAGAGCACTTTCCATTGAGTAAGATAGCCACTTATTTTCGCAAAGATGCAATTTATACTTCTTCATTTCCGACCCTAAAAGCAAAATTCATTTCTTAGTGTCCACAAGATCCACAAGGAGGCCGCTGCTACCAAACTCAAAACAACTTTGTTTTTTGTGTATCTGCATCAGTGTTGTCTTTCTACATTCTAGCCATGCAGATACCAGTTATGTATTTATTGTGTTTATATTTCCTTGATGGTGCACTATGTGTCAATAAATATTATCTTTTGTCTAAAGATAAAAGAAAAACTTCCAAATTAGTTATCGGAGTGTCGATGTCCATCTTGGGGTTGACGTGCTGCAATGCGTCTATCAGCTGAGTGTTGTTGGGTACCTTCATTTAGAAAGATGAGTGTGAGTCTATCAGCGGTTGACCAGCTGTCATGCATGCGTCCCGTAGCGTCTTCGTTCTCGACTCTGTAACGGCCAGCGTCCAAGCGAACACGTGGAAGTTAGCAAAAAAGAAAAAAAAGGAGTGGACAAGTGGTATACTAACTATAAAATGAGCCGGTAGAGATACATTCCTTCTATTCTCAAAATAAAAAGAGAATCCTTCCTTCTCACATCACCATTCGAGTTTGCATGCAAATGGATCGTCCTCAGCTGACCATTATAGTGCCGGAGGTGTACCTGCCGGACGACCTGGCCATCGAAGCTCTCAGCACCCGGCGGCAACACATGGCCGGCTACCCTTCCACCGTCGCAGCCTCCACCTGGGCCATCCAGGGCCTGCGTGTGCCGGAGGTGGGCAAGACTAGGGAGCTCGACTGCGCGGTGTGCCTCGAGGACTTCAAGGACGGCGACGAGCTTCGGAGCATGCCGTGCTCCCACTCCTTCCACCGGTGCTGCATCTTCCACTGGCTTGAGATCAGCCGCCTGTGCCCCTACTGCCGCTTCGCGCTGCCCTCCGTCGACGAGCAGCAGGTGCTGGACCTGGACCTGGCGGACGAGTAGGTTGCCCAGGCCCGGTCTGGAACCTCTTGTATCGATCTGCTTGTGTTCTTTTTAATAATCTGAGGTTGCTCATGAATTTGATTGGTACTGGTCGTTTCGAACAAATCTATGTAAATGTGCTAATTTTTAGGTCCTCGTCAACTACTTATCAAAATGTATCCCTATTCAGCGAAGAGCATCTCCACTTTTTAGAAAGAAGGCTGTCGCCCAGCCTTAAAATTGAGGCTCTTAGATTTTAATTAAAGGTTCGAAAAAAAACATGGGGCGCATATAGATTAGTAAACTAATGGTTCTATATACAAGTTAACGAAGACCTAATACAAGCGGTGTCGCGTTGTAGAGCAATACGAGGAACTGAGCAGCAAACACAAGCAAAGAGAGCTTGTCCCCAACAGGCTCGGAGATTTCAGTGGCCTGGTGCAAGATCAAAATATAGAGCCCCCTTTAAAAAATTCTAAATTCTTACACACAAGGCTATCAGAGACATGTCTTCTATGAGATCACGTCATTTTGGTGGCCGGTATGCACAAGGCAATCGCCACTTGGTAAGGCCGCGTGTGGGGGGTGGGTGAGTGGGGGAGGGGGTGGGGGGGGGGGGGGGGGGGGGGGGGGGGGGGGGGGGGACCGTCATCTCGAATCGTGGCACACATGAGATCAAGAGTCTATAGCCGCGGCCAGGCAATGCACAAGAACAAAGAAGATCAAACCTTCCTTCACCCTCTCGAGGATAAAATTGCGGTGGTGGTGGAGCACAAACCAATTTATTTGTATGACGAAACCGAGTATGAGAAGAAATTCTTTCATATGAAAAAAAACATAATAAGCCGAATGACAAATAGAATCACCTATACAAATATTAAGGCCAAACTAAAATAACCAACTGTCAATTTATGTTATGGAATCAATCTTTTAAATTTATTAGTGAATTGGTGCATTAGAGGAAAAACAAACGCTGCCGAGTATTATAGTGTAAGCCGAGTGTCAAGACATGGGTACTCAGCTTACATACATGTAAGCCGAGTTTGCTAAGTAACACTCACGGGAAACAACACCTACTCAGCTTACACGAACATACGCCGGGAGGCACGACGAAAAGATCTCGGCCTACGGGACATACACGGCATACTGGAGAACAGGCAGTCGGCTTACAGCCACGAGCCGCCAAAAACCTCTGCCACGTGTACGCCATGGGCGCACTTAATGGCCAGCTTGACGACCGTTGATGTAAACCGAGTACGCTTCCCCGGTTCTCGGCTTATATTTCCGATGTCATTTAAAAAAATAAAAAACTCTTTGCCTCCCTGGTAAGCCGAGTGGCCATGAAAGGACACTCGGCTTACGCCTGGGTTATAAATAGCAGCCTGGCCAGCCCCTTGAATTTCAAATCTGCATGCACCGCTGCCGCGCGCACTCTCATTTGTCCGCTGGTGCCGCCCTCTTATCTGCGTTTTCGCCGGTGATCCGCAGCCACGGCCCTCGCCGGTCTTCGCCGCCGTCCCGGCCAGCAAGCACTGTCTTCATCTCGCTGGTCTTCGTCGCTGGATCGGAAGGTGAGCACATCAATCGATCGATCTAAATCTTAAATATAGTTTTGATATCTATATCTTTGACCGATTCATAGGAATGGGATCAATGATATTTTGTTATATATTAGAATGGATGAAATTTTGTTTTTATATCGATTATATGGCCATGCCTTTTTTCTTATGTGATGAGCGTATGATTGATTATGTACACTAGGTATAGTAGCTAGATAGAATCAGTAATATTTTGATGAATATAATTATTTGCCCTATGATGATCGATAGCTAGTATAGCTTAGATGTGTTTTTTGATCAATATAATAATGACATCTTACAATTCGTTTGTATATTTTCCTTATATTGATGGACGGCAGTAGGGGATGGAACGGGCTCATTGAGGCGATAGCGTTTGGCGATGCTGGTCTGTTGGCGAAGATGAAGGAGATCGCTTCCTGGTATGACAACTACGGGTAGTCGATGCTAGAGATTCTTACTACCACGCAGTACGAGCGTGGGCCGGATCGGGGCCGCGTATGGTGGTGATACTCAGGTTAGTGAGATGGAGATCCTCCTGTGGTGTATGAGCGAGGTGCATGGATGGGATTTCGATCTGCCACACAAGTAAAGGCTACAACTTTTTTATACCCGCCGATGAGATCCAGGATGTGAAGTGGACTAAGCCGGTGATGTTGCCGGGTGCCAGCGTGCATAATCCCATCTATATCCGCAAAGCGGGAATGCCCATCCCCGTACCATGCCCACTTCCTCAACAAAGCGATAGTATTTTAGCGATGATTTCAATGCGTAGCATGCTACTATCAATGTCTTAATTTTAGTGTCTGACCAGCTTATGGATGCCTGTCGTATGATGAACTTTCATTATGGTTGTATGACAATTGCTAACGTAAAACATAACAATTGATAACAAAATAAAAGAAAATGGAAAAGAGAGAAAGAAATTAGAAAAGAAAAAGAAGTTACTATTTTAAAATTTTGTTATGATCTGCGTCGCCAGCTGGAGGGGCCGGTCTAGCTACTCCAACCGGTGCTTCCCTGCCCGTGCTGACCGCTCCGAGCACCCGCGCTTCCCTGCTCATGCCCCCCCCAAATCCCTGCTCATTATCCCGCCCGCCCCACCCCCCCCCCCCCCACGTCCGGGCTCTCCTCCTGCCCGCACCCCCTTTCCCCTTACTATTCCCGATCCTGAATAGCCCCTCGCCAACGCACCGTACCCGCTGACGGTGTCCTGAACTAGGGGGTACTCACCACGTCGTCTCCCGACCTGTGAGTCAGGCCGAGGACCCCATGGCGGTTCACCAATGGGCCAATTCGGGCAAACCATGACATATACAAGGAATACTCCACAAGACTTGACGCCCAAGCCGATGACTCTCCTAAACCCTAGGCCTCCGTTGTATTATATAAACCGAGGCCAGGGTAGTCAATAGACCATCTCATATTTAGAAGAACCATCATCCTATTCATCCAGGGTTTAGTTCATCTGATATCGTAGTAGATCGACTCTGTAATCATCATACACATATCAATACAATCAAGAAGGACGTAGGGTTTTACCTCTTCGAGAGGGCCTGAACCTGGGTAAATATTGTCTCTGCGTTCCCTGTTCCCTATTGATCCAAGATCCACAGCTCGTGACCCCCTACCCGAGATCCGCCGGTTTTGACACGGACATTGGTGCTTTCATTGGGAGTTCCATTGTGTGATCGCAAAGGATTGATGGCTCGTCTGCAGATTGCAACAGTTTTTTCCTGGACAGCGGATTAGTGTTCACCGTCCTCGCCTCCTCGAGTGTCGCTTTGACGATTTTTTGGTGGAATTATGTGTAATTGAGTCTAGAACAACACTGCAAAATTTCATCGCATTCCAATGGAGGAATTTCCGATAAACTCCGATCTACTGGAGCCCTGTCGAATCTGGACAGGAATCTGGACGAGTTTGGAGTGTGGAGTCCAGCCTCCAGCTTGGATGTTATTTAGAAGATCCAACCATTGCTCAGCTTCGGAATTCCTGTATCTACCACGCCTCAAAATTTCAGCTCGATCCGACTGTTCAAACACTGGGAAACCTCTGATGAGCGCATCGATTTTCGGATCTGTTTACTGCCCGAGAACGAATCCGACCTGAGTTCATCTTTTTTATGAATGGGATTTCAGACATTCTTTTTGAACGAAGTTTTATATGGGGTATTGTGCTTTGTTCTCAAACACGTGCCCACTAATTTTAAAGCCTTTTCCAAGGCAATCTTCACCGTCACGTCGGTGTCAAACCAGACCAACAACGTTGCTCCACGGCTGCTGACCTGCGCTAGACAGGTCGTCACTTCATCGAGCCGAGGTCAACCTCATCGGATCATCACCCAGGTGAGCCGACCAAGAGTTCGGCATTGCGAAGGCTAAATCATCACCAACATCGTCTCCCCACGGATTGCACAGGTCGGACGAGCCGACATCACCACGTGGTCACTTCATCAAGCAGGCATTGAGCTCGTCACAAGTTACGACCTGCGTCGGCATGGCCGCGCCATTGCTTCTTCAAGCCGATGTCCACCACGCCGACCTGCTTCGACACCTCGGCTGGCATGGGGGCTGCAACGTCGCCTTACCGACCTGCTATGCCACCTTGGCTAGACCGGGGGCTTCGTCATCTCTTCACCAACCTACTTCGGGGACTTCGGCATCAGTAGCCAACCAGCTTCGTCACCTCGGCTAGACCAGGGGCTTTGCGTCGCCACTTCATCAAGCCGAGCTCCTCGCTCGGTCACCTCGGGCTTGGGGGCTGGGACCTTGGCCAGGCAGAGGACTACGTCATCGTCCCGTCACAAGCCCGGACCATGTCATCAACACCGAGCACATTAACCAGCTAAGTCGCTTTCATGCTCAAAGTTCTTCCAATCTTTTAATTTTTGTTAGGTTTGACCAAGCGTTATATTTGTGTTAAACAAAAAACTTAGTTTGTTAAAAATGATATTGGTCAAAAACAACTTATTTTCCCAAGTTAACTGGGGGCTCTTAAATTTATACGAACCATTTTATAATAATTGTTTTCTTCTTAGTCGTTGCAAAGTCTTTTTCTACTACTCCTTTTTTGACGCCAGTGTGTGGTCAATAGCCGGATAACCTGGTTTCTCTCTCAAGCCGCTCGAGTTTAGTTCGCTAAACTTGCCTAATGAGAAGCACTCTGCCTTCGGGAAAGGAGGTCGAAGTTGAAGGCTGGCCCGCTTGAAGTCTAGAGTTCAGACGTATCATGTTAAAGCACGACAGAAGCACAAACTAATTTTAAGACCAATTTTCGGATTGGCAACAAAAAACTCGATTTAGTTCGGACGTAAAGTTTTTTGGTTTTCCAAGCTTATGGAACCTTTAACCTATTTGTATGTTTTTCTTTCAGGAGGCGGGATATCCTCTTGACCGAGGTGCCCTGCGTAATTATTCAGCTCGGGAAATCTGACCTGCAGCTCGGTAACTTTCCTGTCGAGCTGCACCTCAGTGTTGTAAAAATGTACATGACAATCGAACTAGTTCCCGGGGAGATACGATCCTATGGTCGGCCATCTTGCACAACCCAAGTCTCGGGGGCTACTGCATTGACGATTCAATGCAGACAATTTTAAAAAAAAGTGCAAAACAGATTCCGAGGAGATTACGATCCTCGGGTTGGTCGGCCGCACCCAACCTGAGTCTCAAGGACTACACATATTGCGTTTTTGTTCCTAAAGTATGCTGCCGAGGAAAGAATCGATCCTCTGGCCGATTTCGCGAATCGACCTAAGTCTCAGGGGCTACTGGATCAGCTGTTTTATTTTTTTCTTTAGGTGCATCTCAGGTTTTAAACCGACACACACCTTGAGGGCTACTAGCTATACATCTCGTCAGGAAATAAATTGCACAAATCGGAAATAAATTCTGCAGAAAATCAGCCCACGGCCGAGGTAGTGCACCACCTCGGAAGCAGTCCGGCATAAAGCTCAGATGCATGTGACTAGATCCATATAGGGCATTTCCGACATTAAGCTCGGCTGAACTCCTTCAACTTTTTCAAACCGAAGTAATGTATGATAACTCAGATGCAGTCCGGCGCTGGAGCTCAGCTGCAAAAAGACACCTCAGATGCAGTCCGGCGATGGAGCTCGGACGCAAGAGGACACTGCTGCACGGGAAAAAACTTCAAACCCGAGGTGTGGCATAAAAATAACAAGGCATTGATAGAGGCTGAGAACTTAATGGGGCTCCTCGGATGCCCGATGTATGAACTCTTCGGATACACCTCGGCAATCCTTGAGATCGGATATGAGAATATTTGTTGAACCAGTTTTCAAGACGGACGATCGAAGACGAAGAACAATTCGAAAGAACTGAGGAGCATCCCCAACTTGAAGACAGGTTCAGGTGGCTACAGACAGTGTCCTGGACTAGGGGGTACTCACCACGTCGTCTCCCAACCTGTGGGTCGGGCCGAGGACCCCCATGGCGGTTCACTAATGGGCCACTTCGGGAAAACCATGACATATACAAGGAAGACTCCACAAGACTTGGCGCCCAAGCCGAGGACTCTCCTAAACACTAGGCCTCCAGTGTATTATATAAACAGAGGCCAGGTTAGTTAATAGACCATCTCATATTTAGAAGAACCATCATCCTATTCATCCAGGGGTTTAGTTCATCTGATCTCGTTGTAGATCGACTATGTAATCATCATACACATATCAATACAATCAAGCAGGACGTAGGGTTTGACCTCTTCGAGAGGGCCCGAACCTAGGTAAATACTGTCTCTGCGTTCCCTGTTCCCCATTGCTCCAAGATCCATAGCTCGGGACCCCCTACCCGAGAGCCGCCGGTTTTGACACCGACACCCACTCTCCCCTTGCGATGTGTCCCCAACAACAACCCAACAATATTCTTGGATCGTAGTCGGAAATAAAAGGGGATTTGCAAATGGGTAACTTGATAATGCTAAAATTTCTATGGATAATGTGATTCAAGTTATTTGAAAAACCTCCTAACAAAAACACATCTATGGAAAATAAGAAGAAATATGACAATACTTGAACCTATGCATTATGCCTAGATAGGGGTGTACAACAATAGTGCTAGTTGGGAGGCAACCCTATTTTTATCCTTTAAATTTTTGTTTCTTTTCTGTTTTTCAATAATTACACAGTTTTGCCTCTGTTATGATTGTCCTTTTTGTGTTTTAATTAGTGTTTGTGCCTTTAGGATTGCTTGGGTGATAGTTGATTTGATCTTGTTGGAAAACAGAAACTTTTACGTCTAGTAGAAGAATTGTTAAAAATCACTGGAGCTACGAAAAATTCTGAATGTTTTACACAAGATTAATATACGAATTTCCTCTGTTGTCCTTTTTTTTGAATTTTTGGAGTTACAGAAGTATGAGCTTAATTCGGTTCTGTACAGACTGGTCTGTTTTTGACAGATTCTGTTTTCATTGCATTGTGTGCTTATTTTGATGAATCTATGGATTGTATCGGGGGGTATAAGCCATGGTAAAGTTACAATACAGTACGTATAATGCAATAACAAAATATGAATGGGTTGCAACAGTACTTAAAGTAGTGAATTGTTTTCTTATACTAACGGATCTCACGAAGGTTTTGTTAAGTTTTGTGTGATTGAAGTTTTCAAGTTTCGGGTGAGATCACGATGGATGAAGGAATATGGAGTGAAAAGATCCTAATCTTGGGGATGCCCATGGCACCCCAAGATAATATTAAAGGAGAACCAAGCAACTAAGCTTGGGGATGCCTCGGAAGGCATCCCCTCTTTCTTCTAACGACCATCGGTAATTTTACTTGGAGCTATATTTTTATTCGTCACATATCATGAGTTTTGCTTGGAGCGTCTTATATTATATGATTCTTTGCTTGTTTTGCTTTTTGGTTTGTCACAATCATCCTTGCTGGACACACCTATTTGAGAGAGTCATAATGATGCTATGATTTGTTAGAATTGCTCTATGTGCTTCGCTTATATTTTTTGAGCTAGGAATTGCTGTAGTGCTTCACTTATATCTTTTTGAGCACGGGGGTGCTTTATGTTTGAACAAATATGCTTTGATGCTTCACTTAGATTATTTTGAGAGTTGAAAATTTTGAAGAAATATTTATGCTCTCGCACCTCACTTATGTTTGAGAGCTTTGTTAGTAGCAATGGTAATATATGAAATTAGTACCAAAGTGATAGATATCCAAGGGGGATATAATAAAAACTTTCATGAAGATCATTGGACATTATGAACTTGATTCCTTGTAATAGTTTTGAGATATGGAGATAGTAATATGTGAGTCATGTTCGTGAGTAATTATTCTTAGTAAGAATATTGGTGTTTAGTTTTGTGATTCCCTATGCAAGCACGAAAGTCAATAGTTATGCAATGAAGTTATGTCCTACTTGTGGTGCATTATTCGGTGTTAGTTATGTTAATGCTCGTTTATGATCGTTTTCGTTTTTTGGTTGGTTGCTTCTCAATCTATTTGCTAGCCTTTCCTTGTACTAAGCGGGATTACTGCTTGTGCATCCAAAATCCTTAAACCCAAGTTGTGCCAAATGAGTCCACCTTACCTACCTATATGCGGTATTTCCATGTTGTTCCAATTAAATTTGTATGTGCCAACTCTAAATTTCAAAATGAATTTCCTTTTTGTGTGCCCGTACCACTCATGAAGCGGTATGGGGTAGCCAATATTTTCCATGCTAGATATTTTCTTCTCAAGATGAGTGTTTATTCACTTGTCATTGCATGAGAGTGTGGCAAAGTAATAGGGATACCCAGCCTTGAAATGAAAAAAAATTATTTATGTTGTCAAATAATAAATTCCTTGGAAAGTGTTGGTATGGAAGGCACCCGTGGATATGGCTAGCCATGGATTGTGAAAGAATGGTGGAAAATGAATAAACTTTATTTTATGTTTGGGAACCGCCTATGATTTATCTAGCATGGAAAGTATTAGGAATTCTCGGTCATTTTCGTTGACAGGAAAAGCATGCCACTCAAAAAAAATTTATCTCTCAATTTAAGCTATGAGCTCTTGCACCTGTACAAATCTCTGCTTCCCTCTGCGAAGGCCCTATCTATTTACTTTATGCAATTTTCATTTTTATTCGAGTCTCCATCTTCTCTTATAAAGCACCAACTAGGGAACACTGTTGTCATAATTGTGCATTGGATATAGCTAATATTTGAGTGTGTTTCATAAATGGATCAATGATTGAGCATAATGGGCTAGGGATAGCTTTCTTTAGTGTTGATATTTTGAAAGACATGGTTGCTTTGTTGATATGCTTGAGTATCGATTTCCTCATGACAATTATAGACTATTGATTTGAATCATCTAAAAGTCCAAATGTCCATGCTACAACAGAAAAGAATGTATGATGAACATGTTAGGCAGCATTCCACATCAAAAATTCTGTTTTTATCATTTACATACTCGAGGACGAGAAGGAATTAAGCTTGAGGATGCTGATACGTCTCCAACGTATCTATAATTTTTGATTGTTTCATGCTGTTATATTATCAATATTGGATGTTTTATATTCATTTACTAGCAACTTTATATCAGTTTTTCGGACTAACCTATTGACATACTGCCCATTGCCAGTTGTTGTTTTTTGCTTGTTTTTTATTTTGCAGAATATCAATACCAAACGAAGCCCAAATGCCACGAAACTTTTTGGAGATTTTTTTCTGGACAGAAGACACCCAGGGAGCCAAAGAAGTGCACAGGAGGAGGCCCGTGGGGTCCACTCGGCACCAGGGCACGCCAGAAGGCCCAAGCGCGCCCTGGTGGGTAGTGGGCACCACAGGAAGCCTCTCCACCGACCTTTCCATCTATAAATACTCTAAAATCCCAAAAACCCTAGGGGAGTTGACAAAAAACAGTTTCCGCCGCCGCAAGTTCCAGAACCATGAGATCCAATCTAGAGGCCTTTTCCGGCACTCTGCCGGAGGGGTCAACGATCACGGAGGGGTTCTTCATCATCCTTTTTGCCCCTCCGATGATGCGTGAGTAGTTTACAACAGACCTACTGGTCTGTAGGTAGTAGCTAGATGACTTCTTCTCTATTTTTGATCTTCAATACAATGTTCTCCTCGATGTTCTTGGAGATCTATTTGATGTAATGACTTTTTGCGGTGTGTTTGTTGGGATCCGATGAATTGTGAGTTTATGATCAGATCTATCCATGAATATTATTTGAGTCTTTGTTGAACTCTTTTATGCATGATTGTTATAGCCTCATTTTTCTTCTCCGAAATTTTGGTTTGGTTTGGCCAACTAGATTGAATTTTCTTGCCATGGGAAGAGGTGCTTTGTGATGGGTTCAATCTTGCGGTGCTTAATCTTGGTGACAGAAGGAGACATGACATGCATGTATCATTGCCATTAAGGATAAAAATATGGGGTCTATTCCTACATAAATAGATCTTGTCTACATCATGTCATCGTTCTTATTGCATTACTCCGTTTTTCCATGAACTTAATACACTAGATGCATGCTAGATAGCGGTCGATGTGTGGAGTAATAGTAGTAGATGCAGGCAGGAGTCGGTATAGTAATCTTGGATGTGATGCCTACATACATGATCATTGCCTTGGATATCGTCATAATTATTTGCTCTTCTGTCAATTGCCCAACAGTAATTTGTTTACCCACCGTATGCTATTTTCTCAATAGAAGCCTTTAGTGAAATCTGCGGCCCCCGGATCTATTTCCTATCATATTAAAACTCAAAAATACCTTGCTGCACTTTTGATTTATTTATTTTATTTTATGTTTTTTGCTAGATCTATTTATCAAATCTCATACTATTTAATCTATCTCAATACTGAGGAGGGATTGACAACCCCTCTTACGCGTTGGGTTGCAAGTATTTGTTGTTTGTGTGTAGGTGTTGTTTACATAGTGTTGCTTGGTTCTCCTACTGGATTGATAACCTTGGTTTCATAACTGAGGGAAATACTTACCGTTGTTGTGCTGCATCATCCTCTCCTCTTCGGGGAATTACCAACGCAGATACAAGCAATCATCCAGCACGCAATCTTTCTGTGAGAATCGCACTGCAGGCATTACACTTTCGTACGCATTGCTAGTTGGGATTTCTTCCCCGTCAGGCCACATGGGTCCCACCTCGGCTAACTTCATCATCTTTAAACCACTGTAATGGGTTTTCACCATAGCCCAGGCCTCGCTTGCACCTTCTCGGCAGGTGGATACTTTCCAAGCCTAGAGCCCGCGTCGAGCTCTTTTCAGCTGTTTGGCCAGAACTGCCATGTCCTCAGGGACCTGCTCTACCTCGGGCCATAAAGCCTGGTAGACATCCTTCATTGATTTCAACGCACTTTCATGCACCACGGATAGATGATTCGCCATCTTCTCGGTCATTGGACCTCGGGCATCAGGCGGTAAACTAGTCAAAGAAGCTGCCACATGGGTGATGTTAGTCTAATCATCACCTCAGCTACACTACATGAAAGACACATTCTTCAGAAAAAGTGAGTAAACAAAAATCATGTCATCAGTTTGCCGATTCTTTGATTCTGTGGCAGCGAGCCGAGCTTTCAAGCTCGTAATCTCCAGGGCCTGTTGGGCGTTTTTAGCCCTAAGCGCATTAATGTTGTTCACCCTTTGACTAGCCACATGGTGGCTCACTTGGCGCTGCGACTCCGCATACAGCAAATCTTCGCGGGCCTTGTTCAGATCTCTCTCAAGATGACCTAGAGCTTCCGCTGCTACAAGGGATTTTGGCATTAATGTTACATAAATTCCTCCATAGCATAGATAAGATCTGGTCGAGTTGCTTACCGTGCGCCTCCCTGGTGAATTTCTTCACCTCCTCCACCTCGGTCAGAGCGGTATCCAGTTTGCCCTTCGTTTGGGCCAGCGCATCGGTCAGCTACTTATTCTTACATCGTGCCTCTTGTTATAAGGCAAACAGCAACTGATCATTATTGAAGCCTTGGCATGGTGCCAGGGGTCCATACCAAGGCTTAGGGGCTACTACCGTAATTTGTAATCATGTTTGTCCTCGAACAAATATATGAAATTCCAAAGTCCCAAGAGTGCTGATAAGTCCTTACCCGCAAGCCCTGTGACAAGACATGCAACGATTGATCGAAGGCACCTCGGGCTGCCCCGAGATAAGCATCCACTGCACTTAAAGCATTGAACTCCTGATCTAAGAAGGTCTGGTTCCTTAAAGAAATTTTCCGTCAATGGTAATCCGTCGGGGGTGACTGAGTTGGTCGCCGAATCCTCGGGTCGAGGGGCTTCAGACGTGATCCCCGTAGGGGCGTGAACTTCCACCTCCTTGGATGGTGCCGCGGCTCCCTCGACTCCTGCACTTGTTGCTGAGGGTTGTCTGCAAGATGATTGAGTAAGTCGAATATCCGAAATAACTTTGCATGGGCAGCGATCAAAACTTAGCTGGTGATCGAAGGAGCACTTTCGCCCGCACCTATGACCTCGGCCTTGGCTTCTTGAGCCTCTGGTGGGGGCCTTTCTTGCGGAGCCTCTTCTCTGCGTAAGCATTTGGAGCATCGTCCCTTCGGAGGAGAAGTCAGACGGCTAGGGTCTGGAGGACGAGGGGCTCTCTTTCGATTAGAGGAAGGGGGCATTATTGATGAAGCAGGCCTCATCCCCGGCATGTCAGGGGTGACAGGAACTCTTGAGCCGTCAAGGCTCGACAGGAAGAACTTCCTCCCTTCGTAAATAAGAGCTAGATCTTCATCTCTGGCTTTGGTGTCGGACTACTTATGCCTTCAAGCCAACGCCTCCACCTATGTTCGAAGAGCTGGTACATGGTGGGTTAGATGCTAATATAGACTTGAAGAAAGCAGGGGGTGTGGACGTGAACTTACTATTTCGGAGGGATTGTAATAAGATAGCCCATCACAAAACTGGCGTCGGGCGAAGTCTTCCGCCATCCCTTGATAGATCCCGGCCAGCGCTGTCCCGAAATCCGCTTGGTCGTAGAAACTCACCCGAATAGTTTGTGAGGAATCATCGGTCCCATTGAACTCACATAACAGGTGGGAACGCTGCTGAAGTGGTTGGACTCTTTGTTTTATCGATGTGGCCATTACATCAATAATGGTTAGGCGGGTGCGCGTTGATGACCCACAAGTATAGGGGATCAATCATAGTCCTTTCGATAAGTAAGAGTGTCAAACCCACCGAGGAGCACAAGGAAATGACAAATGGTTTTCAGCAAGGTAATTTCTGCAGGCACTAAAATTGTTGGTAACAGGTAGTTTGATAGCAAGATAAATTCTAGCAAGTAACAAGTAACAGTAGTAACAATAACTGCAGCAAGATAGCCCAATCCTTTTTGTAGCAAAGGACAGGCCGAAATGATCTCAGATAATAAGCAAAACATTCTTGAGGGCACACGGGAATTTCATCTACTCACTTTCATCATGTTGATTTGATTCGTGTTCGCTACTTTGATAATTTGATATGTGGGTGGACCGGTGCTTGGGTGCTGTTCTTACTTGAACAAGCCTCCCACTTATGATTAACCCCCTGGCAAGCATCCGCAACTACGAAAGAAGCATTAAGATAAAATCTAATCATCGCATTAAACATATGGATCCAAATCAGCCCCTTACGGAATAGCGCATAAACTAGGGTTTAAGCTTCTGTCACTCTAGCAACCCATCATCTAATAACTACTCCACAATGCATTCCCTTAGGCCCAAAGATGGTGAAGTGTTATGTAGTCGACATTCACATAACACGACTAAGGAAATCACAACATTCATATCATCAAAATATCGAACGGATATCAAATTCACATGATTACTTGCAACATGACTTCTCCCTCAAGAAAAAAGGCAACTACTCATGAATAATATTCATGCTCAAGATCAGAGGGATATTAAATAGCATAATGATTCTGAACATATGATCTTCCACCAAATAAACCAGCTAGCATCAACTACAAGATGTAATAAGCACTACTAGTCACCCACAGGTACCAATCTGAGGTTTTGATACAATGATTGAACACAAGAGATGAACTAGGGTTTGAGATGAGATGGTGTTGTTGAAGATGTTGATAAAGATTGGCCTCCCAAAGAAGAGAGGGTTGTTGGTGATGTCGATGGCTTCGATTTCCCCCTCTGGGAGAGAAGTTCCCCCGGCGGAATCGCTCTGCCGGAGGGCAAAAGTGCTCCTGCCAAAGTTCCGCCTCGAGACGGCGGCGCTCCGTCCTGAAATTCCTCTCCTTATTTTTTCTAGGTCAAAGACCTTATGTACCAGAAGATGGGCACCGGAGGTTGGCCTGGGCCCCCAGTACCCACCAGGGCGCGCCTGTTGGGGGTGGCGCGCCCTGGTGCCTTGTGGGCGCCTGGGTGCCCCCCTCTGGTGGTCCTTTTCTCCATTATTTATTATATATTCCAAAATACTTCTCTGTAAAATTTCAGCTCATTTGGAGATGTGCATAATCGGTATCTCTGACAAAGCTTTTCAGGTCAAGAATTCCAGCTGCCGGCGTTCTCCCTCTTTGTGTAAACCTTGCATATTATGAGTGAAAAGGCATTAGAATTACTCCACAAAGTGTTATAATGCATAGAAACACTATAAATAACAGTAGTAAAACATGATGCAAAATGGACGTATCAACTCCCCCAAGCTTAGAACTCGCTTGTCCTCAAACGAAAGCCGATATCGAAAATCATGTCCATATGTTTAGAGAGAGAGGTGTCGATAAAAACAAAATACAGAAATAGTAGCATCATGCTTATTATTATAACAGCAACAAACTTTATCATATAGCTTCTCATGAACAAGTAACAATTCATCACAACATCGAAGTAGAAGGCATAAACTTTATTAAAAACTAACAAACTATGTTCTCAGTCAACTTTGCAACTACAATTCATCATATTTTCAGGAAGGGTCTCGTATCAGAGCATCTTGGAAAGTCCACATACTCAACCATCATTTAGTCTTCTATGATTGCTAACACTCACAGCATACATATGAGCAAAAAGTTTCAACCGGACACTTAGAAAGATAGGGGCTTATAGTTTCGCCTCCCAACTTATTCACCTCAAGGCTGATGTCAACAATATTAACTCATGATCACTCACATTCAACTGGATATATGTGCCTAGATATTTCCCCACCACATGGTGCTTCCAAAAAGAGAAAATAAAAAGGAATAGAGAAGAATACTTTGACTCTTGCATAAAAAGTAAATACATAAAAGTAACAGATAGGTCCTTCGCAGAGGGAAGCAGAGGTTGTCATGTGCTTTTTGGTTTTGTATTCACAATCTCTTAATGCAAAAGAATGTCACGTTATATTGCCCCTTGTGATAGCAACCATTATTATGCAGTCCGTCGCTTTTATTACTTTGCCATCACAAGTTCGTACACCCTTTATTTTCCCTTACACTAAAGATCAAACACATTTAGGAGCAATTTTTATTGCCTTTTTGCACCGATGATAACTTACTTGAATGATCTTACTCAATCCATATGTAGATATGGTGGACTCTCAAAACATGAATTTGGGTTTAAGGGTTTTGGATGCACAAGTAGTATCTCTACTTAGTGCAGAATTTTGGCCAGCAAAGATATTGAGCAAGCACGACATGCTGAAGGATCGATGACAATATAACTTCTATGTGAATATGAACAAACATAAGTCATTACGATGTCTTCCTTGTCCAACGTCAACAATTTGGCATAAAATCTTTAATGGGGCTCACAATCATAAAAGATGTCCAAGATAGTATATTGGCAGGTGAATGTTCTCTCCCCTTATTAATTCTTTCATGAATTGCATCATTGACCAATGCTATGTTTGTCAACTTACAATAAATTTTACCACTTATATTTTTCTTATGTGATACCATTACTTACTATAAGATTAGCATATTATCTTTTTCATTATTTCCCTTTATTTCGATTGGAACATAAGAGTAAAGAAGCAAAAACTCAAACTAAACTTTATTATATAGCTCTTACTCGATTACATAGATAGATAGATCATGAAACTAGCACTAGAAAATAGATCATACTAAACTTTTATTCAACTAAATCATGAAATAGCTAGGGATCGAACTAAGATAGGTAAAGGTAATAAAGGTCATGGTGATACGATACCGGGGCATCTCCCCCAAGCTTGGCACAAGCCAAGGGGTGTGCTCATACCTGTGTACTCAAGTCTCCTTCTTTGGTGATGAAGATGATGGTGGTGGTGAGGTAGTAGCTTTCTCCAGCTTGCGTCTGAGGCTAAAATTTTCCTCCCTTAGATCATCATTCTCTAGCTCAAGCTTTAATAGCCTTTTGCACAATGCCGCCTTGCTCTCCTCCAGAAAACGGGATGGGATAAATTGAACCTAAGGTTTGTTTCCTTTGTTAGGAAGGCTTGACTTCTTGAACTCCACGTGCATATCTCCAGGTTGAGGTAGTGGATCTTCATCTTCATCAGAGCTATCATCCCATGTTTTCTCCATGTCGACGTCTTCCTCCTCAACTGTGGTCCAACGGTAATGATCCTCTTCCCCATAGACCTTAGGGTCTGCAATATAATCAGCGACATAGCTCTCTCCCTCTGAATCTTGAGACGACATAGGATTTCTCTTCCCCATAGACCTTAGGGTCTGCTATATAATCAACGACATAGCTCTCTCCCTCCGAATTTTTAGATCTGCCAGAAAAACAACACGAAACAAGAACATAGGATTTCTCTGCGATACGGCAGTCAAATCGTCTGGGGGTATATATAAAGAATTTTTATCTTGGGAAACAAGTATACGGAAGGAAAACGGAGTCGGGAAGGTGTGAGGGGCCCGCTACCAACTAGGGTGCACCAAGTGGGGCAGGCACGCCCTGGTGCCTTGTGGGCACCTAGGTTGCCTTCCCGGTTGTTTCTTATTTTTTATTTTTTTTATTATTCCAAAACTGACAGAAAATATTTTTGCGGAATTTTTGGAGTCCGTTTACTTACCGTATCACATACCTCTTCCTTTTCAGGGTTCTGGAGTGTTCTGGAAGGTTTCTTTTATGTGTTCCTCCGGTGTCATGGTTTGAATAATATTAGTTTCAACATTAATAGGCATACCTGAAATATAGTGCTTAATTCTTTGCCCATTGACCACCTTCGGATTAGTGCCTTCGGCATTATTGATCTTAATAGCTCCAGAACGATAAGCTTCTTCGATAATATATGGCCCTTCCCATTTAGAAAGAAGTTTTCCAGCAAAAAATCTGAAACGAGAATTGTACAATAGAACATGTTCACCAAATTTGAATTCCTGCTTTTGGATTCTTTTGTCATGCCATCTTTTAATTTTTCTTTGAATAGTTTGGCATTTTCATAAGCCTGGGTTCTCCATTCATCTAGTGAGCTAATATCAAATAACCTCTTTTCACCGGCAAGTTTGAAGTCATAATTGCGTTCTTTAATTGCCCAATATGCTTTATGTTCTAACTCAAGAGGCAAATGACAAGCTTTTCCATAAACCATTTTGTATGGAGACATACCCACAGGATGTTTATAAGTTGTTCTATAGGCCCAAAGTGCATCATCAAGTTTCTTAGACCAATTCTTTCGAGACCTATTGACAGTTTTTTGTAATATTAATTTTATTTCTCTATTGCAAAGTTCAACTTGACCACTAGATTGAGGATGATAGGGTGATGCTATTCTATGGTTGACATCATATTTAGCAAGCATTTTATGGAAAGCACCATGAATAAAGTGTGAACCACCATCAGTCATTAAATATCTAGGGACTCTAAACCTTGGGAAGATAACTTCTTTAAGCATTTTAATGGAGGTGTTATGATCAGCACTGCTAGTTGGAATAGCTTCTACCCACTTAGTGACATAATCAATAGCAACCAAAATATGTGTATACCCATTAGAGGAAGGAACAGGTTCCATATAATCAAAGCCCCAAACATTAAATGGTTCAACAACAAGTGAATAATTCATAGGCATTTCCTGGCGCTTACCAATATTACTAATTCTTTGACATTCGTTACAAGACAAGACAAACTTACGGGCATCTTTGAAAAGAGTAGGCCAAGAAAAAGCAGATTGTAATACCTTGTGCGCAGTTGTATCTCCTGCATGATGCCCTCCATAAGCTTCGGAATGACATTTCCGTAGAATTTGTTCCTATTCATGCTCAAGTATACAACATCTAATAACACCATCTACTCCTTCTTTATAAAGATGTGGGTCATCCCAAAAGTAATGTCTTAAGTCATAGAAGAATTTTTTTCTTTTGTTGGTAAGTGAAACTAGCTGGTATAAATTTAGCAACGATATAATTAGCATAGTCAGCATACCAAGGAGTATTATGAGAAGCATTTATGATAGCTAGTTGTTCATGAGGAAAGCTATCATTAATAGGTAGTGGGTCATCAAGAATATTTTCTAACCTAAACAAGTTATCAGCGACGGGGTTCTTAGCTCCTTTCCTATCAGTGATATGCAAGTCAAATTCTTGTAGCAAGAGAACCCACCTAATGAGTGTAGGTTTAGCATTTTCTTTTCCATAAGATATTTAATAGCAGCATGATTAGTGTGAACAATTACTTTGGAATCAACAATGTAAGATCTGAATTTATCACAGGCAAACACAACTGCTAAAAATTCTTTTTCAGTGGTAGCATAATTTCTTTCGGCACTTTCTAGAGTTTTACTAGCATAATGGATAACATTTATTTTTTATCAACTCTTTGTCCTAGAACAGCACCAACAGTATAATCACTAGCATCACACATAATTTCAAAAGGCAAGTTCCAATCAGGTGGTTGAACAATAGGTGCAGAAGTTAAGGCTTTCTTAAGTGTTTCAAAGGTTTCTGCACAATCATCATCAAAAACAAATGTAACATCCTTTTGTAAAAGATTAGTAAGAGGCCTAGAAATTTTAGAGAAGTAATTAATAAACCTCCTATAGAAACCAGCATGACCAAGGAAACTACGAATACCTTTAATGTCTTTAGGACATGGCATTTTCACAATTGCATCAACTTTAGCTTTATCCGCCTCAATACCTCGCTCAGAAATGTTATGCCCCAAGACAATACCTTCATTCACCATAAAGTGGCACTTCTCCCAATTCAAGACAAGATTAGTTTGTTCACATCTCTACAAAACTCGATCAAGGTTGCTTAAGCAATCATTAAAAGAAGTTCCGTAAACGGAGAAATCATCCATGAAAACCTCAACAATCTTTTCACAAAAGTCAGAGAATATAGCAGTCATACAACTTTGAAAGGTAGCAGGTGCATTACATAAACCAAATGGCATACGTCTATAAGCATAAGTTCCAAAAGGGCAGGTAAAGGTGATTTTCTGTTGATCAGGTTGTGAAACAGGTATTTGAGAGAAACCAGAATATCCATCCAAAAAGCAAAAGTGTGTGTACTTTGACAATCTTTCTAACATTTGATCAATGGAAGGCAAAGGGTAATGATCCTTTCTAGTGGCTTTATTTAATTTTCTGAAGTCAATTACCATTCTATAATCAGTCACAATTCTTTGTGGGATAAGTTCATTTTTTATCATTAGGAACAATAGTAATACCTCCCTTTTGTGACGACCCTGGCTTAATCATGCACTAATCATACACGCAAATGCACACGATCAATCCTAAGGACTCACTTGAAGATATCACAACACAACTCTAAAACATAAATAAAGTCATACAAGCTTTATATTACAAGCTAGGGCCTCGAGGGCTCGAATACATAGCTCGATGGCATACAAGTGTCAGCGGAAGCATCGGATATCTGGGTACAGATATAATAGAGTTACAGATAGGCCTTTATAAAGGCGGGGCAAAATAAAACACTACGATCGAAAGGCGTAGGCCTCCTGCCTAGGACCCTCCGAACCTACTCCTGGTCGTCGGTCGGCTCCTCGTAGTTGTACTCGCCGGGAGGGTAGTAGTAGTAGTAACCATCGGCGGGGGCAGCAGGCTCCGGGGCTCCGTCGTCTGGTTGCGACAAAAGGAAAAGGGGAGAAAAAGAAAGCAAAGCACATGTGAGTACTCATCCGAAGTACTCAGCAAGCAAGGATCTACACTACATATGCAACATTTTCAAAGAAGGGCTGTATATGTGGACTGGGCTGCAGAAATGCCAGAATAGAGAGGAAGGCCTAGTCCTATCGAAGACTAGCATCTTCAAGCATCTTCATCAGTCTTGCAGCATTAGAAGAGTGCAGATTAACATAATGTAAAGTAGTAGTAATGTCATCAACCTCGCCCAGAGATCCTTCCTCGACTCCCTGCGAGAAAGCAATCCCAGAGCCATACTATCCATTTCATCTCAACTCACCAGTTCTATTTGTACCGATCAGGATACAACTCCGAGTGTCCGTTACCGTAGGACAGGCTATCAATAGATTAGTTCTTCCCTGCAGGGGTGCACCAACTTACCCACCACGCTCGCTTAACTCCGGCCGGACACACTTTACTGGGTCATGCCCGGCCTCGGCCAAGCAACACGCCGCAACCCGACCTAGGCTCTAAAGAGAGGTCAGCACGCCGGACTAACCTATGCCCTCAGGGGTCTTGGGCCTTCGCCCTGGGAACCCTGCATGTTGCGAGGACGCTCCGGAAGCAGACCTAGCCCCCTTAAATACAAGCGGGCCGCTCCTCGCTGATGTCTATAGAGCTTCGACAGATGTATACGACGCAGAACGCCCATACTATGCCCACGTGATGGTTAGTGCTATCAGGCCAGAGGCCCCTCGGATCAAATATCCAAACCGTTAGTGTGTTGGTAGTGCGGTAACAAGCAGAGACTCACGAAAGATGTGACCCTGTCGCCCCGTCTTGAGGACTTGCGGCAAAAGCTAGGAATGCCCGGCCACGCCTCGTATTCATTACTCAGGCACCGTCCAGGTCCACCTGACTCCATATCACTCTCATCATAATCTCGTGCGGGTACCCCTCAGGGCCGACCCGTCTTTATCCAGAATAAACAGTCTCAACAATAATGTAACGGCATCTGTGTGGCTACCATATCAAGAAGAAATCCGAGGCATCACCCTCGTTGGACCCCCACCTGATGTAAACATCAAGGTGAATGGAGGAGGAATCACCCTCGAGGTTCACTCTTGAGGAGTTGCGCGACGATGTCGTTATCGGGGGTGGTGTAGGAGGAATCACCCTCACTGACCACGTCCGATTAACTAACCTACAAGGTAATCATCAGAAGTGCTGATGAGGTATCACCCTCGGCACTCGATAGTAACCCAGTAGTGTCGAGCAATTAAGGGGAAGTGACGTGCGGTGCCGGGGCCTGGTCTTCGATCCCGTTGATCGGGTCTGCTGATGATCCAGCGGGGCAGTCGGGATAAAGTGGGGTCTCTGTTTGGTCTCTACCCAACCTATACTAAACCGTTTAGGATAAGCAGGTAGGTAACAATAGCAGGTTACAATAAACAGGCTATGCGGCAGAAATAGGATAACAGCAGCAGCAGTAACTTCTAATGCAAGCATAAGAGAGAAGAGAGTGGGCGATATCGGAATGCTCAAAAGGGGGGTGCTTTCCTGGAAGCTCGGCGGCAAGGGTCTGATCTTCAGGAGCATAGTCGACCTCCGGAGCTGCGTCGGTCTCCGGAGCTACGTCAACGTCGGGGTCTATCGAGAGAGAAGAGGGAGAATAAACATATAAATACACAGCAAACAATGCAATACAGGGCATGCCATGCCTAGGATGCAGTGTAGGGTTGCCTAAAGATGCACCTAAGTCATTTTAGTTCTTTTAGGATTAACGCGGGATTTATTATCCGGTGATTATGCACTATTCATATACCTGAATCAGGCTAAAAGTTATGGGTTCTCCTACGTAGGGGGTTCTGACATGGAAACAGACGGCACGATCAGATTCGTCTCATCGTTCTGATCAATTTTCATGTTTTAGGTTTTTCGATCTGAGCTACGGTTTAAAAGTTATGAATTTTCAAAGATTTAAACTATTTTCTGAAATTATTTTTATTAACAGAAAAGGATATATGACGTCAGCATTGCGTAGGAGTGATGTCAGCAGTCAACAGGACGTTGACCAGGGTCAAACCTGACTTGTGGGTCCAGTGGGACCCACATGTTAGCGTCTGTTATAAAACAGAGTTTATTTTAAACTAAACTAATTCTAATTAACTACTGGACCCCACCTGTCATAGACTAATTAACTTAATTAATTTATTTTTATTTATAAAATGTTTTAGTTAATTAAAAGGGCAGTGGGGCCCGCGTGTCAGTGACTGGGGCCGCCCAGTCAGCTCAGTTGACCACGGTCAACATGGTCAACTGGGGCCAGGGGCCCCACTGGCAGCGGCCCAGGGGCGGAGCCCACCTTGCCACGTCGGCCAGCCGGCGGCTGAATGCCGGCGAGCACGAAAACGCGGCGGAGGGGCGCGGTCGCGCGTCGGATTTCGGCCACAGCGGGCCAAAAGGAGCGCGGTGAGGTGCGTTCAAACGCGGGGAACACGCCGCATCCAACCGCGGTGGTGGCGCGGCCGGAAGCGACCGGAGTTAGCGATGGCGAGCGACGGAGGCGGCGCCAGAGTTCGGGCGATGATGGAATCGGAGCTAGAGGGCACGGGGAGGCATGTACGCGTGCTCGTTGGACTCGCACGAGCTCCAGGGGCTCGACGCTGGGCTCGGACGAGCACGACGGTGACTGTGGCCACGGCGGCAAAGTGCACAGCGGCAGCCAGAGCTCGGGCTCGACGTGAGCTAGCTACGGCGCTCAAGGTGGTTAACGGGGAGGAGCAGGAGGCGGAGGAGCTCACCGAGCAGCACGCCGATGGCCCTTGGAAGCTTAGGAGCAGCAGAACGGGGCGGATAGGCGGCGGCGGAGCGTCGGGATCCGAGAAGGAAGAAGACGGCTTGCCGGCGATGCAGAGCTCTCCTGCTCGCACTTGTGGTCGAGGACGAGGTAAACGAGGTCGACGGAGTCGACGGACAGAACGTCGAGGCGATGCAGTGGCCGTGGCCGCGTGGGCAACGGAGAACGGCGGCGATGGCGCTCGGACGCCGATGCAATCGATGGGGAGGAAAGTGAGGGGAGAGGGAGAGGAATGGACGAGGAGGTCCAGGGGGGAGGGACGGGCCTCGGCCTTATCCTCCCCGCGTCGGTGGGGCGTCGGTGGCATCATCGTGTCGGCGTCTCGCCGGCGCAGCGCGCGGCGACCACAGGCGCGGTGACACCGCGATAGAGAGAGAGGGAGATGGGCCGGTTGGGCTGTCTACGCGGCACTGTGCACTTAGGCCCAGTGCACAGTGCCTCTTCTTTTTTTTTTCTGTTCTCTGTTAAACTCTCTATTTTTCTATTTCTTTTGCTTTCAAATGACTTCTGTAAAATGTGGCACTTGCATCAATAATTGACATGCAATATCCCTTACTGCCAAAAAAAGTTTGGTGAGTTTTTGAATTCATTTGGAATTTTCAAAAATGAATATGGCATTTAAAATACTCCTTTTTGCACTGTTTTAAATGCTAATGCCATTTTGAATTGATGATGATGTTGTGTTCCTTAACAGCAAATGGTTTTGGATTATTTGCTATAAAGTGAACATTTTTCCCACAAGTTTTGAGCAACATCATTTTGCACTTTTGAATTCGAGTTGATTGTCAGAGAGAAATTTGACATGAGATGTTTAAGCACTATGATGAAGCATTGCAAATGGAGATGACATGGCAAGTTTAGCAGAGGAACAAAGTGCTTATTACACAGGGGTGTAACATCTTTTTAGGGACACAACGAATAGGGCTTACCCATCTACTATCACCTATACGATAAATTATACCTGCTTCCAGAAGCTTTATTATTTCAGTTCTTACAACTTCCTTCATCTTGGGATTTAGTCGTCCTTGAGATCAACAATGGGTTTAGCATCAGGTTCCATATCAATCTTATGTTTACAGAGAGTGGAACTAACGCCCTTAAGATCATGAAGATTATATCCAATAGCGGCACGGTGCTTCGTCAGAATTATTAATAATCTCTCTTCTTCGTGTTCTGATAATAACAGGATATATCTTTTTCTCATAAAGATAAGCATACTTTAGAGTGTTAGGCAATTGCTTTAATTCAAACACAGGGTCACCTTTAGGTGGAGGAGGACCTCCTAGAATTTCAACAGGCAAATTGTCTTTAAGGATAGGTTGTTTTTCAAAAATTATTTTATCTATTTCATTTCATTCATGCAAGTGCATATCATTTTCATGGTCTAGCAAATATTGTTTTAGTGGATCAGTAGGAGGTACGGCAATAAAAGCAAGACGAATTATTTCATCCTTACTAGGCAATTCTTTATTACGAGGTTGTCTACGACACTTAGAGAAATTAAACTCATGAGACACATCACCAAAATTAACACTGAAAGTTTCTTTCTCACAATCTATCTTAGCATTGATAGTGTTCAAGAAAGGTCTACCAAAGATAATGGGACAAAAGTCATCTTGGGGGGAACCAAGAACTAGATAATTACTAGGGTATTTTATTTTCCCACATAAGACTTCAACATCTCTAACAATCCCAAGTGGTGTCATGGTGTCTCTGTTTGCAAGTTTAATAGTAACATATATGTCTTCTATTTCTGCGGGCGCTAAATCATTCATAATTTCTTGATATAAGGTAAAAGGAATAACAGTCACATTAGCACCCAAATCACATAAACCATGATAGCAATCATCTCCTATTTTAACTGAGACAACAGGCATGCCAACCACAGGCTTATTCTTATCTCTAGTGTCGGGTTAGGCAATTCTAGCTGTTCCATCATAGAAATAATTAACATGCCCATCAATTTTTTCGACCAGAAGATCTTTAACCATAGCAACACTAGGTTCTACTTTAATTTGTTCAGAGGGTTTAGGTGCTTTAATATTACTTTTACGAACCACTGTTGACACCTTAGCATGTTCCTTTATCCTAACAGGGAAAGGTGGTTTTTCAATTTAAGCAGTAGGAACAACTGGATCAACATTATAAATGATAGTTTCATCTTTAACTAAAACCAGTTCTTTAATTTCTTCTTTAATAGGGGGGTGATATTTAAACCACTTCTCCTTAGGGAGATCAACATGAGTAGCAAATGATTCACAAAAAGAGGCTACTATCTCAGAGTCAAGTCCATACTTAGTGCTAAACTTGTGAAAAGCATTGGTATTCATAAAAGATTTAACACAATCAAACTCAAGCTTAATACCTGACTCTTTACCTTTGTTGAGTTCCCAATCTTTAGAGTTGCGTTTAATTCTTTCCAAAAGATCCCACATGAATTCAATAGTCTTCTTCATAAAAGAACCAGTACAAGAAGTATCGAGAATGGATTGATCATCACGAGAAAGCCGAGCATAAAAATTCTGAATAATAATTTCTCTTGAGAGCTCATGATTGGGGCACGAATATAACGTTGACTTAAGCCTCCCCCAATCTAGAGCGATACTTTCTCCTTCAAGAGGCCAAAAGTTATATATATAATTCCGATCACGATGAACTAGATGCATACGATAATTTTTTTGGTGAAATTTCAATTTCAATCGAATCCAATTCCAAGCTCCAAAATCATCGCATAGCCTATACCATGTCAATACCTTTCCCTTCAAAGATAAAGGGAAAACCTTCTTCTTAACTTTATCTCTGGGTAAACCTGCAAGCTCAAACAATCCACAAATTTCATCCACATGTATCAAATGCATATCAGGATGTTTCGTTCCATCTCCTGCGTAAGGATTAGCAAGCAATTGTTCTATAATACCCGAAGGAATTTCATAACCAATATTTTTAGTAGGTGCATTAGGTTGAGGGGCAACTCTTTGTGTTTCCGGTCAAGGTGAATATACCCCGAACAAACCCCTCAAAGGATTGTTTTCCATAGTAACAAGTGCCAGTAAATTTCAGCACGTAGTATAAAATTTTCCTTAACAATTTCCACTTAGCAAGGGCACTTCACTCCCCGGCAACGGCGCCAGAAAAGAGTATTGATGAACCACAAGTATAGGGGATCAATCATAGTCCTTTCGATAAGTAAGAGTGTCGAACCCAACGAGGAGCAGAAGGAAATGACAAATGGTTTTCAGCAAGGTAATTTCTGCAGGCACTGAAATTGTCGGTAACAGGTAGTTTGATAGCAAGATAAATTGTAGCAAGTAACAAGTAACAGTAGTAACAATAAGTGCAGCAAGATAGCCCAATCCTTTTTGTAGCAAAGGATAGGCCGGAACAATCTTAGATAATAAGTAAAACGTTCTTGAGGGCACACGGGAATTTCATCTAGTCTGTTTCATCATGTTGGTTTGATTCGTGTTCGCTACTTTGATAATTTGATATGTGGGTGGACCGGTGCTTGGGTGTTGTTCTTACTTGAACAAGCCTCCCACTTGTGATTAACCCCCTCACACGCATCCGCAACTAAGAAAGAAGTATTAAGATCAAATCCAACAATAGCATTAAACATATGGATCCAAATCAGCTCCTTACGGAATAGCGCATAAACTAGGGTTTAAGCTTCTGTCACTCTAGCATCCCATCATTTAATAACTACTCCACAATGCATTCCCTTAGGCCCAAAGATGGTGAAGTCTCATGTAGTCGACATTCACATAACACCACTAAGGGAATCACAACATACATATAATCAAAATATCAAACACATATCAAATTCACATGATTACTGGCAACATCACTTCTCCCTCAAGAACAAAGGCAACAGGTCACAAACAATATTCATGCTCAAGATTAGAGGGATATTAGATAGCATAATGGACCTAAACATATGATCTTCCACCAAATAAACCAGCTAGCATCAAGTACAAGATGTAATCAACACTATTAATCACCCACAGGTACAAATCTGAGGTTTTGATACAAAGATTGAACACAAGAGATGAACAAGGTTTTGACATGAGATTGTGCTGTTGAAGATGTTGATGCTGATTGGCCTCCCAAAGATGAGATGGTTGTTGGTGATGACGATGGCTTCAATTTCTCCCTCCGGGAGTGAAGTTCCCCCGGTGGAATCGCTCCGTCGGAGGGCAAAAGTGCTCCTGCCCAAGTTCCGCCTCAAGACGGCGGCGCTCCATCCCAAAAGACCTCTCCTTATTTTTTCTATGTCAAAAGACCTTATGTACCAGAAGATGGGCACCGGAGGTGGGCCTGGGCCCCCACTACCCACCAGGGCACGCCTGGAGGGTGTGGCGCGCCCTGGTGCCTTGTGGGCACCTGGGTGCCCCCCTCTGGTGGTTCTTTTCTCCAATATTTATTATATATTCCAAAATAATTCTCCATAAAATTTCAACTCATTTGGAGATGTGCAGAATAGGTATCTCTGACATAGCTTTTTCAAGTCCAGAATTCCATCTGCAGGCATTCTCCCTCTTTGTGTAAACCTTTTATATTATGAGAGAAAAGGCATTAGAAATACTCCACAAAGTGTTATAATGTATAAAAACACAATAAATAACACTAGTAAAAAATGACGCAAAATAGACGTATCACGCCTCAGTTGTGTCACATAGGCTGCCAGTTTGGTTACCTCGGCACTTTCTCCTCAGGCCAGAGTCTTGGACCTCGTTGTATCGCCTCTTCGGGGGCTCCATAGAAAATAAGGGGAGTCCTGATCGGACTGGCTCCATGAGGGGACGTCATCTATATAGACCCATTTGTTTGGCCAGACGTCCATATCCTCCCGAGGTGAGACGGGCGGGTATCCTGTCCCCTCGATCCGACAGACCTCGGCTGCCCTGACCTCGTATAACTTCTCGGTGAGGGAACATGGAATTATGCAGAAGTATCTTTGCTATAACTCGACGTTTGCCTAGCATCCCAGGTGTATCTCGCAGAGGTCAACATACCCCGTGATATGGAGGATAGCATTGGGGGTGAGGTGATGGAGCTGCAACCCGTAAAACTCTAGCAGACCCCGGAGGAAGGGGGTGAATAGGGAATCCTAATCCACGTAGCAGAAAAGAGACAAAACACACCCTCTCGCCCTCTCGGCGGGACGGGTGATTCTCTGCATATAATTTGCCATTTATGGATGTCAATCCTGGATGTGTTGCAGTCAGATCTGAATGTAGCAGATAACCTTGCTTGGCTAAACGCTCCAGATGAAGGCGTAAAACTGCACAACTGCCCAATCACCTCTGACGGGGCCAAGTGGGTGCCTGGAGGAGCCTGCATCGCTCGCCATGGGAGCTATGGAGGATGGAATCAAGAGCAGGAAATGCTAGCGCAATTGGTTTGGAAAGGAATGGTTGGGCTGGTGCGGTAAATTGACATGGCTAACCTATGAATATAAAGGGGAGGAGACCGATGCTTGGATGTTTTGCCATAAAGCGAGTCGCTTCCTCGTAAAATTGCGGTTGCCAAGGTTAGGGACGGGAGTCATGTGCGGCAAGTCCGGGTCCACCTGGCAGGACCATTGGAATTAGAAGACTCCTTAGAGGGGAACTCGCCTATCGAGCCGAAGACTCCGAATCTGAAGTCTAGTAGGAATTGTCCTCGGCATCGAAGACCCATTCAGGGGCTATTGATGGTGTCCTGGATAGGGGGTACTAACCCAGTCGGCCCATTGCTCTTTGGGTTGGGCCGATGAACCCTCATTCGTGGTCAAGATGGACTCCAGGGGCCGCACGAAGGAAGCGTGATCAAGACTGCCTCTCCTGAAGACTTGACGTATACTCCGAGATCTCTGCCGCCGCCTAGATCCTGGCTACCGACATTGTAAACCCTAGATGCCCTCCCTGGCGTGTATATAAGCCATAGGGTTTAGCCCGTAGAGGGGACACCAACACAAAATCATTAGCCTAGCCCTAGAGTTAGGCCACACATCACGATCCGGAGGTAGATCAAGTTTGTACTTGATACATCTCCATTGATATAAACAAGAGCATGACGTAGGGTTTTACATCCATCAAGAGGGCCCGAACCTAGGTAAACATTGTCTCCTTCGTTCCTGTTACCTTCGATCCGAGATCCACAGCTTGGGACCCCCTACCATGAGGTCTGCCGATTCTGACACCGACAGGTGTGCAATGGCACAATCTGATAAGGGGACGCCTTAAGTTGGCACAAGCTTTAAAAATTCAGAGGAGGCTTGGCTGTTTTGGAGAGCACATGGTGGTTGTGTTGGCTTTGATGTGAGGAAAAGGTACAACAATGGGAGAAAATTTGATGGTAAGGTAACCTCCTACACATTTCTTTGTGCCAATGAAGGTCATCGGAAAAGGTGCAAAGAGAATTCATTCAGAAGTGCTTTAGAGCTCAAACAAGAACTGATTGCAAAGCTTAGATGAGTCATACATTGGATCGAGAGTCCGAAAACATGGAAATCACGGATGTACTTCTTGAACATAATCACCTCCTTCACTTGCCACAAACCCACCACCTGATGGCTTCCCAAAGGAAAATTCAGAATTTCAAGCTTTTGAAATCGAAGCCGCGGATAATTCTGGATCCATTTGAAATCTAATCTTCATATTGTTAGATTTTTGAAACATTTTGCAAGGATAGTGGAGGTAAAAAGAAACAAGGAGCTAGAATCTGAATTTGAAGCAAGGAAAAACATACCAAGAATCAAGATGAGCACACCTATGTTGGTACAAGTAAGCAAAGTTTACACTCCAATTATTTTTGAAGCTTTCCAAAGTGAGTATGAAAGATCCATGGCTGCGTGCACTAGATTATTAGATGAAAACAAATATGTTGTTACTATTGGTAGTTTGCATGGTGATTTAACTTTTGAAGATGAGCGTATATTGATATGTGATCCTTTGAACCAAACAACAACATGTGCTTATAGAATGTTTGAAAGGACAGGAATATTGTGTCGTCATGGATTGAAAGTGCTTGATTTGATGAACATAAAAACATTGCCAACACATTATATCTTCAAGAGATGTACTAGGGAAGCTCGTAAAGGAAGCATATTGGATAGGCAAGGAAGGGATGTGGTAGAAAATCCAAAACTGGAAGCTCTGCTTCGTTACAAGGGACTATCTCACAAATTTCAAGACATGGCACATAAAGTGGCATACTCTATAGAAGATTGTTTGATATTAGAAAAGGCACTTAATTGTGTTGGTCCACAGTTGGAGGGAAAACTCAATGCCTCTACTGGTGACATGAATGAACCTAGTAAGGCCCAGATGTTGACCCAAATTTGCAGCAAGGAGATGACTTGCTCAGAGTTGCACAACTGAAGAAAAGGAGGTTCAATCCAAAAATTCAAAAAGAAAGAAAAATTAGCTTGATAAGTTGCTCAAGGGCAAGCGCAAGGCAACTAAACCTCCTGCTTCAACCAAAAAAAGGAGCAAAGGCGTATTCTAATCTAGACATAACCAAAACTGTTTTCATCTATTAATACACTAATTAGTGGAAATTTCATTGGCAGCAAAGAAAGAAAAATGATGATGTGCAGCCCAAAGTAGACGTGGAGAATGATGGTTGCAAGAGAAGCCGAAATACAGAGAATGAAAGCACATTGCCATTGAGAGCTTTACTCAGCTCCTAATAGCTCCTCCTAGTTGTGGTGATGATAGTCTTTATGGTTAAATTTTCTTCTAATGTCTGGATGTTGGTTACATTGTATTTTGGGGGTTAACTATAGTTTTTTGGAAATATTTGGGGGGATAACTATAGTATTTTGTGGCCTAAGTGTACAAGTGAAATGGCCTATTATGTAACAAATTTGGATGATTGTTCATCAGTAGTACTTGTTGCTAAAAAATTTGAATCATATGCTTCAGACTTTCAATGTCATGTGCTTGAAGTGCTATACTGCAAAAATGTTGAATGTCAAGTGCTTGCAAATTAGAATGTTACGTTGTTCATATTTCCTTCTCTGATTGCTTCAGATATTGAAAGTCAATTGCTTCCAATAGGACTAGTTTTGCATGTTAAGTGGTATAGATTGTACATATTGTACAAATTTCTATGATATGGTACAGATTGTACACTGAATGTTAAGTGCATGCAAATTTCAGTGTTGTGCTATTCATTTTTCCCTTGTCCAATATGGTACAGATTTTATCATTTCTGTTTTTTCAGTCACAGTTTGGTACAGGTTGTACACTAATGTCAGTTTATTCAGTGCATATTGTCAGATTTTTGAAACATGAGCAAACTAAGTGAGAGCCAAATGACAAGCAAACCAACAACCTGATCTTTAGCATCAAATATTTTGTGTGAAAATCTTCAGGCTGGAGAGCGTTAGTGCATCGCTGCTACCATTCCTCTATTTCTCCTGAAAACTAACAAGTCAGAAACTTCTAAAGCTGGGCCTTTTTTGCCTTGTGTTAATCATGTCCATTGGATGTAGAATGAGGGGCTGATATGGTAGGCTAAGGCGCTTTGTGCCTTTGCTTCACAAAGGCACTGAAGCTGAGTCCCCCGCCGCCGCCGCTCCCCGTCCGCCTCGATCCTCGTCGAGATCGGCGGCTCCTCCTGCTTCCGATGCACCAGTCGGGCCCTCCCCGATCGCTAACCGTCACCGACCCAGGCCACTCGCCCCAGCCCGGTGGGCTCCCCGCCCCACGGCGCCATCGAGGCCACTTGTGTTGACGATGGCGTCCTCGGGGCGGCCCGCGCCCTTGCTGCTAGGCCCCCGAGGTGTTGATTGACTTTGCCATGCTCGCGATAGATGGCACTCTCCTCTCAACTCTATTATGCACTTCCCCATGCTCCCGATGGCGGCGCACGGAGCAGCAACGGACGAGGATCAGCGAGCGGCGGCAACCCGAAGGATCACACCCCACCTAATATAGGGTGGTGTATGACAGGTCAGGTCCACCTGCTTCCAGGGTGGACTGTGTAGTAGGTGTTCGGTGTGTGTGTGTGGCTTATATGCCTAACCCTCTGTACTGAACTAGCCATCGAATAGACAAAGGAATGAACTGAGCTCAAGCTCCTTCATTCTTCTTCACGAAATCCCCATTTCCATTTCCTCTTTATTGTGTGATTCTCAAGCTGCTGCTAGGGACATCACAATTGGTATCAGAGCCAGGTTGTTCCACTCCACACAACAGCGCCGCGTACACCACCGATCCCAAATGCCCAAAACCCGTTTCATCCTGCTCGTGACGGAGGAGATGCAAAAAACCCTGCATGAATTCTTCACCAAAGCGCTAGACGAGAAGCTCACTCAAACGACGGCCGAGTCCCGTGAGCTTCCCGCGGATTTGGAGGAGGTCAAGGGAGCGCGCTCTCCGATTGTTCCTCCCCACGACCCCGCCCAAAATCAGATTGACGACGGAGGCAACGGCGCCCCCCCAGCTGTGCGCGTCGCTACCCGACAAGGACGACCCCACGGATCATCTCAGTGGGCACGCCGATGAGGATGGCAACCTACTGTATGGACCACGCCGCGAGGAGCTCCCGTGCTGCCGACGTCACGACCACAGAGATGCCGGTGACCACTACGAGCGCCACCGCGACGCCGGCGACTACTACGAGTGTCGCCGCATCCATGGTGATGACGACGATAGCCACGAGCACCGCGTCCCCCGCACCGCCGCTGACTGGCTCAAGCACCATTGTGACGGCCACCATGATGGCGATGACGGCCACAAGCACCACGTCCCCCATGACACTGTTAACTGGCCCGGGCGCCGCCGTGATGGCCTCCGCGGTAATGAGGACGGCCGCGTCCGCCGTGACGCAGCTGTCTGGCCCGAGCGCCACGATGACCATCGTGATGGATTTCACCTCAGGCCGCCCAAGCATCCTTTTCTGGTCTTTAAAGGGCAGTTTCCTTTACTCTGGATTGATAATTGGTACAGTTATCTTGAGATGTACAATGTGCCAGATTGCCATTGGGTTAGCACTGCCACCTTGTACATCAAAGATCATGCTGCTCTATGGTTGCAAACATACAAGTGTACTCACCAGCAGATGAACTGGGATGCCTTGATCGCGGCTCTGGTTGCAGAGTTTGGCAGCGATGACTAAGACAGCCAGATGTCTAGTCTATTGCAGCTCAAGCAAACTGGAGTAGTGGCCGAATACAAGCACAAATTCGAGTCATGCATGTACCACCTCTTATCTGTTGATGCTGCTCTGAACTCAAAATGGTTTATTTCACATTTCACCCATGGCTTGCATGGTGAATTTAGAGCAGCAATCAGATTGCATCATCCAGCTAATGTAACAAAGGCAGCCCATCTAGCACAAATTCAAGACGAAGAAAATGACAGTTGCCACCATCCAGAAGCATTTCCTTCTGCAGCAATCAAACACCATATAGCCCATCTTCCCCAAGGGCCAGCGGAACGTCATCAAGACAGTAATAAGTTTGCTCAACAACGCGCCTTGCGAGACTTCAGACAAGCTAATTGCTTTTGTTTCCGGTGTGGAGACAAGTATAGCCGTGAGCACAAGTGCAAACCGCCCGCCCAACTATTGACCATAAAAGTGGGTGATTGTGGTGAAATTCTCTCCGAGTATACAGTCCATGCTTTGGAGTTGCTGGATGAGCCAACACCAGCTGGTTGCGCTCAAACCATGTCCTGGTAGAGTATCAATTTTGGTGGGTGCAGGGTCAAACTGTTGCTGAAGATCACCTTGTCTTTCAGCCCTTGTAGTGATGCATGTATTTTGGGACTAAACTGCCGCTCAAGGAGGGGCAATTGTCACACCCCACCTAATACAGGGTGATGTATGACAGGTCAGGTGCACCTGCTGCCAGGGTGGACTGTGAAGTTGGTGTCCGGAGTTTGTGTGTGGCTTATATGCCCAACCCTCTGTATTGAACTAGCCATCGAATAGAAAAAGGAATGAACTGAGCTCAAGCTCCTTCGTTCTTCTTCTGTCAATCCCCATTTCCATTTCCTATTTATTGTCTGATTCTTAAGCTGCTGCTAGGGACATCACACGAATCCCCTATCCGCCCGCTCGATAGATTTCTTCCCCCCTAGTTCTTTCTGTTTTTTCTCGCGGATCTTCTCTGGCGTTTCAATGACGGGCGGTGCTCCCAACGTTGATTTCTGGGGCGTCTGAACTCCAGAGTGCGTGGTTTCTGCACGATGATTGCTTCCTCCTATTTGCATGATGGGCAGGTGATACGTCCATTTTGCATCATGTTTTCCTACTGTTATTTATATTGTTTTTATGCTTAATAATGCTTTGTGAAGTAATTCCAATGCCTTTTCTCTCATAATTTGCATGGTGTCCACAAAGAGGGAGAATACCGGCAGCTGGAATTTTAGACCTGAAAAAGCTATGTTAGAGATACCTATTCTGCACATCTCCAAATAAGCTGAAATTTTATGAAGAATTATTTTGGAATATGTAATAAATACTGGAGAAAAGAACCACTGGAGGGGGGCCACCTGGTGCCCACAAGACACCAGGGCGCCCCAGGCCCCCCAGGCGCGCCCTGGTGGGTGGTGGGCAGCCCAGCCCACCCCCGGTGCCCATCTTCTGGTACATTAGGTATTTTAACCTAGAAAAAATAAGGAGAGGACTTTCGGGACGGAGCGCCGCCGTCTCGAAGTGGAACTTGGGGAGGAGCACTTTTTTCCTCCGGCGGAGCGATTCCGCCGGGGGAATTTCCCACCTGGACGGGGAAATCCAAGCCATCGTCATCACCAACAACCCTCTCATCTTTGGGAGGCCAATCTCTATCAACATCTTCAACAACACCATCTCATCTCAAACCCTAGTTCATCTCTTGTGTTCAATATTTGTACCGGAACCTCAGATTGGTACCTGTGGGCGACTAGGAGTGTTGATTACATCTTGTAGTTGATTACTATATGGTTTATTTGGTGGAAGATTATATGTTCAGATCCATTATGCTATTTAATACCCCTCTGATCTTGAGCATGAATATCATTTGTGAGTAGTTACTTTTGTTCTTGAGGTCACGGGAGAAGTCATGTTGCAAGTAATCATATGAATTTGATATGTGTTCGATATTTTGATGATATGTATGTTGTGATTCCCTTAGTGGTGTCTTGTGAACATCGACTACATGGTACTTCACCATCTTTGGGCCTAAGGGAATGCATTGTGGAGTAGTTATTAGATGATGGGTTGCTAGAGTGACAGAAGCTTAAACCCTAGTTTATGCACTACTTCGTAAGGGACTGACTTGGATCCATATGTTTAATATTACGGTTAGATTTTATCTTAATACTTTTCTCGTTGTTGCGGATGCTTGCGAGGGGGTTAATCATAAGTGGGATGCTTGTTCAAGTAAGAACAGCACTGAAGTACCAGTCCACCCACATATCAAATTATCAAAGTAGCAAACGCGAATCAAACCAACATGATGAAAGTGACTAGATGAAATTCCCGTGTGCCCTCAAGAACGTTTTGCTTACTATAGAGACAGTTTTGGCCCGTCCTTTGCTACAAAAAGGATTGGGCTACCTTGCTGCACTTTATTTACCGTTACCATTACTTGCTCATTACAAATTATCTTGCTGTCAAACTACCTGTTACCAACAATTTCAGTGCTTGCAGAAATTACCTTGCTGGAAACCACTTGTCATTTCCTTCTGCTCTCATTGGGTTCAAAACTCTTACTTATCGAAAGGACTACGATTGATCCCCTATACTTGTGGGTCATCAAGACTCTTTTTTGGCACCGTTGCCAGGGAGTGAAGAGCTCTTGGTAAGTGGAAATCGGTAAGGAATAATTTATATTACGTGCTGAAATTTATTTTCACTTGTTACTATGAAAGATAATAATTTGAGAGGTTTGTTCGGGGTATCTTCACCTCGATCAGAAACACAAAGAGTTGCCTTTCAATCTACTGCACCTACTAAAAATATTGGTTATGAAATTCCTTCGGGTGTGATAGAACAACTGCTAGCTAATCCTTATGCAGGAGACGGAACTGAGCATCCCGATATGCATCTGATACATGTGGATGAAATTTGTGGATTGTTTAAGCTTGCAGGTTTACCCAGAGATGAAGTCAAGAAGAAGGTTTTCCCTTTATCTTTGAAGGTAAAAGCATTGACATGGTATAGGCTATGTGATGATATTGGATCTTGGAACTGGAATCGATTGAAATTGGAATTTCAGCAAAAAAATTATCCTATGCATCTAGTTCATCGTGATCGGAATTATATATATAATTTTTGGCCTCATGAAGGAGAAAGTATCGCTCTAGCTTGGGGGAGGCTTAAGTCAATGTTATATTCATGCCCCAATAATGAGCTCTCGAGAGAACTTATTATTCAGAATTTTTATGCTCGGCTCTCTTGTGATGATCAATCCATGCTTGATACTTCTTGTACTGGTTCTTTTATGATGAAGACTATTGAATTCAGGTGGGATGTTTTAGAAAGAATTAAACGCAACTCTGAAGATTGGGAACTAGATGAAGGTAAAGAGTCAGGTATTAAGCTTGATTTTTGATTGTGTTAAATCTTTTATGAATACCGATGGTTTTCACAAGTTTAGCACTAAATATGGACTTGACTCTAAGATAGTAGCCTCCTTTTGTGAATCATTTGCTACTCATGTTGATCTCCCTAAGGATAAGTGGTTTAAATATCATCCCCCTCCCTATTAAAGAAGAAATAAAATTATCGGTGATCCAGTTGTGCCTATTGCTTATTTTGAAAAACCACCTTTCCCTGTTGGGATAAAGGAACATGCTATGGTATCAACCGTGGTTCGCAAAAGTAGTGTTAAAGCACCTAAACCCTCTGAACAAATTAAAGTAGAACCTAGTTTTGCTATGGTAAAAGATCTCTTGGAAGAAAATATTGATGGGCATGTTATTTATTTCTGTCATGAAGGTGCTAGAATTGCCAATCCAGATGAAAAAGATAAACATAGACCTGTTGTTGGCATGCATGTTGTCTCAGTTAAAATAGGAGATCATTGCTATCATGGTTTATGTGACCTAGGTGCTAGTGTGAGTGCTATTCCTTTTACCTTATAACAAGAAATTATGAATGACATAGCACCCGCTGAAATAGAAGACATAGATGTTACTTTTAAACTTGCTAATAGAGACACCATCACACCACTTGGGATTGTTAGAGATGTTGAAGTCTTTTTGTGGGAAAATAAAATACCCTACTGATTTTCTAGTTCTTGGTTCCCCAAAAGATGACTTTTGTCCCATAATTTTTGGTAGACCTTTCTTGAACACTGTCAATGCTAAGATAGATTGTGAGAAAAAAACTGTCATTGTTAGTTTTGGTGATGTGTCTCATGAGTTTAATTTCTCCAAGTTTCGTAGACAACCTCATAATAAAGAATCACCTAGTAAGGATGAAATAATTGGTCTTGCTTCTATTGCCGTACCTCCTACTGATCCACTAGAACAATATTTGCTAGACCATGAGAATGATATGCACTTGCATGAAAGAAATGAAATAAATAAAATATTTTTGAACAACAAGCTCTCCTTAAACACAATTTGCCTATTGCAATTCTAGGAGGTCCTCCACCACCTAAAGGCGATCCTGTGTTTGAATTAAAGCAATTGCCTGACACTTTCAAGTATGCTTATCTTGATGAGAAAAAGATATATCCTGTTATTATTAGTGATAATCTTTCAGAACATGAAGAAGAAAGAATATCAAAAATTCTGAGGAAGCACCGTGCTGCTATTGGATATACTCTTGATGATCTTAAGGGCATTAGTCCCACTCTATGTCAGCACAAGATTAATATGGAACCTGATGCTAAACCCGTTGTTGATCACCAACGACAATTGAATCCTAAGATTAAAGAAGTGGTAAGAACTTGAATACTAAAGCTTCTGGAAGCAGGTATAATCTATCCCATAGGTGATAGTAGATGGGTAAGTCCTGTTCATTGTGTCCCTAAGAAGGGAGGTATTACTGTTGTTCCAAATGATAAAAATGAACTTACCCCACAAAAAATTGTTACTGGCTATAGAATGGTAATTGATTTTAGAAAATTAAATAAAGCTACTAGAGAAGATCATTACCCTCTGCCTTTTATTGATCAAATGTTAGAAAGATTATCTAAGCACACACACTTTTGTTTTCTTGATGGATATTCTGGTTTCTCTTAAATACCTATTTGACAACCTGCTCAAGACAAAACCACTTTTACTTGCCCTTTTGGAACTTATGCTTATAGACGTATGCCCTTTGGTTTATGTAATGTACCTGCTACTTTTCAAACATGTATGACTGCTATATTCTCTGATTTTTGTGAAAATATTGTTAAGGTTTTCATGGATGATTTTTCCATTTACGGAACTTCTTTTGATGATTGCTTAAGCAACCTTGATCGAGTTTTGCAGAGATGTGAACAAACTAATCTTGTCTTGAATTGGGAGAAGTGGCACTTTATGGTTAATGAAGGAATTGTCTTGGGGCATAAAATATCCGAACATGGTATTGAGGTGGATAAAGCTAAAGTTGATGCTATTGAGAAAATGTCATGTCCTAAAGACATTAAAGGTATTCGTAGTTTCCTTGGTCATGTTGGTTTCTATGGGAGGTTCATTAAAGACTTCTCTAAAACTTCTAGGCCTCTCACTAATCTTTTACAAAAGGATGTTCCATTTGTTTTTTATGATGATTGTGTAGAAGCCTTTGAAACACTTAAGAAAGCCTTAACTACTGCACCTATTATTCAACCTCCTAATTGGAACTTGCCTTTTGAAATTATGTGTGATGCCAGTGATTATGCTGTTGGTGCTGTTCTAGGACGAAGAGTTGATAAGAAATTAAATGTTATCCATTATGCTAGTAAAACTCTAGAGAGTGCCCAAAGAAATTTTGCTACTACTGAGAAAGAATTTTTAGCAGTTGTGTTTGCTTGTGATAAATTCAGATCTTACATTGTAGATTCCAAAGTAATTGCTCACACCGATCATGCTTCTATAAAATATCTTATGGAAAAGAAAGATGCTAAACCTAGACTCATTAGGTGGGTTCTCTTTCTACAAGAATTTGACTTACATATCACTGATAGGAAAGGATCTGAGAACCCCATAGATGATAACTTGTCTAGGTTAGAAAATATTCTCGATGACCCACTACCTATTGATGATAGCTTTCCTGATGAACAACTAGCTATAATAAATGCTTCTCATAACACTCCCTGGTATGCTGACTATGCTAATTATATTGTTGCTAAATTTATACCACCTAGTTTCACATACCAACAAAAGAAAAAAAATCTTCTATGACTTAAGACATTACTTTTGGGATGACCCACATCTTTATAAAGAGGGAGTAGATGGTATTATTAGACGTTGTGTACCTGAGCATGAACAGGAACAACTCCTACGAAAATGTCATTCCGAAGCTTATGGAGGACATCATGCGGGAGATAGAACTGCTCACAAGGTACTACAATCTGGTTTCTATTGGCCTACTCTTTTCAAAGATGTCTATAAGTTAGTCTTGTCTTGTGATGAATGTCAAAGAATTGGTAATATCGGTAAGCGTCAGAAAATGTCTATGAGTTATTCACTTGTTGTTGAACCATTTGATGTTCGGGGTTTTGATTATAAGGGACCTTTTCCTTCTTCTAATGGGTATACACACATTCTGGTTGTTGTTGATTATGTTACTAAGTGGGTACAAGCTATTCCAACTAGTAGTGTTGATCATAACACCTCCATTAAAATGCTTAAAGAAGTTATTTTCCCAAGGTTTGGAGTCCCTAGATATTTAATGACCGATGGTGGTTCACACTTTATTTATGGCGCTTTCCGTAAAATGCTTGCTAAATATGATGTTAACCATAGAATTGCATCACCCTATCATCCTCAATCTAGTGGTCAAGTTGAACTTAGCAATAGAGAAATAAAATTAATATTACAAAAAACTGTCAATATTTCTCGAAAGAATTGGTCTAAGAAACTTGATGATGCACTTTGGGCTTACAGAACAGCTTATAAAAGTCCTATGGGTATGTCTCCATATAAAATGGTTTATGGAAAAGCTTGTCATTTGCCTCTTGAGTTAGAACATAAAGCATATTGGGAAATCAAAGAACTCAATTATGATTTCAAACTTGGAGGTGAAAAGAGGTTATTTGATATTAGCTCACTAGATGAATGGAGAACCCTAGCTTATGAAAATACCAAGTTATTTAAAGAAAAAGTTAAAAGGTGGCATGACAAAAAAAATCCAAAAGCGGGAATTCAAAGTGGGTGAATATGTCCTTTTGTACAACTCTCGTTTTAGATTTTTTGTAGGAAAACTTCTTTCCAAATGGGAAGGACCTTATATCATCGAAGTAGTTTATCATTCTGGAGCTATCAAGATTAATGATGCCGAAGGTACTAACCCGAAGCACTATATCTCAGGTACGCCTATTAATGTTGAAAGCAATATTATCCAAACCATGACACCGGAGGAACACATAAAAGAAATCTTCCAGAACACTCCAGAACCCTAAAAAGGAAGAGGTATGTGATACGGTAAGTAAACGGACTCCGAAAAAACCGCAAAAATATTTTCTGTCAGTTTTGGATTATTTGAAAAAATAGGAAAATAAGAAACAAGCGGGAAGGCAACCCAGGTGCCCACAAGACACCAAGGTGCGCCTGCCCTCCCTGGCGTAGCCTGGTGGGTGGTGGGCCCCTCGGGCACCTTCCCGACTCCGTTTTCCTTTCATATGCTTGTTTCCCAAGATAAAAAATCTTTATATATACTCCCAGACGATTTGACCACCGTATCACGGACTCTATTGTTGTTTCGTGTTGTTTTTCTTGTAGATCTAAAAATATGTCGTCCCAAGATTCGAATGGAGAGGGCTATGTTACCCACCGTACTCTAGATCCAAATATCTTTATGAATACCTTCCCCTATTTGTGCTCACAGATGAGGAGGAGGATACCAATCCAGAGGAGGTGGAGGATGCATCCTCAGATGAAGATGAAGCCCCACTACCTTAACCTGGAGATTGGCACGGGGAGTTCAAGAAGTCAAGTCTCCTCAACAGAGCAAACAAAACTAAGACCCAATCTTTCCCTTCTCATTTTCTGTAGGAAAGTAAATAAGCATTATGCAAGAGGATATTAAAGCTTGAGCAAGAAAACGATGATTTGAGGGAGGATAATTTTAGCCTCCGGCGCAAGTTGGAGAAGAAGAATTCTTCACCACCACCATCATCATCTTCCCCACCAAAGGAGACTTGAGTACACGGGTATGGGCACTCCCCTTGGCTTTTGCCAAGCTTGAGGGAGATGCCCCGGTATCGTATCACCATCAATTTTATTTCCTTTACCTATCTTAGTTCGATCCTTAGCTATTTCATGATCTAGTTGAATAAAAGTTTAGTATGATCTACTTTCGAGTGCTAGTTTCGTGATCTATCTATCTATGTAATCGAGTGAGAGTTATATAATAAAGTTTAGTTTGAGTTTTCCTTCTTTACTTTTATGTTTCAATCAAAATAAAGGAAAATAATGAAAAAGATCATATGCTAATCTTATGGTAAGTAATGACATCACATAAGGAAAAGTATAAGTGGTAAAAATTGTTGGAAGTTGACAAACATAGCATTGGTCAATGATGCAATTCATGAAAGAATTAATAAGGCAAGAGAAGATTCACATGCAAATACACTATCTTGGACATCTTTTATGATTGTGAGCCCCCGCTAAATATTATATGTCAAAACGGTTGACGTTGGACAAGGAAGACAACATAATGATTTATGTTTGTTCATATTCACATAGAAGTTATATTGTCATAGATCCTTCAACATGTGGTGCTTGATCCATATCTTTGCTAGCCAAAAAACCGCATTAAGTAGAGATACTACTTGTGCATCCTAAAACCTTAAACCCAAACTCATGTTTTGAGAGTCCACTATACCTACCTATGGATTGATTAAGATCCTTCAAGCAATAAGGCAATAAAAATTGTTTCTAAACGTGTTTGATCATTTAGTGTAAGAGAAACTAAGCATTGTACGAACTTGTGATGGCAAAGTAATAAAAGCGACGGACTGCATAATAAAGGTTGCTATCATAAGGGGCAATATAACATGACGTTCTTTTGCATTGAGATATTGTGCATACAATACCAAAAAGCGCATGACAACCTCTGCTTCCCTCTGCGAAGGGCCTATCTTTTACTTTTATGTCTTTACTTTTTATGCAAGAGTCAAAGTATTCTTCTCGGTTCTTTTTATTTTTCTCTTTGGCAAGCATAATGTGGTGGGGAAAGATCTAGGCACATATACCCAGTTGGATATCAGTGAGCATGAGTTATTATTGTTGACATCACCCTTGAGGTGAATAAGTTGGGAGGCGAAACTATAAGCCCCTGACTTTCTATGTGTCCGATTGAAACTTTTTGCTCATATGTATGTTGTGAGTGTTAGCAACATAGAAAATTAAATGATGGTTGAGTATGTGGACTTGCCAAAAGGCTCCGATACGTGACCCTTCCTGAAAATATGATGAATTGTAGTTGCAAAGTTGGCTGAGAACATAGTTTGTTGGTTTTCAATAAAGTTTATGCTTTTTACTTCGATGTTGTGATGAATTGTTACTTGTTCATGAGAAGTTATATGATAGACCTTTACAATAAAGTTTGTTGTTGTTATAATAATAAGAATGATGCTACTATGTCCATATTTTGCTTTATTGACTCCTCTCTCTCTAAACATGTGGACATGATTTCCGATATCGGCTTTCGCTTGAGGACAAGCGTGGTCTAACCTTGGGGGAGATGATACGTCCATTTTGCACCATGTTTTCCTACTGTTATTTATATTGTTTTTATGCTTAATAATGCTTTATGGAGTAATTCTAATGCCTTTTCTCTCATAATATGCAAGGTTTACACAAAGAGGGAGAATACCGGCAGCTGGAATTCTAGACCTGAAAAGCTACATCAGAGATACCTATTCTGCACATCTCCAAATGAGCTGAAATTTCACGGAGAATTATTTTGGAATATTTAATAAATAATAGAGAAAAGAACCATCGGAGGGGGGCCACCTGGTGCCCACAAGACACCAGGGCACGCCAGGCCCCCCAAGCGTGCCTTGGTGGGTGGTGGGCAGCCCAGCCCACCTCCGGTGCCCATCTTCTGGTATATTAGGTCTTTTGACCTAGAAAAAAAAGGATAGGGCTTTCGAGACGGAGCGCCGCTGTCTCGAGGCGGAACTTGGGCAAGAGCACTTTTGCCCTTTCGGTGGAGCGATTCTGCCAGGGGAACTTTCTTCCCGGAGAGGGAAATCGAATCCATCGTCATCACCAACAACCCTCTCATCTTTGGGAGGCCAATCTCCATCAACATCTTCAGCAGCACCATCTCATCTCAAACCCTAGTTCATCTCTTGTGTTCAATCTTTGTACCAGAACCTCAGATTGGTACCTGTGGGTGACTAGTAGTGTTGATTACATCTTGTAGTTGATTACTATATGGTTTATTTGGTGGAAGATTATATGTTCAGATCCATTATACTATTTAATACCCCTATGATCTTGAGCATGAATATCATTTGTGAGTAGTTACTTTTGTTCTTGAGGTCACGGGAGAAGTCATGTTGCAAGTAATCATGTGAATTTGATATGTGTTCGATATTTTGATGATATATATGTTGTGATTCCCTTAGTGGTATCATGTGAACGTCGACTACATGGCTCTTCACCATCTTTAGGCCTAAGGGAATGCATTGTGGAGTAGTTATTAGATGATGGGTTGCTAGAGTGACAGAAGCTTAAACCCTAGTTTATGCCCTACTTCGTAAGGGACTGATTTAGATCCATATGTTTAATTCTATGGTTATATTTTATCTTAATACTTTTCTCGTAGTTGCGGATGCTTGCGAGGGGGTTAATCATAAGTGGGAGGCTTATTCAAGTAAGAACAGCACCCATGCACCGGTCCACCCACATATCAAATTATCAAAGTAGCGAACGCGAATCAAACCAACATGATGAAAGTGACTAGATGAAATTCCCGTGTGCCCTCAAGAACGCTTTGCTTATTATAAGATACTGTTTTGGCCTATCCTTTGCTACAAAAAGGATTGGGATACCTTGCTGCACTTTATTTACTGTTACCATTACTTGCTCGTTACAAATTATCTTGCTATCAAACTACCTGTTACCGACAATTTCAGTGCTTGCAGAAATTACCTTGCTGGAAACCACTTGTCCTGTCCTTCTGCTCCTCATTGGGTTCTAGACTATTACTTATTGAAAGGACTACGATTGATCCCCTATACTTGTGGGTCATCGGCAGGGGGTTTGGGGCTGCAATCAAACAGTGATTTTAATCGACTACCTGGGCGACCCCTAGGTCAAACTCCGAGATTGAGTGGTTGGTCTGTGCAGTTTTGGTCCAGCCCAAACACTTCCACGCTCGATGTAGTTTTATTATTATCACTTCGTAGGCAGAGAAATCAATAGCAGAGTGTTAAGAAAACCAAGGAATCAATAATAGCATCATCGGATTTCTGGGTTTGTTTGATCCGATGTTGCTTTTCTTAGGGCCCCAGTGATGCATTGATACTACGAATTTTTAGCTGCTTTTGGAGTGAGATGCAAGCTGATTTTGTTGTCCGGTACCAGGTAGCTGCCACCAATTTAGGTGCTTTATGGGAGTGATGACTGATAAATGTGATCAGTGTTATAGATCACAAGTATGCATGCTAGAAAACAAATTCAAAATTAGCAACAAAAAAAAACAGAATTGAGTTCTTCCCGTTAACAATTTTCAGGAAACAATGGCTATATATATCATAGTGATTTTTCAGCAACAATTTCGAAAAAAAACACTTGGTGTAAGTACTAATGTTCTCTAGCGAAAGAGAACATTAAATATACATAGACCTATCAAGCTAACACATACATGACATGAGTACAGGATAATGCCATCATCCAGATCACATTTTAAACTTCATATGCTTATGTAATTGGGAAAACCTTCGCTTCATCTGGCTGAAAACTCGCTCGCGTCTGCCGTCTTCCCCGTTTGCCACGTGTCCCATGTGGGGCTTTTCAACCGCTCACCTATGTATCCTTATCGCAACAACCATACATTTCTCCCTTTGACCCTCCCACCCCCTACCTCTATCTCTCCATCCCCTGCCTTTTTCCATGGATCTCATCCCCACCTCTTCTCCAACAAACACGATGTTGTAACCCCACCACATCGGCAGCGGCCACTGGCGTCCTTCCTCTGTTGCAAAAATGCGGGTGCTGCAGAGACCAAGGGTTGTGACGGAGTGTTCTTGCAAGTTTTCGCAACAACAGTATTGTTGCAGGAATACATAGAAGAGGCTAGAGATGTTGGGTTCTGGTGCAATGGAGATTTTGCAACAAGGGTCTTGTTGAAGAAAAATAGAGAAGAAGAAGTTTTGCAGGAAGGGTCTTATTGCAGAAAAATAGAGAAAAAGTTTTGCAACAGAGGTCTTCACTACTGGAATCCACTTCTTTGCCGTCAGCCACTTCTTTGCCGTCTGCTGGCTGACGGCAAAGAAGGTCTTTGCCGTCCTCTTACGAAAAACGGACGGCAAAGAACTGGCTGATGGCAAAGAAGGTCTTTGCCATCAGCCAGTTCTTTGCTGTCGGCTAGCGGACGGCAAAGAATCTTTAACGTCAGTTGGCGGACGGCAAAGAGAGAGGTGGGCCCCACTAACGAGCATCTTAGAAAAAAAACTAACGGCCCCCTCTTTGCCGTCTGCTAGCGGACGACAAAGAGAAAAAAAGCGGACGGCAAAGGGGGGTGGAAGGCAAAGAGATAACCTAACTAACGGATCCCCACCCCACCTTCCCTCTCTCTCTCTTTCTGTCCCTCTCTCCCGGTTAGGTCTTTTTTTTATGTTTATGTTTTTATGGTGCGATACTGGTCTTTCTATGGTGACATGTTATAATGGTGCCCTTGAGCCTGACATTGCTATCTGGAAGTTTCACAAAACTTCACAACAGTCAACCAGTTTTGGCAGCAGCAATATTTTTGCAAAAGCAACTATTTGCCAAAATTCAATATTTCTTCTTTCTTCTTTTAGGGAGGAGAGGAGGAGGAGGAGGGAGGGAAGGGGAAGTAGGAGGCAAGGGGGAGAGTCGGCGGGCGTGAGGAGGGAGGCAGGAGAAGGGAACGGCCCGCCCGCCTCCGCCGCCGCTGCCGGCGGGCGGCTTCAGAGGCTTCTGCCGGCGTCGCGGCGGCGGCTGCGGAGGCGTCTTCGGTCTGCGGCTCTTGCAGGAGTAATGGGTTGCTCCCGCCGCTGCCGCCGCCGCCGCCTCCGGCGACTCGCGTCTTCGAAACGATAAACTAAGACTAATCTAAATAAAACTAAAACTAAAAATAAAAACTAAAACTAAACTTAAAACTAAAACTAAAGAGAAAAATATAACTAAAACAGAAACTAAATTAACTAAAAGAAGAAACTAAATAAAACAAACTAAAAAAAGGGGGGAAAGATCATCCCTGCAGGCGGGATGAGGGATCGCCCGGGGGCGGGCGAGGGGAGGAGGACGGTACACGGGTGGAGGGGGGAGTTTTTTCCGCCTTTTTCCCTCGAAGAGCCGGCCTGGGCGGCCGGGGGGGGGGAGCGTGAACCGGGGGACGCGGGCGACGGATAGGCGGAGTGGGGGGGGGGAGCTCGAGTCTCCCCCAGGCCAGGCTTTTTGGAACAGCTGGAGGGACGCTAGTCCGACTGTGAAGAGGAGGGGCGGGTGGACTCTCGCCGGAGTGCGGCACAGGCTGGGAGGGGGCCGGAAAGCCAGATGTTGCCGCGGGCGGGCACCACCCGCCTGAGAGGTACACGGGTTGGGATCGGGTGCCGAGGCCGCCCGTCAGAGCTACGATTCGGCGGGGACGGTCAACGAAGGGGATCGAGCGGGAGGGCAGGCCTCCCAGGCTGGAAGGAAGAGCGATGAGGGCGCTGCTCTGTAACGCAGGTGGCACAGGGCCCCGGCACGGAGGGTGGTGGGTGACAACGGGCGATCCGGCCCCCCGGAGGCGGAGGGCTGGTTGGGGCGATGGGGAAGGGGTGTGCTCCCTATGAAAGAAGCAATAAAATTATCGGTGATCCATTGTGCCTATTGCTTATTTTGAAAAAAAACCCCCACCTTTCCCTGTTGGGATAAAGGCACATGCTATGTATCAAAACCGTGTTCGCAAAAAGTTATGTAAAGAGCACCTAAACCCTCTTAACAAATTAAAGTAAACCTAGTTTTGTGCTATGGTAAAAGATCTCTTGGAAGACAATTATTATGGGCATGTTATTTATTTCTGTCATGAGGTGCTAGAATTTGCCAATCCAGAGAAAAAGATCAACATGGACCTGTTGTTGGCCCTTCCATGTTTTGTCTCAGTAAAATGAGATCATTGCTATCATGGCCTTTTTTTATGTGACCTAGGGTCTAGTGTGAGTGCGATCCTTTTACCTAATAACAACGAAATGAATGAAGAGCACCCCCCTGAAATAGAAAGACATAGATTTTACTTTTAAAAACTTGCTAATAATTAGCGAACTACCATCCACACCACTTGGGATGGTTAAGGATGTTGAAGTCTTTTTGTGGGGAATTAGAAAATACCGCCCCCTACTGATTTTCTAGATTCTGGTTCCCCAAAAGATGACTTTTTCCCATAATTTTTGGTAACACCTTTCTTTAACACTGTCAATGCTAGATAGATTGTGAGCAAAAAACTGTCATGTTATTTTTGTGATGTGTCCTCATTGAGTTTATTTCTCATTTCGTAGCAACCCACCTCATATAAAGAATCAATCCCTAGTAAGGATAATAATTTCTGTCGTGCTTCTATTGCCTGGCCCGTACCTCTACTGATTGCCCACTAGAACAATATTTGCTTAGACCATGATATGACAATGCAACCTTGCATGAAAGAAATGAAAATAAATAAAATATTTTTGAACAACAAGCGCTCCTTACACACAATTTGGCCTATTGCAATTCTAAGTGTAGGGGGTCCTCCACCCACCTAAGGCGTATCCCTGTGTTTGTAATTTAAAGCGATTGCCTACACTTTCAAGTATTTATCTTGTGAATAACAAGATATATCCTGTTAGATTAGTGATAATCTTTCATAACATTAATAAGAAAGAAATCATATTTCAAAAATTCTGGAAGCAACCGTGCTGCATTGGATTTCTGGATGACTTAGGGCATTTATCCCCCTCTATGTCAGCCACAAGATTATTATGGAACCTGATGCTAAACCCGTTGTTGATCACCAACGACAATTTAAGTCCTAAGATTAAGAAGTGTAAGAAATTGCATACTAAAGCCTTCTGGAAGCAGGTATAATCTATTCCCATAGGTTATAGTAGAGCGTACATCCTGTTCATTGTGTCCCTAAGAAGGATGTATTCCTGTTGTCCAATGATAAAAATGAACTTACCTCCACAAAAATTGTTACTGCTACAATGGAATTTATTTTAGTAAAATTAAATGAAGCTACTAAGAGAAGATCATTACCGCTCGTGCCTTTTAATTGATCAAATGTTGAAAGATTATCTGAAGACACCAACACGTTTTTTTTCTTGAGGATAGTCTGTTTCTCTTAAATACCTATTTGACAACCTTCTCCAGACAAAACCACTTTTACTTGCCCGTTGTTTTGAACTTAATGCTTTATAGAGTATGCCCTTTGGTTTTATGTAATGTACCTGCTACTTTTCAAACATGTATGACTGCTATCTTCTCTGATTTTTGTGAAAATTGGTTGAAGGTTTTCACATGGTGATGATTTCCATTTACGGAACTTCTTTTGGGGGGTAAATGATTGCTTAAGCAAAACTCTTGATCGAGTTTTGCAGAGATGTGAACCAACTATCTTGTCTTGAATTGGGAGAAGTGGCACTTTATGGTTAATGAAGGAATTGTCCTTGGGGCCTAAAATATTCCGAATCATGGTATGAGGTGGATAAAGCTAAAGTTGTGCGATTGAGAAAATGTCATGTCCTAATACATTAAATGTATTCGTAGTTTCCTCCTTGGTCATGTTGGTTTTCTATGGAGTTCATTAAAGACTTCGCTAAAACTTCTAGGCCTCTCACTAATCTTTTACAAAAGGATGTTCCTTTGTTTTTATGATGATTGTGTAGAACATTTGAACACTCTAAGAAAGCCTTAACTACGGCACCTATTCTTCAACCTCCTAATTGAACTCTGCCTTTTTGAAAGTTTGTGTGATGCACACAGTTGATTAGGCTGATTTTGGTGCTGTTCTAGACGAGAGTTATAAGAAATTAAAAATGTTTATCCATTATTTATGCAGTACAACTCAGAGAGTGCCCCCAAGAAATTTTTCTCTACTGAGAAAGAATTTTAGCAGTTGTGGTTTGCTTGTGGATAATCAGAATCTTACATGTAGACATCTCCAAGTAATTGCTCCATCAACAAACCGATCATGCTTCTATACAATATCTAGACAAAGAAAGATGCAAACCTAGACTCGATTAGTCGTTCGCTTTCTACATAGAATTTGACTACATCGCACTGATAGGAAGGATCTGAGACCACCCCCATAGATGATAACTTGTCTAGGTTAGAAAATATTCTCGATGACCCACTACCTATTGATGATCAGCTTTCCTTATGAACAACTAGCTTATAATAAATGCTGTCTCATAACAACCCCCTGTAATGCGGACTATGCTAATTATAATTTTTGCTAAATCTTATACCACCTAGTTTCCTCACCAACAAAGAAAAACAAAATCTTCATTGACTTAGATTAAGAACATTACTTTTGGGATGACCCACATCTTTATAACGAGGGAGTCGTGGTATTATTAGACGTGGTGTACCTGAGCCTGAACAGAACAACTCCAACGAAAATGTCATTCCGAAGCTTATGGCGGACATCATGCGGAGATACCTGCTCACAGGTACACAATCCTGGTTTCATTGGCCTACCTTTTCAAAGAATTCTATAAGTTTAGTCTTGTCTTGTGAGATGTCACGAATTGGTAATTCGGTAAGCGTGCAGATAAATGTCTACTGATTATTACTTGTTGTTGAAACCATTTGATGTTCCGGCTATGTTTTGATTATCAAGTAGGACATTTTCTCTTCTTCTAGATGTTTTTCTACACTACATCCTGGTTTTTTTTGATTAATGTACTAAGTGTTGGTACAAGCTATTCCCCAACTAGTAGTGTTGACATAACACCATCCTTTACATGCTTAAAGACTTATTTTCCCTTACCCAAGGTTTGGAAGCCCTAGATATCTTAATGACCTATGGTGGTTCACACTTTCCTTTTATGGCGCTTTCCGTAAAATGCTTGCTAACATTGGATGTTAAACCATAGATGCATCCACCCTTCATCCTCGCATCTAGTGGTCAAGGTTTAACTAAGATTCGATATCACTATATACATCAAATTACATATTTACCTGAAAACACAATTTACAACTATGTTGCTCGCTCTGAAAGAATTGGTTAAGAACTTTAATGATGCAACTTTGGTCTTACAGAAACTTATCAAAGCCTATGGGTTAATGGTCTCCATATAAAATGGTTTTGGAAAAGCTTGTCACTTTGCCTCTTAGTTAGACCATAAAGCATATTGGGAATCAAAGAACTCAATTATGATTTCAAACTTGGAGTGAAAGAGGTTATTTGAAGATTAGCCTCACTAGACTTGAATGGAGACCCCCTATCTTATGACATAACCAAGTTATTAAAAGAAAAATTTAAAGTTGGCATGACAAAAAAAATAAATCCAAAACGGGAATTCCAAAGTGGGTGAATAATTCCTTTTGTACAACTCTTCGTTTTGATTTTTTGGTAGGAATAACTTCTTTCCAAATGGGAAGGGACCTTATCTCATCTTACGAAGTGTCTTTATCATTCTGAGCTTCAGATTAATGATGCCGAAGGTACTAACCCGAAGCAATATATCTCAGGTCACGCCTATTAAGTGAAAGGTCAATCTTATCCAAACCATGACACCTGAGGACCACATAAAAGAAATCTTTCCAGAACACTCCAACCCTAAAAGGATAGGTATGTGATCCGGTAAGTACGGACCTCGAAAAAAAACCGCAAAAATTTTCTGTCATTTTTTGGATTTATTTGAAAAAATATGAAAATAAGCCACAAGCGGGAAGGCAACCAGGTGCCCAACAACCCACCAAGTGGCGCCTGCCTCCCTGGAGTAGCCTGGTGGGTGATGGCCCCTCGGCACCTTCCCGCACTCCGTTTCCTTTCAATATGCTTGTTTTCCCAAATAAAAAATCTTTTAATACTGCCCAGCCATTTGACCACCGTATCACGGACTCATGTTGTGTCGCGTGTTGTTTTTTTCTTGTAGATCTAAAATATGTCGTCCCCAAGATTCGAATGGCGAGGGCTATGTTACCCCCGTACTCTAGATCCAATATCTTTACTTAATACCTTCCCCTATTTGTGCTTCTACCAGTATAGGAGGAGGCTACCAATCCAGAGGAGGTGGAGGATGCAATCCTCATATGACGATGACGCCCCCAACTACCCCCGCTTAACCTGGAGATTGGCCGCCTGGGAGTTCAAGAAGTCAAGTCTCCCTAATCAGAGCAAACACAACTAGTACCCAATCTTTCCCTTCATCATTCTTTCTGTATGAAAGTAATAAGCATTTATGCAAGAGTATATTACAAGCTTGAGGCAAGAAACGATGATTTGAGGGAGGATAATTTTGCCTCCGGCGCCCGTTGGAAAGACGAATTCTCACCCCTCCACACGCTCCACCATCATCATCTTCCCCCCCACCCAATTTAGACTTTTAGTGCCCCACGGTGTCCTGGGCACTCCCCTTTTGGCTTTTTGCCAAGCTTGAGGAGATGCCCCGTAATCGTATCACCATCAATTTTATTTCCCCCTTTACTATCTTAGTTCGATCCTTATCTATTCGAGATCTATTTTGAATAAAAGTTTTAGTTGATCTACTTCTCGAGTGCTAGTTTCGTGATCTCATCTATCGCTGTATCGAGTTGAGATATATAATACAGTTTTTTTGAGTTTTCCTTCTGTAACTTTTTTTATGTTTTTCAATCAAACTAAAGGAAAATAATGAAAAAGATCATCATGCTACTCTTCTGGTAATTACTGGACATCACATAAGGAAAAGTATAAGGGTAAAAATGTTTGTGAAGTTGACAACATTAGGCATTGGTCAAGATTGAATTCATGAAAGAATTAATAATGGCACGAAAGTTTCACATGCAATACCACTATCTTGGGCATCTTATTATGATTGTGAGCCCTCCGCTAACTATTATAGTCAAAACGGTTGCGTTGGACAATGAAGACAACATAATGATTTATGTTTGTTCATTTCAACATAGAAGTTATATTGTTCTAGATCCTTCACATTGGTGCTGATCCATATCTTTGCTAGCCAAAAAACCGCATTAATTAGAGATCTACTTGTGCATCCTAAAACCTGAAACCCAAACTCATGTTGTGAGGTCCACTAATACCTACCCTATGGATGATTAAGATCCTTCAAGCAATATAGGCACTAAATTGTTTCTAAACGTTTTGATCATCTTAGTAGAGAAACCTAGCTTGGTAACGACTTGTGATGGCTAAAGTAATAGCGACGGACGCATAATGAAAGGTTGCTAATCATTAATGGGCAATAGAACTGACGTTCTGTTGCATTGAGATATTGTGCATACAATAAACCACTAAGCGATGACAACCTCTGCTTCCGTCTGCGAAGGGCCCTCTCTTCTTTTTACTTTCTGTCCTTACTTTCAGCAAGAGGCAAAGTCATCTTCTCGTTCTTTTTATTTTCTCTTTGGCAGCATATGTTGGTGGGCGGGGACCGATCTAATCCATATACCCAGTTGGAATTTTTAATCAGTGAGCATGAGTTATTATGTGACATCACCCTTGATGTGAATAAGTTTGGGAGGCGAAACTATAGCCCCTGACGTTTCTATGTGTCCATTGAAACTTTTTCTCCTATTTATGTTGTGATGTTATCAACATAGACAAAATTAATTATGGTTGAGGATGTGGACTTGCCAAAGACTCCTATACTGACCCTTCCCTGAAAAATATGATGACTGGTATTTGCAAAGTTGGCTGAGAACATAGTTTGTTGTTTTTTCACATAAAGTTTAATGCTTTTTACTTCGAGGTTGTGATGAATGTTCTTGGTTCATGAGAAGTTTATAGATAGCTTACAATAAAGTTTGTTGTTGTTATAATAATAAGATATGCTACTATGTCCATATTTTGGCTTTATGACTCCTCTCCTCTAAACTGTGGGAAATGATTTCCGATATCGGCTTTCCGCGCTTGAGGACAAGCGTGGTCTTAAACCTTGGGGGGAGATGATACGTCCATTTTGCACCATGTTTTCCTACTGGTTATTTATATTGTTTTTATGCTAATAATGCTTTATGGAGTAATTCTAATGCCTTTGAATCTCTCAATAATATGCAAGGTTTACACAAAGAGGGAGAATACCGGCAGCTGGAATTCATTCTAGACCTGAAAAGCTACATCAGAGATACCTATTCTCACATCTCCCAATGAGCTGAAATTCACGGAGAATGCTTTTGGAATATTTAATAAATAATGAGAAAAGAACGACATCGGAGGGGGGCCACCTGGTGCCCACAAGACACTCAGGGCAACGCCAGGCCCCCCAAGCGTGCCTTGGTGGTGGTGGGCAGCCCAGCCACCTCCGTTGCCCATCTTCTGGTATATTAGTCTTTTGGACCTAGAAAAAACAGGATAGGCTTTCGAGACGGAGCGCCGCTGTCCTCGAGTCGGAACTTGGGCAAGAGCACTTTTGGCCTTTGTCGGTGGAGCGATTCTGCCAGGGGAACTTTTTCTCTTCCCGGAGAGTAAATCGATCCTTCGTCACAACCAACAACCCTCAGTCATCTTTGGGAGGCCAATCTCCATCAAACATCTTCAGCACACCATCTCATCTCAACCCTAGTTCATCTCTTGTTCAATCTTTGTACCATAACCTGCAGATTGGTACCTGTGGGGGACTAGTAGTTTGATACATCTCGTCGTTGATTACTCTATGTTTTAGTTTGTGGAAGTTATGTTCAGATCCATTATACTATTTACTACCCTTGGATCTTTGAGCATGAATATCTTTGTGAGTAGTTACTTTTGTTCTTGATGTCAACGGGAGAATTCATGTTGCAAGTCAATCAGGTGATTTGATATGTGTTTTCGATATTTTGATGATATATATGTTGTGATTCCCTGAGTGTATCATGTGAACGTCGACTACTGGCTCTTCACCATCTTTAGGCCTAGGTAATGCATTGTGGAGTAGTTCTTGATGATGTGTTGCTAGAGTGACAGAAAGCTTAACCTGTTTATGCCCTACTTCGTAAGGACTGATTTAGATCCATATGTTTAATGTTCTATGTTATATTTTAATCTTAATCCGTTTCCTCGTAGTTCGGATGCTTGCGAGGGGTAACATAAGTGGGAGCTTATTCCAGGAGAACTCAAACCCATGCACCGGTCCACCCACATTCAAATTATCAAAGTAGCGAACGCGAATCAAACAAAGAATGAATTGGAACGCGATGAATTCCGTGTGCCCTCAAGAACGCGTTTGCCTTATCTACGATACTGTTTTGGGCCTATCCTTTGCCTACAAAAGGATTGGGATACCTTGCCTGCACTTTATTTACTTCCTGTTATCCATGTACTTGCTCGTTACAAATTAATCTTTGCGATCCACTACCTGTTACGACAAGTTCATTGCTTGCAGAAATTACCTACCTTGCTGGAAACCACTTGTCCTGTCCTTCCTCTCCTCATTTGGGTTCCTAGACTATTACTTATTGAAAGGACCTACATTATCCCCCTATACTTGTGGGTCCTCGGCAGGGGTTTTGGCTGCAATCAAACAGTGACATTGTATTAAAATCGACTACCTGGGCGACCCCTAGGTCACAACCCGAGATTGAGTGGTTTGGTCTGTGCATTTTTGGTCCAGCCCAAACCTTCCATTCCACCCACGCCTCGATTGTAGTTTTTTATTATCCACTTCGTAGGCAGAGAAATCAATAGCATAGTGTTAAAACCAAGGAACAAATAATAAGCATCACACGGATCTTCTGGTTTTGGTTTGAAACTTCCGAGGTTGCTTTTCTTAGGGCCCCAGTTGATGCCTTTCTACTCCGAATTTTAGCTCTGCTTGTTGGAGTGAGTGCAAGCTGATTTTTTGTCTTTACCAGTAGCTGCCGACCATTTAGGTGCTTTTAATATGGGAGTGATGACTGATAATTGATCCGTGTTAATATCCAAGTACTGCATGCTAAACAAATTCAAAATTAGCAATCCAAAAAAAACAACCGAATTGAGTTCTTCCCGTTAAACAATTTTTCGGAAACAATGGCTATTATATCTAGGAGTTTTCAGCAACCATTTCGAAAAAACACTTGGGTGTAAGTACTTACTGTCTCTAGCGAAAGAGAACATTAATATACATACTATCAAGCTAACCTACATGACATGAGTACAGGATAATGCCATCATCCGATCCATTTTAACGTCATTATGCTTTGTAATGGGAAAACCTTCGCTTCTCTGGCCCCCCCCCCTGGGAAAAAAAAAAAAACACCCCTAACTCGCTCGCGTCTGCCGCTTCCACCGTTTGCCCACGTGTCCCCATGGTGGGTCTTTTCAACCGCTCACCTATGTTCCTTATCAATCCACCCCATACATTTCTCCCTTTACCCTCCACCCCCTACCTCTATGCTGCTCCATCCCCTCCTTTTGCCATGGATCCTCATCCCCACCTCTTCTCCAACAACACGATGTTGTAAACCCCACCACATCGGCAGCGGCCACTCGTCCTTCCTCTGTTGCATAAAATGCTGGTGACTGCAGAGACCCAGGGTTGTGACTGAGTGTTCTTGCAAGTTTTCCGCAACAACAGTATTGTTGGCAGAAACATAGAGAAGCTAGAGATGTTGGGTTTTCTGTTGCAATGGAGATTTTGCAACAAGGGTCCTTGTTGAAAGAAAAATAGAGAATAAGAAGTTTTTGCAGGAAGGGTCTTATTGGGCAGAAAAAATAGAGAAAAAGTTTTGCAACAATGTCTTCACTAGCTGGATCCACTTCTTTTCCTCAAAAAAAACCACTTCTTTGCCGTCTTATGGCTGACGCAGAAGAAGGTCTTTGGCCGTCCTCTATTACGAAACGGACGGCAACGAACTGGCTATGGCCAGAATGTCTTTGCCATCAGCCAGTTCTTTGCTGTCGCTAGCGGACGGCAAATAATCTTTAAAACTTCGTTGGCGGACGGCAAAGAGATGTGGCCCACTAACGAGCATCTTAGAAAAAAACTAAGGCCCCCTCGTTGCCGTCTGCTTCGGACGACAAAGAGAAAAAAGCGGACGGCAAAAGGGTGGTGGAAGGCAAGAGATAACCTAAACTCACGGATCCCCACCCCACCTTCCCCTCCTCTCTCTTTCTTCCCTCTTCCCCAACGAGACCCACCCGCCGCCCCCACCACCACCCGCCGCCGCCCACCCCCCTCGCCCCGTCTCCCCAACCACCCCCGCCGCAACCCCTTGCCCACATCGCCCCACCAACCCCCTCAATCCTCCCCTCGCCCCTTCTCCCCACCACCCGCCGCCTCCCATTCCACGTCCGTTTCATCCTCTCCGCTTCTTCCATCCCTCCCCCTCCCCCTCCCCTATCCTCGATTGCCCTTCCCTTGCCCCTTCCTACGCGGCCCGATGGTCCCCCCTCCACCTGGTCCTCCGCGCTCCCCACCCTCTGCTTGCCGATCAGCCACGCAGGGTAGTGCACAACCAAACCAGGCAGAGGGTCCCCCTCCCACCTTCTCCTCCTCCCCCACCCGGCCTCTTTCCCCTGTGATCCCCTCTCCACTTTGGGCGCCTGCCGTCGCGGTCCGGCCACCCTCCTACTGCCTCCCCCGTCCACCTTATTTCCTCCCTCCCGGGAACCGAGGCCGCGAGGCCACGGACCAAAGAGAAACCCACCCGCCTCGTCCGTTCCCCTCCCGCTTTCCTCCGTCCTCCCCCTCCACCGGCGATCCTCATCCCCCGGCCTGCAGTGATGATCTTTCCCCGCCTTTTTTTAGTTTGTTTTATTTTAGTTTCTTCTTTTAGTTATTTAGTTTCTGTTTTAGTTATATTTTTCCTCTTTAGTTTTATTTTTAGTTTAGAGTTTAGTTTTTATTTTTAGTTTTACGTTTTCTTTTCGATTCGTTTTCGTTTTATGTTTCGACAGACGAAGAGTAGCCGGAGGCTGGGGGGGGAGGACGACGGAGGTCGCCACCTCTTCCCCGCAGCCTCCGCCCGCCGCCGCGCCTCAGCCGACCGCCTCCTCCGCCGCCCCGCGCGGCCGCAGCCGAGGCGCGGCGCGTGCTGCCGGGCTGCCCGGCCTGCTCCCTCCCCTCCCTCCTCCCCTCCTCCTCTTCCCCCGTCTCCTGTACTCCTCCGCCGCCGCCGCCGCCGCCTAAAGAAGAATATATTTGAATTTGCACAATATTGCTGCACTGGTTGAAATTTTTTGAAATTTTGTGAACCTCCCAGATATGCCATTGTCAGCTTCAAGGGCCCATAGAACATGTCCCCATGAAAGAACATCGCACCATGCAAAACCCCCCCGCCAATTCTTAGATTAGTTTTAGATAATAAATAGTTTTAGATAGTTTACATTTAGAAAAATAAAGGAAAAAAAGGCAAAGCAAAGGAACGAAATTAACCCTCACGCATAGTTACAGTCCGGACGCACGATGAATAGGCTGAAACAGAATAAGAATAAGAAACGAAGAATCAGAACGAGAAGAGACGCAGCCGACTAAATAAGCAAATCCTACATCATCAGCCGACGCAGACATCAGCACCAAAGACACTAAGACTAACCTTAATCCACGTACGTCATACTCCGCCCATGAAAACAGTCACCCCGCCGAATAGGTAAGACAGACTAAAAATACACCTTTC